>CM038669.1:48941132-48976132 GCA_021605145.1 Aegilops bicornis
GGATTATGCTATGCGATGCTACTTGAGGACTTCAAATTACTCTTCTACATATGTTGTGAAGCACGGAGGTCGCCGTAGTTTAGTCTTCGACAGATTAGATATCCCCACTTATTCTCGGGCAATCATAGCTCAGTCCAATTGGGACATGGCCTCCCTTTACACATATATCCATGCATATGTAGTGTAAGTTCTTTGCTTTGAAGTACTTTGGATGAGTAATTTCACGGTTGCCTTGTTCCTTTTCCTTTCACCCGGCTGTCGCTAATTGCATCGACGGATCCCAGAGCCGTGCACGCCACCTGGTCGATGACTTTACTCACTACTACATCGGAGGCGCCTACTACTATGTATAAAATTTCAACCCGATTTAATTTAATTGTAGAGTAGTTAGGAGGATCCCGTGCGGTGAGGCCCGTAGCCTCTTCTTCGATATGTATCCCAGCTTTGTGCTAGCTATCTTAAGTGGCAACTGGTTTAACTTATGTCCCAGACTTCAGATATTGTTGCTTCTCCACTGACTTCGCCTACATGATCGAGCACTTGTAATTCGAAAGCCTCGAGGGCCCCGGGTTGTATTATGATGCGGTATGACTTATTTTATGTTTTTAGAGTTGTGTTGTGATATCTTCTCGTGAGTCCCCGATCTTGATCGTATAATGCTTATGCGTGCATGATTAGGGTGTACTATTGAATCAGGTATGTCACATCCTCGCCCATAGAAGCTGATATTGAGTTAGGGATTGAGATGTTTGGTGAGCTTGGTTAATAATAATCAAGATGACTGGATATGTCCTTGATCTCATAACAAATTCTGGCTAATTATGATGAGAAGTCTGCCGATGTGGCTTGATGCTTGCCGGCACACTGGGCTATTACTCCTACTACATCCAACAAGATCAGCTTCCTAGATGGTATGGTGTGCTGGTAAGCATCGGTAACTTATGCTACGTATTTCGATAACTTGCATCATGTTCACATGGTAACCGTGCATTGCTTTTATATCATGAAGGATTTTTTTTGTTCATTTACTTCCCTTGTTTTTTCAGCAAAACATTAATAGAGTCAAGGACTTGAACTGGTGGCAAGTTCATTGGGCCGATGAGCTCCATAAGGCACTTTTTGAAGGGAGGCCTACAAAGGTGCAAGGCGTCTTCTTTTCTACAATGTAAGTTATGGTGCTTTTTTTTTCTTTTCTCCCCGCTGTCCGGTTGTGCTGTATCACGACAAAGCAATGACTCTTTTTTACCGCCTTTTCCGGCATATTGGATGCTACTTCGATCCATCGGGTCTTTGGTATCTCATCGCCTGGATGGAGCATTTGTTAGTCAATGTTTGGACAAGAAAAGAAAAAGATATCCTAATTGCTTAGTATGGATGTCCAAGCTTTGACGGAATTTCTATATGGCAAACTACCAAGAATCTCTTTGTTTTTCTTTTCCTTCCTTCTAATCAGGCCTCATGTAATTACTGCACAAAATGCATTTGTTCTTTTTATACTTTTCTTTACCAAGTTTTTCAAGCCATTCTCAACAAATCACCGCTTGAAAGTCCCCGCTTATGCTGATTTCGCTTGTTTGGCGTGTTTACAAGGTCTTGGGAAGTTCATGCATGTGTGCAATGTCCCACTCAAACCGCATAAAGTTGATGAGGTATGCTTTTTTTGTTTATATGTATTCGGTAATTTGTAGCCTTTTTTCTTGTTGTTGTCGATTCATTTTTTTTGATGGTAACTAATGACTATGCAAACTCACAAGTGTATTTGTATTACACATCCTGAAATATTTTCTTCATTGCTATTTTTATGTGTCAGTGGTTTTATGATGGTAACTTTGTTGCATACACATGGTAATTTGTGTCCTGCTTTTGCTCCTCGATAAATCATGCGTTTTACCAATCTAATTTTTATTATTTTTTTAATAGCTGATAATCCTTGTGTTGTAAATTGGTTGGGTACTTTCTTTTTGCACCTCACATGATAACTTGAGTATGGGAAATCCCATCTATTTTTTTTAGTTCTCTTTATGATATCTTTATTTTGTTTGTTTTATTAATGAGTAGAAACTTGCAAAGGCTTCTCGAAGCTTAGTGGGTCGGTTTTCATCCTGGGCTTTGGTTCGGCCTCGCTTGGCATTATCTTGTGCAAGGGTTCATCTCTACTTCTTGATGATGAAGTATTGTCAGCTCATATGTGTCTCTGGCCGACTCAGGACAATCGTGATATTAGGGGCGTATTTCTTCAAGCACTCCGGTAAATATGGCAAAAGCTCCTCTCCTGCCGCCTCATTGCATCTGGACCACAATTGGAGGACCCCGCAAGAATAATATGGATGCGCTCTCAATAATCGACCATGATACGATGAAAACGACGGGGACGCAATCTTATGATGATGATGTGATGATGACCCACGGTTTGTGGTATCATGGTTCTTCTTCCCTCAATGGAAGGTAGAATGTGGCCTCTGGTATGGAAGGTAGGCAACTGATGTGTGGATACTAACTTCACTCAGACGATGCGTAAACGGGTGAAGTGCGCGTGATGTTGTAACCGACTTAAAATGTAGAAGTGTATACCGAGAAAGTGTAGCAGTGAAATGTGGACCCAAACTCAATCAAGCGATGCAACGCTGGAAGCGTTGGATAGTGTAGCAAGGTGAAATGTCAAGGCATATCTCCGACCAAAGTGGAAGCAAAGCGATGAACTCGTTATTGAGTCCTGCATCTTGCTCACCGGTACTTACTAACAAGGTGTCAAGTAGCTCTCGGGGGATGATGCGGTACTCAACCAAAGACATGATATGACGTATTAATCGCTAGCTTTTGATTTGGCCACCGAGTCTTCGTTGCTAAAAAATGCGGTGCTCAGCTTGCCAAAAATTTGGCTTACATGCGTAGAGCTGCCAAGAAGTTGAAGGCTACCATCTCCACCCCGCTCTCGCCTCCGCCCCAGCCTCCGGAAAGCCCTGGCTCCACTGCCGAAGGGGACATCCAATTTATCTCACAAGTGAAAGTTGTCAGAGAAGAGCTTGAGATCCGTAGTGGTCGTATTACAGGGCACCCCAGTGAGGTCATTCAATTCGACCAACTCGGTACTAAACAAAGTTCCATGCAGTGAAACATCCTTTTGTATTTTTTCTACTTCTTGTATTTCTTCGCTTCTAACACCGCATGGTAGCTTCAACTGACATTTTTATGTGATTACTTCAAAGAGGACCCCTCTCGCCGACAATCTCTAAGTAGGCACCTTTTTGTCTTATACATGTATCTTCACATTGTTTGGTTCTAAATCATACGGGTCCAAAATTTCTCTTTGTTCACTACTATCATTTTATTTTTCAGTAAGCACCTCGCAAAACAAGTTGGTACACTTGAGGCGCCATCCAAAGATCCCAAAAGTCTAGGGTAATCTGCTGACCACCAATTGGTCTTTCTTTCTTTTTGTATCTTTTTTTATCTCATTTCAAGGTATGCTGTACAATAATATGAAGAGATTTTTTAGTTTCTTTTTCTTTAGACTTCATACTTGCTACTTCTTCTTATAATTAGGGCTGCCCTTTTGTACAAAGAGTATATACATCCCTTGTGCAGTATATTTTTAGTTGGTTCTATTATTCGTCTGTGATTATCTTTTGTAAAAAAATATGTTGCAGATTTTCATTATTATATTTTGCATGTGGTAGTGCTTTGAATCGGTCTGGTGTCTGGGTAATTTTTAGTAGTATTACAATGATAACTCAGAATCGCCTTCCTCTTTTGTTTCTATGCATCTACGCTTCTTTTTATATGGTAACTTTTTTTAGGATTCACACCTGCTACTTCCTTCTATAGATAGCTATTTGTGCTTGTTCATTTTTGACACTACATCTCACAATCTTAGCTTTTTTTGCAGAAGTCAAGTGGAATTAATGCCGCTTAAAAGGTGCGGGTTTAACAAGACTAGGTCTTCTCCTCGACTAAGAGCAAAGATCTTCACAAATTTCCGATAGAGGTTGTGGATCTTGGAAGATCAGCCCACGTTGATCGCCCTTCCTATTGTCGCTTTCACAACCTATTGTGATGGGCTCTTCTAGCCGGCCGTTCATCGAAGCTAAAGCAGCCTGCCCTCGGTTGCATCTCGGCGTCGTCAGTAATCTATAGAAGATCAACTGCTATGCAGTACAATTGGCCACCGCCGCATTGCTGTTGAAGAGCTTGCCACCAGAACGTAAGTTAATGATGAAATCTATGCCGATGAAACTCTGTCAGGGACACCGGTATGCATTGAATGATTAACTAGTATAATGTTAAACATACATATCTAGTTTGTTCAATGTGATAACTTTTTTTTGTCCTCTCATTTTATGCGTACCTCAACGATGTTGATATCGAACCCGTCCACCATCAAGCCTGCCAAGTGTTCTCGTGCCCCTCAAGTCAAGTGGCTATTGTAGTGACCGGTGTTGATGCGTGAGAAAACAGCTCTGTGCATGCGAATCGCTCCGATGGTAACTATAACATTTTTTCCGGGTGGTAACTCACTTGTTTATGATGGTAACTATAGTGTATTTCCTCTCGATGGTAAGTGTATTTGTATACCAGTGAGTCCCACTTGTCAATTTTAAGCTGCTCAAGATGAACCGCCAACTTCAAGTTGCGATGATTCCTGTATCAGTCCAACGGTGATCACTAAGTTCAAGTCAAGACGTTGTTGTTACATCTAAGTCGCAAGTGATGATGTCAGATTTAGAGTTGATGGTGTGATTTCACCCACCAAGCTGCCTCTCTCTCTGACTTGGCTCCATTTTGGTGTGACGCTTCCAAGCTCCACCAAAGGGCAACAAGGTTCAGGGTATTCATGCATCACCCTCATGCACCACAAATGTGCAAGAGTCCGGAGCACCACAAGCAAATGTATGTTAGAACTAGTAGTCGCACTTCAAGCAAAGCAGGCGGTACCACATGCAGCGCCTACATAAACATTAGTCGATCTGCACGCCGATCGTAGCGCCATCGCCCCATCGCCATGGAGAATGTTGAGGTACTGGGACGCTTGAACCGCTGTTTGGGCCAGGAAGCTCGCTAACTCCGTAAGTGAAGACCTTTTTGTGTCTTCGCTTCACAGCAATGATTGAATGATGGAGGCACTTAATCAAAGACTTTTTAAACTGTTTTTATGTGCTTTCTTCCATATTTAAGTCAGTTTTTTTCCTTTTCTCTATGTCTGTGTGCGTGTGTGGATGAACGTAATATGACTCTTTATGCTTTTGTGTTATGTGAAATGAACCATTTTATGATTCTCGTTCACCATAATTTGTGTGTTGTGCTTTTGTATTTATTTTTCCGTATGTGTGTACTCGCTTGCTGTATTACCGATTACAATGTATTATTTTTACCTCCCATGACAACATGATCTGTGGTTGGCAACGCTATGCGTAAAATAAAATTTTCCTCACGGTTTCACCAAGATCCATCTATGAGTTCATCTAGCAACGAGTGATAGGAGTGCATCTACATACCTTTGTAGATCAAGCAGCTTAAGCGCTCAAGTGAACGGGGTTGAGGGAGCGTCGTGATTGCCGTGGATCCAAATCACCGCACTTACTCAAGTGCCGAACTTGACAGCACCTCCGCTCAACACACGACGAAAGCGGATGAAGTCTCTCCGACCTCTTGATCCAAAGCATAAGGAGGAGGGAGAGGTTGAAGAAGATCCAAAGCAAGACGACTCGCTGCAGCATGGTGGATGCAAAAGAGGTTCCCAAGCAGAAGCTTTCGGCCGAAGCTCATGAGAGGGAGAGGTGTAGCAGGGAGAGGGATGCGCCAAGACTTGCGGCTGCCCTCCCTCCCCTTTATATAGTCTCGGGGGGCGCCATTTCTTCAGATCCCATCTAGATGGGGGCGGCGCCAAGGGGAGGCTTGCCCCCTCATAAGCGGGCGCCTCTACCCCTAGGGTTTCCAACCCTAGGTGTGGTTCTGGTTCTGAAGTGACCAGCCCACTAGGGGCTGGTTCCTCCCCACTTCAGCCTCCACGGCCCTCCGGGATAGGTAGGGCTCACCGGCGGACCTCGGATTCTTCCGGTGGTCCCAGCACAACACCGGCGACCTCAAACTCTCCCGATGGCCAAAACAGCATTTCCTATATAATAATTTTACCTCCGACCATTCCTTGAACTCCTTGTGATGTCCGGATCTCATCCTAACTTCAACAACTTTCGGTTTGCTGCATACTCATATCTCTACAACCCTTGAAGGCCACCGAACCTTATGTAGACCCTACGTTCTGGAGACACGTAGACATGACCGAGACGGCTTCCCCAATAATAACCAACAAATGATCTCGATACCCATGTTGGCTCCCACATGCTCCTCGATGATCTCTACTCTGATGAACCACGATGTCGAGGATTCAAGCAACCCCCGTATACAATTCCCTTTGTCAATTCCAAGATATGTTATCATGCGCCGTAGATTCCATCGCTTGCATCCCAATACCTCGCTCAATCTTCGCTATCGGCAGAAGTCAATTTACTCGCACTCGCATTGTATGATCCCGTGGACCAAACACTTGGTCACTTTGAGCTCATTAGGATGATGCATTACCGAGTGGGCCCAAGGATACCTCTCTCCGTAATAATGCGAGTGACAAATCCCGCCTCGATCCATGACAACTCAACAGACACTTTCAAGATACCGTAGTGCACCTTTATAGTCACCCGCTTACGCCAGGACGCTTGGTATGCCGCAAAGCACTCCTCAAGTGTATCCGGGAGTTATATCGATCTCATGGTCTAAGGAAAAGATACATTGACATTGGAAAAGCTCTAGCAAAACAAAAATACAATGCATCTTGTGCTATGCTTAGGATTGTCTTGGTCCATCACATCATTCTCCTAATGATGTGATCCCGCTATCAATGACATCCAATGTCCACAATAGAAAAACCATGACCATCTCTGCTGGATCAACAACGAGCTAGTCAACTAGGAGGCTCACTAGGGACATATAGTAGTCTATGTATTCACACGCAGTATTACGCATTTCCTGGATAATACAATTATAGCATGAATAAAAGACAATTATCATTTAACAAGGAAATATAATAATAATCCTTTTTATTATTGCCTCTAGGGCATATTTCCAATAGCTCACTTGCACTAGAGTCAACAATCAAGACTGCATACTGGTATATCGTGATGTAGCTTTATGTTTATTTGATGTGCTTGACCGATTTTTCAGAAACCTGGCAGTCATGTGCTCTCGATGCCCACTCCGCCACACGCCCACTTTCTGGATCTTGCACGCGCCCGCCCACCATTTGTAACTCAGTTTCTGTAGTTGAATCACTGCACTCAAGAACCTCTTGATCTTGAATCATGTCACTCCATCAGTATGTCATCTGAAGTTCCACCATCACAGCTTGATCATGTCATAACTGCTTTCTCAACTCTGAACTTGACGTATAACCTTTGGCTCATCACCAACATGATTTTACACTGGGTGAACGTACTCTCCAGCCTT
The DNA here is from genome assembly GCA_021605145.1 of Aegilops bicornis. Classification (NCBI taxonomy): domain Eukaryota; kingdom Viridiplantae; phylum Streptophyta; class Magnoliopsida; order Poales; family Poaceae; genus Aegilops; species Aegilops bicornis. Next base: position 48,948,627 of record CM038669.1, read on the forward strand.
CCCACTCTCGAGTTTTTCAAACTTTGTCTCAAACTGTGTTCCAGAAATCCATTTGTCACAAATATGTAAGAATAGAACAACCATTATTCTATTGAGAATAATGGTTGTTCTATTTATATGAGAGTCGTGTTTTATGGTCATGCTCCGAATAATGGTTGTTCTATTTGTATGAGAGTCGTGTTTTATGGTCACGCTCCGATGGTCAATGGTTTATTCTTAATGAATCTCGAACGTAATATTACACATATTCATAGTGTGAATACCGAAAGATGTGAAGTTGATAACGATAGTCCCACATACTTGTGGCAATCGCCGCCTTTGGTCACATTGGTGTCAAGCGCATGAAGAAGCTCCATGCCGATGGATTTGTAGAGTCTCGATTATGAATCATTTGACACATGCTAATCCATGCCTCATGGGAAAAATGACCAAGACTCCGCTTCTCCTAACAATGGAGCGAAAGCAACCAACTTATTGGAAATCATACATACCGATGTGTGTGGTCCAATGAGCGTTGAGGCTCACGGAGAGGATATCGCTATGTTCTCACTCTCACCGATGACTTGAGTAGATATGGGTATGTCTACTTGATGAAAAAACAAGTCCGAGACCTTTTGAAAAGTTCAAGGAATTTCGTAATGAGGTAGAGAATCAACGTGACCGAAAAAATAAAGTTCTTACGATCATATCGTGGAGGAGAATATTTAAGTCACGGATTTGGTACACACTTAAGGAAATGTGGAATCGCTTTCACAACCTCATCACGCTACCGGAACACCCTCAACAGAACGGGTGTGTCCGAACGTCAGAATCGCACTCTATTGGATATGGTGTGATCTATTATGTCTCTTAAGGTGATTTATCACTATCAATTTGGGGATAAGCTCTAGAGACAGCTACATTCACTTTAAATAGGGCAATCAGCCTAAACTGCTGAGACTCACAATCGTATGAATTATGGTTTGGGAAGAAATCTAAGCCGTCATATTTCTAAAAAGTTTGTGGGATGCGATGCTTATGTCAAGAAACTTCAACCCGAAAAACTCGAACCCAAGTCGAAAAAATGTGTCTTCATAGGATACCCTAAGGAAAACCATTGGGTATACCTTATACCTTAGATCCGAAGGCAAGATCTTTGTTGCTAAGAACGGATCCTTTCTCGAAAAAGAGTTTCTCTCGAAAGGAGGCTGGAGGAAAGTAGAACTTATGAAGTACTACCTCTTGAACTGGAAAGTAGTGCAGCTCAGAAAAATGTTCTTGCAGTGCCTACATCGACCGGAGAGGAAATTAATGATGATGATCAAGGTACTTCGGGTCAAGTTGCTACCGAATCCCTGGAGGGTCCACAAGGACATCGCTCCACACCGTGCAGTGGTATGGCAACCCTGCCCCGGAAATCATGTTGTTAGACAATGGTGAACCTTCTAACTATGAAGAAGCAATGGCGCTCCAGATTCCAACAAATGGCTTGAAGCCATGCAATCCGAGATAGGATCCATGTATGAAAACAAAGTATGGACTTTGGACAGATTTGCCCGAAGGATCATGCAGTATATAGAAAACAAAATGGATCTTTAAGAAGAAGATTCGGACGGATGGTAATGTTACCATCTATAAAAGCTCAACTTCTCGCTAAGGGTTATCGGCAAGTTCAAGGGGTTGACTACGATGAGACTTTCTCTCCTCGTAGCGAAGTCAAGTCCATCCCAATCATGTTAGCAATTGCCGCATATTATGATTATGAGATATGGCAAATGGACGCCAAAACGGCATTCCTTAAATTCGCTATCTTAAGGAAGAACTATATATGATGCAAACGAAGGTTTTGTTTAATTCTAAGAATGTTAACAAGGTATGCAAGCTCCAACATCCATTTATGGCTGGGTGCAAGCATCTCGAGTTAGAAACATTCGCTTGATGAGATGATCAAAGCTGCTTTTGGTTTATGCGTACTTATGGAGAAGCCTCATGCCATAAGAAAGTGAGTGGGAGCTCAGAAAGCATTTCTCATATTATATGTAGATGACATACTTTTGATGGGAAAATGATATAGAACTTTTGGACAAGATTAAGGCCTACTTGAATAAGAGTTTTTCAATGAAGGACCTGGAGAAGTCAAGAGTATATTAGGCATCAAGATCTATAGAGATAGATCGGTAGCTCATAGGTCTTTCTACAAAGCACATACCTTGAAAAGATATATTGAAGAAGTTCAAATGGACCAGTCCAAGAAAGGGTTCTTGGTCAGACATAAGGTGTGAAATTGAGCTCTTGGCTCAATGTCCTACCACTATGGTGGTAAGATAAAGAAGAGATGAGTGTCATCCCCTATGCCCTCAGCCATAGGATCTATTATGTATGCCATGCCGTGTACCACTGATGTAAACCTTTGGCTGTAAGTTTGGTAGGGAGGTACCAAAGTAATCCCGCAAGGAACACCGGACAATGTGGGTCAAGAACATCCCCGCGCCCGAAAAGGACTAAGGACATGTTTCGCTTATGGAGGACGAAGAGCCTGGTCAGAAAGGGTTACGCCGACGCTTAGGCTTCGACAATCGATCCGATGACTCTAAGTCACAAACCGATACGGTATATGTTGAATGGTGGAGCAAAGAAGTCGGTGCAAAATGCAAGGTGGCAGCTGCCGTGGGCGTGGATCTACATGTGAAGCGGAATACAAGGCAACCCCTCGGAGGCAAACCGCATTGAAGCAATTTGGGTGAAGGAGTTCATCACCCACCTAGGAGTCATACCCAATGCGTCGGGGCCGATCAAACTCTTCTCAGGATAACACCGGAGCTATTGCACGGTTGCTAAGGGGCCTGTGTTTCATACAAGAAGACTGTGCACATCAAGTTGCCGCTTCAACTCCATTCGTGAAAATGTTCAAGATGGAGACATAGAAATTTGCAAAGTGCATACGATCCGAATATCGCAGATCCGGCTGACTCAAACCTCTTCCATGAGCAGCCATGATCAACACCGTAACTAACTCTATGGGTGTTCGATTCATCACAATGTAACTAGATTTATTTTTGACGGTATTTTTGTTCTTTTATTCATAATTGTTTTTCAATTTTTCAGATTGAGATCGTAATTCCCGGAGTTACCGTAGGAAAAGCGGCGTACCAACGTCATTAATCGAATCGGTGAGTGCACTAGGTTGCTTGAACTTCTATATCGGGTTCATCCGATGAGATCATCGAGTATGTGGGAGCCATGGGTATCCAGATCCCGCGATATTATCACCGGAGAGCCGCTCATTGGCCATGTCTCAAGATGTCTCCAACCTAGGGTCTATACACTTAAGGTTGCTATGGACGCTAGGGTTGTATGAATAGGAGTATGTCAAGAACCGAAAGTTGTTCGTGAGTCCCTGATGAGATCCCTTGGACGCCACGAGGAGTTCCTTAATGGTCCTGGAGGTAAATAATTATATATAGGAAGTGCTATTTCGCCATCGGGAAAGTTTCGGGTTGCCTCCCGACATTGCACCGGACCACCTGTGGGGCCACCTAACCTCGAGGGGCCCCATGGGCTGAAGTGGGAGGGAATTAGGCCTCGGTGGGCTGGTGCGCCTCTGATCGGGCCCCTCTCGCTACTTAGGGTTGGGAACCCTAGTGGTGGGGGGCGCCCCACTTGCCTTGGGGGCACTCCACCCACCTTGGCCGGCCTCTAGGAGATCCCATCTCCTAGGGGCCGGGCGCCTGGGGGACCCTATATAGAGGGGGAGGGAGGCAGCCGCACCTTGCACTTGGCGCCTCCCTCCCCCCGCTACACCTCTTCCTCCCTCCCGCCGAGGGCGGCCTCCCGCCGAGATCGCTGCATCCACCACCACGCCTGTCAGGCTGCCGGATCTTCATCAACCTCTCCTTCCCTTGCCGATCAAGACGGAGGAGACGCCACGCTGACCATAATGGTGTTGAACGCTGAGGTGCTGGCCCGCTCGCGCTAGGATCTCCAAAGTGATTTGGGTCACGCATGAGAACGACTCCTCAACCCTGCTCTTCTTGAACGCTTCCGCACGCCGATTCATACAAAGGGTATGTAGATGCATCTCTCACTGCTGCTAGATGAACTCATAGATGGATCTTGGTGAACGTAGGAAATTTTTTATTTTATGCAACGTTACCCAACACCAAGGGGGGGGGTGCACCAGCCCACCAGGGGCTGGTTCCCTCTCCACTTCAGCCCACGGGGCCCTCTTGGGATAGGTGGCCCCACCGGTACCCTCGTGGGACCTTCCTATGGGTCCGCGATAACAAGATAATACCCCCATGGAATCCTCCCGATGGCCAAAAACAGCACTTCCTATATATAATTCTTTACCTCCACTCCATTCCGAACTCCTCGTGGACGTCCGGATCTCATCCTAACTCTCAAACAACTTTCGGTTTGTCAGTGCATATTCATATCTCTACAACCCTTAAAGCGCCACCGAACCTTATGTGTAGACTTCACGGTTCAGAGACACGTAGACATGACCGAGATGGTTCTTCCTGGCCAATAACCAACAGCCGGATTCGATACCCATGTTGGGTTCTACATGCTCCTCGATGATCTCTTACCTGGATGAACCACGATGTCGAGGGATTCAAGCAACCCGGTATACAATTCCCTTTGTCAATTCCAGAGCAGTTACTTGCCCGAGATTCGACGCTCAGATCCCAATACTCGCTCAATCTCGCTACTGCAAGTCACTTTGATTGCATCAGAACCGTAAGCATGATCCTGACCAAACACTTGGTCACTTTGAGCTCACATTATGATGATGCATTACCGAGTGGGCCCAAGGATACCTCTCCGTAATACGGAGGACAAATCCAGCCTCGATCCATGACAACCCAATGTACACTTTCGTAGATACCCTATTGTGCACCTTTATAGTCACCCAATTACGTTGCCAGGATGTTTGGTACACCCAAAGCACTCCTACTAAGATCCGGAGTTACACGATCTCATGGTCTAAGGAAAGATACTTGACATTGGAAAAGCTCTAGCAAAAACTAACTACACGATCTTGTGCTATGCTTAGGATTGTCTTTGTCCATCACATCATTCTTCCTAATGATGTGATCTCTGTTATCAATGACATCCAATGTCCATAGTCAGAAACCATGACTATTCCTGCTGATCAACGAGCTAGTCAACTAGAGGCTCTCTAGGGACATATAGTAGTCTATGTATTCACACGTGTATTACGATTTCTGATAATACAATTATAGCATGAATAAAAAGAAAATTATCACTAACAAGGAAATATAATAATAATCCTTTTTATTATTGCCTCTAGGGCATATTTCCAACGAGACCGCAGGTGTTGTTTCTATAATATAACACCCCTTTCTCCCACCAGTAATCTCTACCTTCTCCCACCGGTAACTTTACCTTCTAACTACCTGTAACTTGATATGCTACATGTTGGTAACACCTCTCATTACTCCTCGACAACATGCTCCACTACTCCCCTCGCCTTTAGACCATATATGTTCTATGGTGATCTAAGCTAACTAGTTTTTTGCATGACATCTTACGCATTTTTTCTCCGTCACGTTAATTAACAGTAGCTTTTTAAGTAACATTTTTTCATGTTTTTGCCTAATCAAGCGATGTCCTCGATAAATGTAATTGTTTTGGCATGATAACTTTGACTCTAACCACATATTATCTTACCCAATAAGGTTTTCTACAATGTAAATCCTTTTATTGTGTTGATAATTCATCTTGTTTTTGCATGAAAGAATGATGTCCCGATAAATGTCATTGTTTTGGCATAATAAATTTGACTCTAACCACATTATCTTACCCAATAAGGTTTTTTTCACAACACTCCTATTTTTGTTGTGTTGATAATTCACTCATTACTTCTAATGGGTAACATCCATTGGATTATACTAGTAACTATTACTCTATCCCAAAGTTACCTTTGCCCAACAAATATTTTTTGGCAATGTTCCTTGTTTTTTAGTAAAATACGACATGTCATTTATTATTATGCTTGTAAATTTGATTGTTATATCTTGATAACTTTATATTATATCGTAATTTTTAGTTCTCCCACTAAGGCATTGACAACACTTCCTCCCTTGTTGTTTTGATGGTACTTATCCACGGAGCTCATGGAGTGTTATTTTCCAGACATGCATTTTTTTGGTTTTGTTTATCGTTAACATCCTTTTCTCATGCCCCTAATCTTAACTGCTTTTTTTATGTCCATGAAAAAGATCGTCGTGTTCTAAAGGGCGTGACGATGTCTAACTTGATGATGATGAAGTACTTATGTGGTGGGAAGAATTTGAACATAACAACCCATCAGCCAAAGGAAAAGCTGTTGTTCCAAGGAGGTAATCAGTTTTTGTTAGTTTGAGAATGCCAAAGTTGTGACGCACTCATATCAATGTCTCCACCGATAACTTCATGTCTAAAATCAACCGATAAATTATTCATAAACATACTAATAAGATTCGATCTACCACTTTTGGTTGAAACCGTTAAGATTCTTTAACCTCTTTTTTATCAATGTCTACCGACAACTAATCAGACAAAACTTATGATCTACCACTTATAAATAGGCTGATCTACCATATCAATGCCTGCTGATAACTTCTGTCCAGACTGCTTATAAATTATCCACAAACAGGCTGATAACATTATGATCTACCTCTTTTGGTTGAAACCCTTTAGATTGCTTAACTTTTTTTATCATCACCAGTCCTTGCTAAGCCTTTCATATTGTGTTGCAGATAATTGTCAAAGTCCCATATTTTCTACACCACACTTACCCCAACCCAAAGAGTGTATGCAGCCCAGTGCCACACCTAGATCACTAATTCGGAAAGTTAGGGTTACCCGCCCATCACAATACCTGCTGCCGCCATTTTCGGACCTCATTCCCAGCGAAGATGATGAGGCTGTTTACGCTGAAGTTATCAAGCACACAACTCATTCAAAATCCAAGATTAAGGAGTAATAAACGACCATTTCTTAGTTTGTCATGCATTTTTTGTTGCCATTCCATTTGTTTTTTAGACTCTCCCCTCTGGTATTGGCAAAACATTGTGGGGGTAATCAACATTGATGGAGGTGGGTCACACTCAAGTAGCTTGCTAATTGTGTGAGAGAACGGGCAGAGTGTTTCAACCAAAGTATTGTTGAGTTGCATGTTCGTGTTCTTCAATATTTGGAAATGCTAAACAAGATTATCTTCCCTTGGCTATTGTCCGCTTATCTCGCTTATTGGAGACTTCACCAGAATCAGATTTCATCATTTTCAACGGGACCAACACTACATTCTGAGCCATCAAAATGAGGTTCTTTCTAGGTTTTCTTGCCACTCTACACTTTTAATATCCATTATCTACACTTTTTTTTATTTTTACAGTGCATTTTTTCATGATAACTTCATTATACATAGTCCAGTATGATAGTTCATTTACTTTTTCATTGTAACTTTAGCACCTGGCTTCTCGGGTAACTTGTTTCTTCTCGGCCATGATAACTTAGATTGTTTTGCATGGTAACTTTAGCACTTTCGCCGTAACTTGCTTCTTTCCGCCATGATAACTTTTTTCTTGTGTTCTCAGATTTAAATATGGCTCCCTCTTTTCTGTTACTGCTATGATTGTTGTAGCTTCTATTCCCTGCCTTGCAAAAGTTGCGACCGGGACCAGATGACGGTCATTAGTATGTACTATTGCTGAATCTTAAGGCGAAATGATTTGAGGTGCTGGATTAGATTATGCGTGAAGAAGATAGTCCATCTTTAATGGAGCATTTTAACAAGGTACATGAATGCTATAAAGAAGGCTTGGTTGATTTCATACAAGGACTCGCACAAGCAAATTCAAGATTATGAACTCATGTATATTGATGTTTTTAAACAAGAGAACGGGTTAGTTGTTTATCTGTGTTCCCTATTTTAGATGTAGCCCCATTTGTTCGATATCATGTTTTATGTACTCACACACACACTGTTTTCAACATTGATTGTGGCTACTTCACTTTCATGTCTTTGGAGCTGTGGAATGGGAAAATTATTCCTGCCTTCACCCATGAGCAAGTACCGGTACTCAGAAATTTTTTGACATCAAGGTGGCTAAATCACACTCAAAAACAGATGCAAAGAGTGGCGCTACCATTTGTTTGGCAGCAGTTCGTGAGGTATCAACTGTCATCGTCTTCTTCTTTTTCTCGATTGTAGGAGAGCATTTTTGAGGTCTTTGGTCTTAAATTGATGGTAACTAGTCGAAGAAGTAGTTTAGCATTTTCTTGGTTGTCACATCGGTTGTTTTTTAGTGTCTTGTCATCACACATAGAAGAAATTCAGCATCGTGATGATAACATATACCTTACGTGGCTGCTATTTTCGTATATAAATAGGCTGATAACTAGTCTGTTCTCTCATTCTTTTTTGGTCATGAAATTTATTTGGTAACTTGCATCTTGTGTTGCTGATAACTAGTATGAATATAAGCTGATAGTTTTCCAAAAACAATTAGGTGGAATAACTTTTTTCGATGACAGATAGTGTTGAAAACTCATTATATTGAAATGACACATGTAAAACTCATTGTATGAAACTAAGGATGGCCCACAAATAACTTACCCAATATGTTTATGATAACTTTCACCACACAATTCTTAAAACTCCAGCCCACAAATCTGCTGATAACTTACATATAAATACAGGTGCTATAATTGATTACATTTTTTGTAATCGGGATAACAATCAGCAAAACAAATGAAGATAAGTTTCTTGTCCATTCATTTGTAGCGACGATCTTGTTTTCTCTTTTCATTCATCTTGTTGGAGGTGACGTGGCACTCGCGCTTTTGTCGTGCAGCACGCCGTTAAACACCGTGACTTTCTCTTTGTTTTGCTGGTTTTGCAATGTCAAAGGGATGCTCGATGTTTCTTTGTTTTTGTCGCCCTTTCGTGATACAGTTCGGAGGGTTCTAGTATCGCTTTTGTGTTCGAGGAATGGGATGTAGCGGTACGGCATGTTGGCGCTTAGCTTGTATTGTCGTTGTGGATGCTTGTTTGTCCCATGTTTGGGTTGTCCATGTTAGGTATGCTTGTTTGCTGTTCGGCATGGATAAGGATGGCAATTTTACCCATGGGTACGGGTACCCGCGGGTACCGTACCCGCATAGGCAGGGTATGGGCACACCTTTATACCCATGGGTATTACCCATACCCTACCCGTTAAGTCATGGGTAGGGTACGGGTATAGCCTTGTCCCCGCGGGTATACCCATACCCTGCCCGTTTGTGAACTAATGTTAACTTGCATCAATTAATCATTAATTTGTCATGTGAATCGTCTACTATTGACTTATGAGTACGATGTGTTTCTAAATTATGATAGTGGTCATGTACTCAACTACATATTATTGATCTAAGATAATTGATTTTGTCAAATGTGTTATCATTGAGTGTAAAATTGTGAACAACCTATGAATTATTTTTTCTATTCAATGGATACCCAATGGAGTACTGGAACCCGTCGGAGTGCATGGGTATGGGTAAAGTTTGATACCCATGGGTACGGGTATGGGTAGAATTTTGTACCATCGACTATACGGGTATGGGTATGGTATTGCTCTACCTTTACCCATACCCCCGCCTTTATTGCCATCCTTAGGCATGGGACAGTTTTCACTGCTATGCACCAATCGGAATAGAACATGGATCTTGTTGTGATTGAAACGATCCTCTAGCTTCTTCCTTGTCCTTTGTGGCCTTCTTACGCTGGCTTTTTTGTTAGCGCATGCCCATTTCTTCCTTGAAAGCATATAGGTGTTTCTTGGCCACCCCGGCCCCATCATCTCGTGAGGCAAGCGTCTCCGTCATTGCTGCCTTGAAGTCCCTTAGCATTGATGTATACCGCATGACGCTTTTTCCCTCCTATGGCATGCTCTTACTAACTATTGGTTGTTCAAAACCAGGTTTGATTAGATCTTCCTGTTGATCCCAAGTCCACCTCTTTAGAATATACTTCTCAGGTATCTCGTAGACCCCGATTTGGTCCATCACTCGTAACACATGTGCGCAGAGTATACCATCTCGCTCAAACTTGGCAGCAAGTGCATGAATATGCCTTCATCCTTGTTTGCTTGCACATGGTAGTCTCCGTCCCCTATATTTTGCATGATTCCTCCGGATCGAAATAACCTTGAATGACCCATCTTGCAATGTGTCACATCTCAGAGCTAGTTTTCACCTTCATCTCCATCTGGAATTTGGTGAAAATATTATGCGTAGAGGCCCCTGCACTGTAACTTCGAGTGGGTCAAGGAGTATGTTTCCACCTCTTTGTACACTGCTTCCAGGTGCTCTTTTGACACGCCACCATCACCTTCTGCTATATTGCGATTGTCTTTGTTTTGCAAATTCCACTAGCGAGTTATTTGGGTTGACGACTTCTTCAACACATCGCTTGAATCCCTCGCTCCTTGCCGTTGTATCCGCAAGAATGGGAAGAAGTCGTGCATGTAGTACAATCGGGCCCAACATTCCCTATTTTCCACAGCCTGCTGGAAATGCTCGCTTGTCCGCTTTTCCCATGATCGCCCAACATCTTCCACCATTTTTCCTCAAACTCCTCAATCGCTGCTCAAAAACCAAGTATATGGTGATTTCAAAGGCACACATCATGGTAATTCTAGTACACTTAACATGATAACTTGCTCAGGGGGCAGATGTGGTAATTTCGTAAGCACACCTCATGGTAATTCTAATACACTTAACATGATAACTTACTTCAGGGACAATGTATGTGGTAATTTCAGGCACACCATGGTAATTCTAATACACTTAACATGATAACTTGCTTCAGGAGACGATGTGGTAATTTCAAAGTTGCACCTCATGGTAATTCTAATACACTTAACATGATAACACCTCATGGTACTCATGTTTCTCAACTACATAGTTATATGTGACCCAATCTCATATAACTCTTCCACTCCATGCAATAGTGAAAAAGATGGTAAGTCAACTACACATATCATGATAAGTTTTGATGCACTTATCATGATAACTTCCTTCATGCAACACTAGGTAGTTGTAGTGGCGTGCAGATTTTGGGAACTATAACTACATGGCAAACATGCTAAAGTGGTCATGGTCACTTAAGAACATGAGTACCGGTAGCTCTTCACAACAAATTTCAGCTTTTCACATGAAACCTTATTTTTATCAATGTGGGAAAAATGTGTAATGCTGGTCATAATTTACTATAATTCAACATGGTAACATTGGATATCGCGGCACAATTATGTAGTTTGTGGTAATATGAGTAGAGTGTGTTGTGTGAAAATACAATACCATTCAAGCTGTTGTCAACACAATCTTTGAATGCTTTGTTCAGTGGTTCATCATCGGCCATTAACCTCCCAAGCTTCTCCTGTGCTTTCTTCATAATGTGCCATCTGCAATTTCATGTACTATCCCGATGAACACCTCGTCAATAGCATTCCTCATGGCAAAGTCCTGATCTATGATTATGTTCTTTGGTGCAACCCCACCCATCGCATGCAAGAATGTGTTAAACAGTCACACAAAGTTGTTAGTCAGTTCGTTTCGAACGAAACCACAACCGAATTGGATTGATTGCCCATGGTTGTTAATGCCAATGAAGGGGGCACACAACATCTTGTACATATTAGTCATGTACCGGGTCGTAAAGACACAATGTCGCTAGTATTTTGGCGATGCCCTACGTGATGCACCATCTATCCGTAACACGCTTTTCCACCTGCCTTCATCATCAAGTTTTATTCTCCAATAGAAACTGGATCCTTTGCCTGAGCTCCTCAAAGTATGCAATTGTGCTCCCCATGTCCTGCATTACGGTACTTCTTGAAACTTGGCTCACTGATTCAGAAGGTCCTGTGTTGTGTATGGTACATTCAAAGATCACCATAGAACCATGAAATTAGTTGCATTTGCCTTATGTGTCTATGTTGCATTCATGTAGAATCCGTAACAAATCTTGCTCGCCTTTGGGAATGTTCCTATGTGAGGCTAGAAATTTTGTCGAGATGGCTTTCTTTATTAGTGGATGGTTGTGGTTGTCATCAAAACGTTCGACTCTCCACCACGCATCCTTGTGCGTAAGGTAAAGGTGGGCTGGACACTACGCCTTTTTCTCTTCTTCGCGATGCCTTCTGGGTTCAGTACATCCTGCACCTCCTCCTTCTTCTTCTTCTTTGGCTTGCCGCCTTTCCCACACACCAGGAGTGCTCGCTTCATCGTGTTGTCCTTCGATGTTCTTGTGTAATCTATCCTTGTCCAAAATCCATTTCGAGTGCATATAGCTTGTAGTGAGCAACAACCTCCTCAAAACTTTCAAACTTCATTGTTGTATCAGAGCCTTAGGTGTGGAGTATGCCTCAACGTTAATCGCCTCCTTTGATCAAGATTGAGCGCTCCCTGCTTCGGACTTGGCTCGTCAATCGACACATCATAGAACCTTTCTTATCCCCCAACACTAGAACTTTCTTCCTTGCTTGGCCCATGGGTCCTCTGGTTAGATGTAGGTGGAGCACCTGCATGTTTTTCACATGAAATGTTTTGTCATAACATGATTTATCATTGTTTGGTGGTAACTTGTATTGAACAAGTATGGTAACTTGTAGTATGCTGTGATGATAACATTATGCTTCCAACATAAACATATAGTGTGACACTTTTGTAAGTGAGTTGCCACTTACCTGAACCAAATCTAGTCGTACGCGCATCATCATCATGTTGTTTCTGTTGTCCAGCACTATCTGTGGCATTTGTGTTATATCCATGGTTTTCCGACATGTTATTGAAGCACCTGCTTACACATGTTAATAGCATATGTGAGACAACTAAAAATAACACTACCATTTCCATACATCAATCACATTTTTGCACATTCTGCATGCTATCTTTTGTACTTTTTTGTGATTCTTTTTGAGTTGACATGGATATTATTATTTTTTCTGCAGGTAACAATTTGTTACTCATTTGGGACTCTACTCTACTCGGCACACCATTCCCTGCTTCAAAAATTAGTTCAAGTTTTTTTTTGATGGAACTTTTTGCATAGATGCACCATGATGGCATGGTAACATATGACAATACTGATGATAACTTTTGTATGAGAAAATGTGGTAGCTTTCTCTACACAATAATTATAGCCTAATTATAACAAGAGTGGATTCTGTTATGGTGTTGTGACTTCCTATTTTACATACAACAAGAATTTTTTTGTAGCCTAATTTCACTGTTTTTGTGCAATAAGTTGAAAAGGAGTTTTCTTTTTTCAAGAAAAAATCTATGCATATGCCCTGATAACTCATGTATTCTGTCATGGTAGCTTCTATGCACATAGTACAATAAATTAGGGAAAAATGGCACTTTTTTCTTCCTTTTTTTCATGTGGCTATTTTAGGTTGAACTGAAATGGAATTCAGATACAGTAGGGAGTGCTTAGATGTACCTGATCCGCCTGGATTCTTGCTGGATTCTGGACGCCTGGTAAGTTCTGGTGTCCCTGGTGGTAGATCAAGTCGAGATTGGGTGGTAACTTGAGCCCCCCAAGCGTTCCTGCATGATTTTGCGAAGGTTTTGCTGGATTCTGGACGCTTGGTGAGTTCTTGCGTCCCCAGTGGTAGATCAAGTCGAGATCCGGTGGTAACTTCAGTTTCCTCAAGTGTATTGCATGTTTTGTGAAGCAATTGCTGGGTCAAATCGGGGGGTGGGTAGGGGACGGAGATGAATGGTTGAGTTCGTCGCCAAGGAGAGAGGAATAGGGAAGAGGAGGGTCGATGGAGCAGTGTTTGTTGCGCTTTTCCTCATTGGTGGAGGTAAGAAAAGTTGGGCTGTGGTCATGTGGATGGGCCAGGAGTCACGTGAGGGGCGCTGAGATGGGCCTCACATTGCCTCCGCTGAGCAGCTCGGCCTCGGCGCTGGCTCGGCTCGGCCTCGCGCGCTACGCGCACTCGGCCTCGTGAAGGTGGGATCGTTCGGACCTTTTCTATAGGTACGAATGTTTGGTATATATCACAGTCCTTCAAACTAAAAATGGAATAAGGAAAGATGGTAATAAAAAAAAAGTTGAAACCCTGAAAAAGAATATTAAAAGAACCGTGGCGAAGCTAGAAGAGTGTCTTAGTAGTTCAGTCGGTAGTAACGAGGGTACAGAAGATACCCTCCTATCCATCCACCTATGTGGGAAATAGCCCAATTTCGTATGTCTCGCTTAAAGCGAGAAAGAGGGAACCCTCACCTGAAGGGAGGTACGAGGTGGGCCGGCCCAGGCATGCGGGAGCCACCGTCTTGTTTTTTTCTATGATTTTTTATTTTATGTTTCTAATTTGTTTTATTCTTCCAAATATTCTTATTAAATACATTTAACAAAACTTTCATAAAATAGTTTGAATAAAATGTTAATCAAGCATTTAAATTTTTTTAATATGTATAGAGAAAATGTTTCTCACGTGTACTGAAAATGATTACACAAAATATGCAATGTGTGTGAAAAAATTGATCCTGTACTTAATGTTAATCAAGCAGTTAAAAAGTTAAACAAGTATTTCAAAAGTGTTACTCAAGCATTTTAAAAATGTTTAATGTGTATATAAAGAATGTTGACTATGTATTAAAAAATTGCTAATCTGGTATCGGAAGAATGGTAATCAAGCATTTAAAAAATGCATATAGAAAAATGTCAACCGTATATCCAAAACATATTAATCTTGTATTTCGAAAGTATTAAATAAATATTTGAAAAATGTTAAATCTGTAAAGAAAAAATGTTGACCATGTATTACATAGAAATCTTAATGTTCTACTTGATAAAAATGTGTATCAGGCATTTGATTTTTTTAATATCTATATAAATATTTTGACATGTATTAAAAAGTGTTAAACCTTTAATTGAAAGATGTTAAACATGTATAAATGTATCAGATCTATACCAAAAGTATAATTTGGATGGACAAAATATAGACATCCAAAAATAAATAAATTTTTAGAAAATCATAATCATGTATTTAATAATGTAAACATGTATATAAGGAAGGTCTCAAATATATAAGAAAAATGTTGAATCTGTTGTGAAAAAATGTAAAATCGTGTTGAACAAAAAATAAACCGATGAAAATCAATAAAAAATGTAAAACAAAGAAAACCAATGGAAACGAAACTGAAAAACAAAGAAAAGAAAAAAAATGAAAAACGAAAAAAAAAACATCACAAAATAATGAAACCGAGATAGAAGCCACGAAAACTGATGAAAAAAAAGCAAAAAAACCAACGAAAACAAAGAAAGAATCGAATAAAAACAAAATTCGATGAAAACCGAGAAAGAAACGAAGAAACCCAATGAAAAAGCAAAGTATACAATAAAAGCCCAAGAAAACCTTCAATAAAAAGAAGAAAGACGATGGAAACCAAAGAAAAAACAAAAAGAATTGGAGAAAATCGGAGAGAAAACCAAAAGATAAAAAAACCAAAGGGAAACCATTCCAGCGAACAAACACAGCGAACGGAATTGCAATGCAGGGAACGACAAAAGAAATGACAAATATGGCCGACCCAGTAGCTACAGGTGGGAGGGAAACTCGCGCTAAGCTAGAATTTCCTCCGCGCCTAATAAGATCCAGTTGGTAATGCATGGGAGCTTCCATTAGATGCTCATTGCGTCCAATAAGGGCGGCCAGCCCTTTGCAAATAAGGCCCTGTTCGGAATCCCTCCAGCCCGCTCCAGTATTGCTGACTTCATGAAGCTGTGGAGCTCGATTTTAGCCGCTCCCTGAAAATGATCTACAGACTGGTCCGCTCCAGGAGCGCAGTCGAGGGAGCGGAGAGGAGCCGAACGCGGCCTAAGACTCTCGCTCTATCGGCTCCTGGTATTGTAATGATCAGTATTTCTTAAATAAATGATTTTTAAAATTTGAGTAATTGTTTAAAAAAACATAACCATTTTTTTAAGACGGGCAATTTTTGTAAAATCAAACAAAAAATGCTAATTATTTTTGAAATTTCTGGAATGTTTAACCATGAATTGTTTTATACTTTTTGAAATCTTTTTTAAAATGTGAACAATTTTCAAACATGAACATTTTTAAAAAATTGTAAACATTAAAAAAAGATACCTAAAAAGGAAAAAGCCAACAAAGAAAAATAATAGGAAAACTCGAGAGAAACGTTCTAGAAGGTTCCTAAAACCAGAAAACCCGAAACGTAATTCGCCGGCGCTAAGCCCACACACCTCTACTTCCTGAAAATTCAAAACGTTCTAAAAGGCCCAAGACGCATCTCCCCTAAGACAAAAAAACCAAAGCCCTCCCACGTCGCCCTCGCACGGTGATGGGGAGGGTACCCTAGTTCGCCGCCAAGAAGCCCCACTCCTCCTCTGCCTACCTCACGCCACTGCAAGGATACGTAAGGCAAAGCTCGACCCGAGCCAACGGCGGCGAGGCATCCTTGTTCCTTCACAAGCATGGTCCCAAGACGGGCGAATTTCTTTCCGCTTTGGGCACAACGGGCTATGGTCGTGGCTTGACCAAAGGGCGACCATCGACATTCACGAGGTTGTGCCCCCACCCCTTTGGTCAAACGTGACTAGTCGGGCACAACGTAGGGGATGACCGCCTTCCAACCAGAGGTGTCGACCCAAACTCAACAAATTGATGTCGATCTTGGAGTGGAAGGAGGCATTGTCCGCTCTTCCTACCATAGGTGGTGCACCGTGATTTGGACGGTTGATGGCAGTCTGCATGGTTGGCTCTTCGTGGGCAACATGCCCGTGGTGGTGGGTATGCCTCTTGGCGATGGCGGGCTTCAACCCCAATCGGTGGGCGGGCTGGGCCGGCCAAACAGTAGGGAAACATCTTATGGGCTGATGTTCCAAGGTCCGTATAGAAAATTAGTGTATAAACTACGTAAAGCTGGGCGAGCCATGGCCCATTCGCCTTTGACGTGGCTCCGCCAAAGGTTTCGACCGTGTGGGCGGTGAAGGGTGTAGCGACGAACAAGGTTGTCGTAATCGTGATTCTCGAATCGGATCGTAGATCCGGCGATAGGATCGCAATCATAGAATATTAACTATCAGAATCATAAAACTGTTGATTGTATTGACCAAAATCATAGAATCAGAGTGGTTAGTTTGGATCGTAAAGTCATGGAATTGTTAAATAGAATCACAATTATGACAACCTTGCCAGCGGGTGCCTCGGGCTCGCTCCCCGTCGATGGGAGTGGCGATGCCCGGATCTGGATCTGGATCTGGAGGCCAGTGCTCGACGCGATTGTCCTGGGAAACCTTATGGTGGCTTAGATGAGTTGTTGAGCAAAGCCTCCGCACTTTGGCGCCGACGGTATGGCGATGCTTTGCGTCGTATCTCTCACTTGAGAGTGTTGTCATGAAGTTTAGGTGTCCTATGACGTCGTTGTATTTAGGCCTTTCTATGTTACTTCTAGACAACGTAGTCGTATGTGTTTATTACTTGGGAGTGTGTGTTGTAAAAAGTCTTTTTCATTACATGTATCGTTCGGCCGTTTACTTTGATTTATGCTTTATTTATAAAACGGTGCTTAAGCCTCTTTGGAAAAAGGACATCACCACTGTGCATTTTTCCAGCAATCTGCCAGACAGAGGCGAATAGGAATTTCCGTGATGCATGGCCAACCATGTGGAAGAAATCGACACCGTGCGCATCGGGACGTCGGCAGACGTATGCAATTCTGTGTCTCGATCATGCATGCGTCCCCGCAACCCGTGTACAGTAGCATTTATTCCCTTGCCGCCCCCCGTGCACATCTCCATCTCCATCTTCTCCACTTCTATTAAACAATCTAACACGATCTTTTTTAAGTGCACCCCGCAATTACCCCCAGCACACCAGCCGACCCATTCACCACCGCACGATTAGTCTCACAAATCTGAATCTAACGGCCATCATTCATCTAATACGGTATGATGTGCACCTAGCAATTTCCATTGACTGACCGTGCTTCACCAGGAGACTACGGATGCCCTCCCTCCAACTAATAGGTCCCACGTCCCCCCGACAATCGGGGAATTTCCCCGACAATCGGGGAATTCTTCTAATCCCAGACTAAGGAAATAATTGATTCTCCTAGCCCAATCACGCAGGGGCAGGGCCCTCTCTGCCTTCCGTAGCCATCGCGCCAACATCGTCTTCTCCAAACCGCGATCTCGCGTCACTCCACCATGCAGCCGCCTCCCTGCACCATCAACGTAGCAGGCGCCTGTGAGGTCGCTTGACGTAGCGGGCGCCTGTGAGGCTGCCCCGCCTCGCAGCGGTGCCGTAAGTCCGCCAGATCGCTGCTGCCCATGGACCCGCCCAAGCACCGTAGCGGTCCGCCGCCATACCTCACCGCGACCTGGATCGGTGTAATTCTTCCCCGCACTCAAGATTACAGTTTTCGTAATGTAAGATCAAACATTAGGCATAAGAAAAGGTAAAAATCGTAAAAAGTAAGACATGCAGATGCCGTGCAATTGCAAACATGGACTACCATACCTACGGCACAAGAATGATACATCACGCCAGTCTACAGCACAATGATTAATTTTACATCTCTAATTACTGATTTCTATGCTTATCTTCTTACACACACAAACAAAACTGCTTATCTCCTTACCCAGACGACACAAAACTGCTTATCTCCTTACAATATTTTTTCAATTTGAATGTTCACAGCGTATGTCATCGCCTCCCAATAAATGCGGGGCAGCGCGCACCCCATTTCAAGATATAAGCAATGACCAACCATTGGGTAACTATCAGCAACCAGTTCCTACTTTCTTCTACTGTTTCTGTTGTTGCTTGTGTGCTGACTCACGCTATGTGTTTATACAGGCCCAAGCACCCCATTTGAGGATATAAGCAACAACCAATCATTGGGTGACTATCATCGAACAGATCCTACTTTCTGCTACTGATTTGGTAGTTGCTTGTCTGCTAACTTGCAATACTTATTTAAACAGACCCTAAAGAATTGAAGAGGCAGAGGACCAAAGAGTATTATGCACGCAATAGAGATGATATTCTTAAAAGACGCCGTGAAGCCCGTGAAAAGAAATAGGCTTCAACGGCACTGCTTAGTGATGAACAAAATGTAGCACATACACCCGTGGCCATGACCCGAGGTTAAAATGCCCTTGTACTGCATGCTTATGTATTGTCCAAATACTACATTATATGCTAAACTATAACTATAATGTTTCATATTTTAGACCCTAAGGAGCTGAAGAGGCAACATCAACCATACAGTGAGACAAAAATGGCCGTTGTTTCTGCCGATATCAATGGCCAGGAAAATGAAACACGTACGCCAGTGTCCATGTCCATTGGTACAACTGAGTTGCTTAAACAAGCGTCCTTGAAAATTTGGGATGAAGTCGCTATGACAAAACGTCAAGCAGTTGAGACGCTTGATAGATCACTACAAGATATAATGGAAAGTTGTTTGCCGTTTGGGGGAATGGTTGTTGTCTTTGGTGGTGATTTCAGGCAGGTCCTTCCTGTTAGACATCGTGGGACAAGAGCACGTATCAATAATGCTACACTTCCGAGATCCTATCTCGTGGGATAAGACACGCAAGATAAGTCTCACACGCAACATGCAGGCGCAGTCTGATCCTTGGTTCTCCGAATACCTCCTAAGGATCGGCAATGGAACGGAAGAGACAATTGGAGACGACTATGTCCGTCTCCCCGACGACATTGTGATTGGCTATACCGAGGATGAAAAAGCTATTAACACGCTCATCGAAGATGTCTTCCCATCGTTGCATGCTAATGCTAGATCGAGAGAGTACATGAGTGCACGTGCAATTCTTTCAACCAAGAATGATCATGTGTATGACCTGAATGACAAGATGATCTCAAGGTTTCCAGGCGAAGAAAAGTTATACCATAGCTTTGACTCAATCGAGGATGGCTTGCAGAATAATTACACAATTGATTTTCTGAACTCGATCACACCAAATGGCTTGCCTCCGTGACGCATCTTGAGATTAAAGGTCAATTGTCCGGTCATTTCGCTTTCGGAACCTCGACCCTCATAATGGCCTATGCAATGGAACACGGCTTATGATTAGAGCCTTCCAGGATAATGCAATCGACGCGGAGATTGTTGGTGGTTAGCATGCTAGAAAGAGGGTGTTCATACCTAGGATCCCTATGTCGCCCTCGGAGGACATCTCACTTCCTTTCAAACTTAAGAGAAAACAGTTCCCCATCCGCCTGAGTTTTGCAATGAAAATTAACAAGGCGCAGGGCCAGACCATCCCAAACGTCGGTATTTACCTTCCCGAGCCGGTATTCTCACATGGCCAGCTGTTGCATTGTCAAGGGGAGTGTCGAGAGAGACAACACGGATTTTGGCCAAGCCAAACCAGGAGGTTGATAAATCCGGGAAAAGTACCAAGAACATTGTCTACAGAGATGTTTTAGATAGATGAGGCAGATGCGCTATTCTATTATTATACCTATATAACTAATTCTGAGCCCAACAATTTTCTCTTATTTTATTTGCAGGTTTTAATCAGAACGCCACACATAATAAGCACGAAAGAATAACGGTGTCGATGTGACTTCCAACTCTGTATGCCGGAGTCGTTTATTTGTGTTATTTATTTCTAAAAGAGCATTGACATATCAAATGTCCCGAAATGAATAAGTGCAAATGTATGATCGCTGGAATTTTCAATATTTCATCACTTCTGTCAATGATCCCAGCATATTTCCCTGTTCTGATAATGATGCGAATGGGTTATGTTTTAGTATATCTGATTTAGGTATACAGCTGGTTATTTATAATAAGAAAAATGAAGAACACTTGGATTACATGGTTTCATGTTGTAGCAAGCTTGCTTCTTTTTAATGCCGAGTGTTATTACTACTATATTACACATACGCCCAGGACAGAAGTTGGCTTTACCAGCAAAATTTAAGCTGGCTGGAATCATTGTCACAAAAAATGAAATATTGCAAATAAAGCAAAAATAGCAGACATGATATTGCAAATTTGGCTGAAATTACTAGCATCTATCTTGTCATTGGAAAGTTCTCCCACCACACATGAGCAGCAATAATAATAAAACATAAGTGCCAAACTCACCTTGATGGTTTCTTCATAAAATGGAAACCTATGATGTCAGACTCACATTCTTCAAACAGCCGGAAGCACTTCTCTGGCCCCTCCTGTCCAATACGGCCACTGAGAGTACATTACTTAACTAACTGGCAAGACAAAGGATACAAGAATTATATTTCTGTAGAGAAAGGTAAACTTTCGGTATATAAATAGGTATAAAAGAACGCACAAAAAAAATCAAAGAAACATTCTGAAGAAACAAGGGAAGACTGTATTAAGAGCAGACTGCAAAGAGATGGGTATACCTTCTAATACAACAGCTCAAAGCAATCGGCATTATGTGTTTTTTGTATTTCCCCATTACTTGCATCAAAAAAAAATCTGCACAATTGAGAATAAAGTATGCATATGTCAAACTATACAAGCTGAAATATACAGACTACAGAATGAAGTAATCCTATGCACCGATTTGACGGGGACGAGCAATCGTCGGGGTCGGAGAGACTAACCTGGACCAGGACGAGCGAGGAGAAGCATAGGGGGAGGCGGGGGTCCCAAGCAGCAGCACAGCCCGCGGAGGTCATCGTGGTCATCCTAATCAAGATGGAGGTCACGAGCAGCAACTGCTCCTGCTCCTGACGGAAACGAACAAGGAAATGAAGATGGGGTCATAGAGCAGAGCATCCGGATCGAGGGGAGGAAGAGTTGGAACCGGACCTTCATGGCGTCCCGAGCAGTGGGGAGGGAAGTTCGTGGCGCGGCGTCGCCGGCGACCATGTCGAGCATGAGCGACCCGCCGTCGCCAGGAGGAGGGGGCGAGTGCATCACCCTGAGGGAAGGCCTCGGCGCCGCGCAGCAGCGCAAGCCGAAGCCGAGGCCCGCCACGCCAGAGAAGGGAGGGCCCCGGCGTCACCGGATATGAAGAAGGGGCGGGCAGAGCAGGGGCTTGCGCATGCCGCCGGGCGGTGCCGATGAAGGGAGAGGCGGGGCAGTAGCAGGGCTCGCAGGTCTGGCCAAGGCGTCGGTGACCGAAGGGAGTGGGTGGGCAGACCAGGATTGTGACAGCCAAAATGCGCCTGATCAAGGAGGGGCACCGCTTGTCCGCCGGGCGAGGCCGACGGCGGGCAGGGCGGCCACCAGAGAGCTCGGGCTGTGGATGGGGATCGCGAGATTAGGAGGGAGTGAGGAAATAATGGGGAAGAGAGAAGTGTGAGGGGCGGTGGAAGGTTGACTGAGAATTTTTTTTAATCTCTATATACTGTATTAATTACTAAGCAGTGATTCTCTGAGTGACTGTAAGTGAGTGAGGCTTTTTTTGCGAGTGAGTACGGCAATGCCCAAACAAAATAAAAATATCTTCTAAAATAAACATTATATTTCAAAGGGCATGTCCTGTTCACCTGCTGTGTGGGTGAGATTTTTGTTTTCATCACAGCTTGTTACAGTCATTTTCATTTGATGATTTTATGTAATATGAATCCCTAGAAAAATGATAAAAATATTATTGAGTATATTCAAGTTTTGTTATCATGCAGGTCATCTTGTGGGTTGTGGATGGTATATTTTTTTTCACAATTATAATACAATTATTATGTGACAGTGAATTTTATGCGGAGACATGTTCTTGGATCGTGCGTTACACCCACACTCATATCTTTAAGCATAAGACACATTTAAATGGCTCGGTAAAAGAACTCACCGTAAACAAAATTAGATCCAGAATAGATGTTTTTACTATAGATTATGATTCATGTGTTGGATCACAAATATGTCACACTTTTTGAAAATACAATTTGAGTGACATGACAACATTTTATAGAGATCTGAATTTTTTTGTAAAATCATTTTAGTGTTTATCATGTGAACTTGTTTTGTTGAGACGTGCGTTGTACGTGCATGCTTACTATTAAGTCAAGGATATGAACAGAGATGACTGTTTTGTTGGTTTTTGCTGAAACAGACAACTGTATGGGGTCACGTATTTTTTTGAACTGAAAACAATATGGATAATAGCATCAAGTCGAGCGGACCAGCTCCATTTGTATGTCTATATAAACAGCAGAGCAACACGCAGAGAGGCAAAGCAGAAGCCCCACGCAGCACACAGACAATGGCGTCTCACACGACATTTTCTTTGATCGCTTTGTATCTGCTGGCTGTCTTCCTAGCTCCGGCGAGCGCTTAAAACGCGACGTCGGGGTTCACGGCCGTGAGCCTCAGCGAGAGCAACTTCCAGCTTCAGAAGCCGTACAACATGCCGAGCAGCGCGCGGTACAGCTTCAACGGCACGGTGCGGCGGATGTGGGTGCTCTCCTCCGACGAGCCCTTTTCTCCACAGAGCGACACCAAGCCAAGAACAGAGATGAGGATGACTGTGAGTAACGTGATTTTTTTTGCGGGTGATATGATCAATAATCACCGTTCCCATAGTTATATACTCCCTCCGTCCAAAAATACTTGTCAAAGAAATGTAATTATCTAGATGTATTTTAGTTTAAGATATATCTATTTTTATTTATTTCTTTGACAAATATTATGGGACGGAGGGAGTATGTAGATTGCTAGCACATTCTTACTAATTTCAGGAGAGTTTTGCTAATAGAAAAAAAACTGATTTCAAAGAGTATTTTAGAAAGGAACGTCATTAATTCTTTTTAATTTTTAGAATGCATGCAACCCATTTATGTCAATTAGAGTATTTATTTATTTCTTGGGAGGATAGTGAGAGAAGAAAAGAGAGATTGGCCCAGTAGAAATTTCTTATAGATAACTCCTAGAAAACCACGCGTAACCGAGACAAAAAATCAAAGAATAGAAGAGAAAATGACAAACAAAATTATGATGTCACACTTAGACAATTCAATCCTCCTCCTCCTCCTTCAAGAAAGAAAGTTAGGGTTCGTGCTCTACGGCTGGCGCCGGGCGCAGGTCCCGCCTGCCTCCGTGGCTCTAGGGCCATGGAGGCGCGGTGGATCCTGCCAAGGACCGGGCGGGAGGGCCTGCTGTTAGTCGCTTTTTTCAATCTTGTTAGGGTTTGTGTCCTACCTGTGAAGGCGACGGCGGCGGCTCCTCAAGATGGAATAAAGGCCTCCCGCTTAGCCCCTCGCTCCGGCGGCGCGCCAAGCATCGCTGGCAGGGCGTGGTGGAGGTGTGTCTCCGGCAGATCTATCTTTGGTGGATTTGCTCGGATCTCATCGTTTTTCGTCTACGTTCATGTGTCTTCGGTTTGGATCCTTCCGATCTACGTTATTTTTCATCGGCGGCTGTTGCTGTTCTGGGGTGTTGGTCCTATGGGGTCTTAGCACGACGATTTCCCGACTGTCTACTACAACAAGTTGTGCCCGGCTCCGGCGATGGAGGGGCGATGACGGTGCGCGCCTTCGCCCGCCTTCGGTACTTGTAGTCGCCGCTAGGTGGTCTCATTTAATCTGGATGTAATTTTTATTTTTGGTATTCGTTGTATTGCCATGATTGAAGATGAATAGATTGAAAGTTTTTTCGCAAAAAAAAAAAAGATGCATGTAGATGCTCTCTTTCTTCAACCGACTGACTCATGTATCTTGGCATTCCGTGTGACTTAGGGACACGACTACTCTTCCGGCGTGTGGCAATTCGAGGGCTCCGTTTACGTGCCATCGGGCACATCGGGAGTGTCCATCATGCAAGTGTTTGGCGGCGGCGAGACGGCCACCACCTTGATGCTGCACGTCTACAATGGCGCGCTGAGGTACTACAACCAGAAGCCCGTCGAGGACAACATCTACGACCGGTGGCTTCGCGTGAATATGATCCACGATGTCGGTGCGTTGAGACTCACCGTGTTCATCAATGGACAACAGAAACTGAGTGAACCCGGCTGTGGCGGCAACTCGCACTACTTCAAATTCGGCGTCTACACGCAGAGGGACGCCTCCAGCCGCATGCAGTCGCGCTGGAAGAACGTCATGATCCTCAAGAAAAACTGATATATTTACCAAAAAAAAACTGATATATTTAATCTCTCTCACAACAGCTTATCTGTTTGTTTCCCCATCGTGTATCGTTCATATCATATACTCGCACGGTCGTCGTCCAGGGAAACCAATATTTTATAGTATATCAACAAATTTTGTTTCCCTGGCCAACTCTCTTGCTCAGGGTGACTGGATTGAACAATTTCATACACCTTTGTCCAACCAGGCCTTTGATCAATCGAATGAGCTTCAATCTTTAGTGCCTCGGTTACTAAATGACAATAAAGATGAATGAAATGCCATGGGACTACTACTCATTTCTCCTCTATTCGAATTTGTGTTGCTCTCATGGAAGGTCAGATAGCACATCAACTGTCCACAGAGGTTTGGAGAAATGCTAGCAGATCAAAACACACGATCCTTTTTTTTTTTTGGTTGGCTCTAGACAACAAAGCCAGCACTAGAGCAATGCTGAAGAGAAAAGGTTTCATAATGGATAATTACACTTGCACTTTATGTAACCAAAAAGCAGAAGAAACTATCATGCATCTTCTTTTGGATTGCAATTTTGCCCTAAGTTGTTGGTAGAACATCATTCCTGATAGATTAAGAGGCACATCAGTTAATGAAGACTCCATGCTTCTTGTCAGAGAATTACCTAGTGTTGAGGCAACAAATCTGACAATAAGTACTAGGTGTACGAATATATTGGGGCGGAACCTAGCTACAAAAGAGGTGTTACACTTGGATTTTACGAGTTTAGGCCCCTCTAGGAGAGGTAATAGCTCTAGGTCTCGAGCCTTGAGGCTGTGTTTTCTCTTGGGGTGTCTGATTACAGGAGGTCACGAACCCTTGTCGCAGTGCCGGAGGGAGGCTTATATAGAGTGCACCGTCCCTCATCAATGCTATGTTACAAGGGGAGATAAAGAGGGGAGAGTTGCTACGGGTTTTGTTGGGCCAGGACGGTTAGACGTGGGCTTAGGAGCGGTCCGGACGCCCGCAAAGTTCCCATGTTTTTTCTCTGGTTTACGGAAGAAAACAGCATGCGGATCGTTCATCGGCCCGATACAAACCCATGTTGGATGGCACAATATATCCAGACAATACGGTCCAGACGTATAGCGTTTTAATGGTGGGCATTGGGAATGCCCTAAGTCCCACACTCATCTGTTTGTTGTGCTTTTGTACGTACTGAAGCCCGAAAATAGCCCATGCACCAAGTTGCTTAGCCAATTAGCGGTCAACGGTAACTTTGCTCTATTTGTTTGAGGAAACCAAGCAGGCGCGGAGCCACGGCCTAGTACCGACGACCCTGGTTTGTATATATTTGATGGCCTGAGAGCATCTCTAGCAGACCCCGTATGAGTGGTCAAATCAAAAAAAAAAATATGTTTTACAGTTTTGGGCGAAAAAAGTGTTCAGAACAGAAACCGTAAAAATAGTCCAACCTGTAAAATTTTTAGGCCACCGCAAATGCACACCTGAAACCCTTATCTTTGGAGGTTGGAAGGCTGAATATAGGGGGGCCCGTATACCGGTCAAACCTCGTCGGAGCAAACACGCCGCCGCGGAGTTTGCCGAAATCCGCCCTAAACTCGCCGGAATTCATCACCGCACATCGGAAAAGGCCGCTAGACGCCGCAATCGATCGCCGCCGGTCCGAATTGGACGAGCTCGACATCGTCGTGGCCTCCCATGACCTCAGCATGGCCGCCGGAATCCTCCCGACGCGGCAGGCAAAAGGGCACGGCTCGTCTGGCAATAGAGCAAGGCGCGGACGATGGAGGTGACGGGCGTGCGGCCGATAAGGCTGGGCGCGACGATGGAGGCGACGGGCGTGGGCCGGCGAGGCTGGGCGCGACCGGCTGGGTGACGGGCGCGACCAGCAGGGACGGGGCGCGACCGATGGGCTATGGAGCACGGCAGACGGGCGACGGGGCGCGGCCGACGGGGTTGGGTGCGGCCGGCTGGAGGAAAGGGCGGCAACAATCGGACTGGAGGAAGAAGCTCTTTATTCCAGTTTAACAGTTTGTTTTACAGTATCTATGCGGCCATGCTAGTTTTTGACCCGCAAACGCGATCTTTGTGAAACTGCAAACGCGTTTTGCGGATCAAGTTTTTGCAGGGTCTGATAGAGTTGCTCTGATAGGGGCGACGGCGCCCTGCCTCAGTGGCATCGCCCAGTTGAAGTGAGGAGGAGCAGCACCAACCAGAGGAAGAAAGGGTAATTACCTGGAAGTTCAGGCGACGTCAACAAGGCGGGAATGGTGATGGCGGGTTGACAGAGACCAGTATTGGAGCACAACCCACGTCCGCATTAATACTTGCCCCGCGCCGATATGGCACTACCAAAGTGCCAATGCGAGATGCTAGCAGGGCCGGCTCTATGTTTTTCGGAGCCCTTGGCCAAGTTGAAAAAAAAGCCTTTATAGGTAATATACATGT
>CM038669.1:49583632-49937638 GCA_021605145.1 Aegilops bicornis
ACCTCCTGCTTGACCACCCTACCGGTGAAGGGGAGACTAGGCTGGGTTCTGCTCTGAAGACTCCATGCCTATGGCGGAAGGAGCTCATCAACCTTCCGAACTGACGCCTCCGCCTCCTCCTCCTCCTCCGTGAGTCAGGCACTCCGCCTCCTCCACCGCCTCCTCCTCCGGCGAGTGACGATCAGGGCACACGTGGCGGCACTCCGCCTCCTTCTCCGGCGCGTGGCGGCACTCCGCCTCCTTCTCCGCCTGCGCCGGCGCGCCGGACCAGCCAGCCTCCTCCTTCTCTGCCTCGTCAACAAGGGCGGAAGAGACCCGCCGCCGCTCCAGCTGCTCCGGCGCGTCGTAGTACTTCTCCTCCGCCTTGTAAGCAAGCAAAGAAGACATCCGCTCCGTCTGCTCTGTTGGCGTCTAGCAGTACAGCCAAAGGCGGGAGGAAATACAGATTCGGTCCTTGTCTGAAGACTCCAGAGAAGTTACCATACGAGAGGACCGAGGAGGAAAACACGAAGATCGCGCAGACCGAAGTGGATGACTGGTTTGCAGGGTTGAAAGCAAAGAGACATCCACCTCCGGAGGAGAAGATAGATCCGATGAAAATGAAGCGCACTCTGGCTGCCCTGAGGAAACCGGCAAAGTCTCCGTCGAGAACCAACTATGAGCGCATTACTGAACAGACATATCTCCAAGCGGAGTGGTCGGAAATCTTGTCGACATCAAAGAGCAAAAGAACGAGAAGCTGCGAAAAAATTGACCAGCTCGGCGAACAAGCAAACCAATCGTGCCCCCGCTCAATGTGTCTAGCGGCAACATCGTCGCTAATGTTCCGGGATGGTGGCGGTTATGGCAATCTACAAGATTACGCTCGACGATGCACTTCCTGAATACATGAAGGTGGAAGAACACAGATACAAGTACGGGAAGCCTCTCGTCAAAGATTAAAAATCTCTAACAACGATGATGCGAAGATTCCATACCTGGTACACGAAAACCTGTAGAGAGTCTGGGGGGACGAATAGTTTGTGTCTGCACATTAAAGAGGAGCACGACCTCGTTGGAACTGATATGTTGTGTGTTCCATTTGACGAGTTCTTCGCGTTCTTCAATCAAAAGGCCCTCGATAAATTAACGGCCTTTTGCTACTGCCTGTAAGTACTATTTCTGTCATTAAGTCTCTATATATAGCTCGGCTCTTTCATTGCATGTATTTATAATTAATTATCCTCAATATATTATGCAGATTGAAGATTGTCGAGTGCAAAAAAAATGAAATCTATGATATTGGGTTCATTAACACAAATATCATAGATGTATTTCTGGTTGAAAAGCACGTCAAAGAGGCCGAGGACAACTTGCTACAATCGTTGATCAAAAATCAAAACAAAGATACCATACTCTTTCCTTACAACGGCAAGTGAGTGTTACTGATCGTTTGCATATTCGGTTTCCCTTATTACTCGAGCGAGGTTATAGTAATGTAATTGATGAGTAAAGCATGCATGCGCAGGTTCCACTATATTCTTCTGGAGATTAAGCTTGAGCGTGGACTAGTAACCGTCTTAGACTCGAGACGGAAAGATCCCAGCACCTATGCGGACATGACTAAAATGCTCAGCAAGTAAGTTCAATTAATCGATCATTATCGCATCATAGCGGCAACTTTTTGTTCATTTCCTGATATCTCAAGTAATAATTATTATTTTCTTTGTCTTGCAAGGTTTGGAAACAGTTCACCGCAAAAGCTCCGGGACTGCCGAAGGAGCTGCGATATACATACCCGATAGTAAGTACTTTTGGCTAGCTAGTTGTGCGCATCTCCCGTTGATTCTATAGCTATACTTTCATCAATGCCATTTATAATGCTTCATTATCAGTTTGATTGACCTCTATTTCTCGTAAAGTGCTTGTGGCAGGAACAAGGGAATGATTTATGTGGATACTACGTTAATGCGAAGTTCATCTACAAGGCGACTTTGAAAAATAAGCGGGGCTACTCTCAAAGACAATATGAAGTGCGTAAGCAATTAATAATATTCATAATTTCATTTTATTACACCATCATTTCTGTTGAGTTTCATTCATATATATGTATTAATTAACCCCCTTCTTCAAATTAGACGTGGCAGATGCGGAATGAACTCCTAAAACCAGATCGCATTAAAGCAATTCAAGAGGAATTGGCGGGATTCTTTCTTGACCACGTCATCAATAAAGCCGGAGAATACCATGTGGAAGTTGATTTCAAATGATAGGGGATTGTAATTGAGAGATCTTATATATTGTACATGTATGTAGCCAGTAGCGTCGGACGTACATGATACGAAAACTTGTTGTTCGACCAATCTCTCGGAGAAGGAGAGGTCGATTGATCATTTCTCTCGGTATGCATGACGAACTTGTACTCGATGGTTCCCTTCATTTTCTTACTAGCTAAGCGTGCCGAGGGCTATATGTATATAGTATGTAGCGTCGACCAAGCATGGACATAAGAGAGGACACTTCTCTCTATTAATTAGCTAGCTAACACAATATATGAAACACCTAAATTAACCCCCAAAACCCCCAACCCCCTTCAAAAAACCAAAAACCCCAGCCAACTGGAATCTTGTCGACGTGGATGCCTTTTGGTCCCGGTTGGTGCCACCAACCGGGACCAAAGGCCTCATGTTTGGGCTCGGCGCACCGGCCACGTGGAGGACCATCTGTCCCGGTTCGTGTTAGAATCAGGACTAAAGGTATTAGTAACGACCCATTAGTCCCGGTTCATGAACCGGGACTAAAGGCCCTTACGAACTGGGACTAATAGGTGTTTTTCTACTAGTGGGTGTTTAGGCGCCCACGGCGTATGAATGCTTCTCGGAGGCGGTTGAGACTGGCGTCTTGGTGAAGTTACAAACCTACCCCGGTTTAGACCTTTGGACATCGTGCCGATAGGCAACACGGGCCAGAGTCAGGACAGTAATTTCCTACCACCAAAACATTAGTCTCATGGCGGTTTGGTGACGAGAGGCCTATTTGGCGCCGTTCAATATTTGGGAGCGAAGCATTAACGTTTCGGTTCTCTTGAATTGAACTTTTAGGATTTGTCAAACTTCACAAATCTTTACTCTTGAAAATCTTAAAGCTACGATTATTTTGGAATGGAGGGTACATTTGAATATACATTGTACACGAGTATATATTAAAAAATATGCAACTTACCTCAGTTCATGCATGGTTCCAGAGATAATCTCCTTGGTTGCAAAAAAAAGTTAGATATGTGTATGAATATATATAGCATGTTCAAACTCACAACAAAGATTGATGCATGCCCCCTTTTACATCTGACTTACAAATGCCATTATCTCGGGTTCAAATAGATGAATTCACTTCCTATGAATTCGAATCTTCGAAACCCCCTTTTGTTGAATTCGACATGTATTCTATTTCGTAGCTAGCAATTTGGAATGTATCCATGCAAGTGACAAATGTATAAAGTGCTTCACACTAACAACATGGAGTGCACTAAATAATGTTTATATATGAATTGCAAAAGCATCCATTGCCTGTATTTCAAACCGCTCTCACTCTATGGATCGATAAATATGAAATAAACAGATGCACATGTTAGAATTCGATAGATTATGGGTGTCTGATAGACCGATTTTCGTCCATACGCAATTTGCAAAATTCATGATCTCATCCAAAAATAATAATGCCATTTATATTTTAATTTAATGCGTAGAACCGCCTTTTACACGTAGATGCACTATGCCTCGCCCCGTTCTCACAAACGTGTTATATCTCTCTCTATCTAACGCATAAGTGCACACACTTTATATGCATCAGCATTTGTCTTTCACACATGCTCACAATCTCTCTCAGGGTGTCGGGGTGTCTCACGCACATGCTCTCTCTGTTTCTCTCTCTCTCTTCTCGACTACTATGTACCACTCTTTTCACTAATCTCGGTTGGAAAACAGTATTTCTCTCACATGCATATATACACATGCACGGTCTCTACTAGCACTCTATACGCACATATATGTGCCTACGTGTCTCCCTTGACGCATATTATCTTTAGGCCTCTCTACTTTTATTCCCCCGACACACCTCTCTCTTAGTAGTTGGCAGATATGATTTCATCATATCATTCGGTAGGATATCCCTGGTTGTTAGGCTGGATGGTGTCTGAGGCAAAGTTTTACCCTAGTTCGGATCGGACCCTTGCAGTTGAAGAAAGAGCCTACTCACGGTACCGTATATTAGTGATAGGGGGTGTACAA
Source organism: Aegilops bicornis (assembly GCA_021605145.1). Classification (NCBI taxonomy): domain Eukaryota; kingdom Viridiplantae; phylum Streptophyta; class Magnoliopsida; order Poales; family Poaceae; genus Aegilops; species Aegilops bicornis. The sequence continues at coordinate 49,587,898 of CM038669.1, forward strand.
AGTACACATGAATACCAGGCATTGTGCGTGTGTGTATACTATCGATTTAACTAGCCCCAAGCTTGTATAACATACTAAGGGCCTAGGGTTACAAATCATATATAGTCGGCTTATCACCAGTGGGGATAGAGTCCTCCGCGACTCTGGTAGCTTCGTGTTGTACGCCGAGTCCTCCACATGGGTCTTCGTATAACACGTCTCGGTCCAACCTATGTATGGCGCAGGATGGAACCGACCCATGAGTTTTCATGTTGACCCACCACAACTAGAAATGATGTGCCCACCACACCACACACGCAATTGGCCACTAAGAAAATAAGCATATACAATAGTACAACGGTATCTAGCTCACGATACGTGTCCATATTTTGTTGATGACACTGACGGACTTTGCATTTGATGCGTGCTCCATATTTTGTTGACGACACTTACGGTCATTGTATTTGAAGCAAAAGCACGATATGGTCACTGGACTTCAAAATAAGCTCATCACGGTCACCACATACATTTTGTCGTGCTAACCAACATGGGGTTGGATGGTTAGAGGACAGTGGTTTCTCGAGCCCACCAAGGTTAAAGTCTCGGTGCTCGCATTTATCTTGTGTTAATTTCAGTATTTTCCAGCGATGTATGTTCAGTGGGAGAAGACGTTCCACTAGACTACGAGGCACCTATGGTGACTTCATAAAATCTCAAGATCATATATGCTAGCCCACTCTCTCGAAGGTGCTCATAGGGGTAGGGTTCGCGTGTGTGCGCTTATAGCGGTGAGTGCTTGCGCGTATATATGAGCCCTTGCTTCTGTACCGTGTTAAGAAATACATGTCATGATTATATGGTCACTGGCTCACCCGTACAACTCCGTATTTTGTTGATGACACAATCAATTGACCAGTCAAACGTTCCACGCGGCGCAACTAGTGTTGCACCATCGGGGCGCATAACCGTGGGGCCCACCTGTCAGCTCGTATATGAAAGAAAGAAATGGTAGTTTGAGTCTGTACTGTGTTAATTAAATAGGAGTACATTTTAGGGTGATCATACGGTCACTGGATCACCATACAGCTCCGTAATTTGTTGATCACATGATCAATTGACCAGTCAAACGGTCCACATTCAGCAGCACACATTACCATAGGGCCCACCCGTCAGCGCGTATATGAAGGACGTAAATGGTAATAAATTAGTGGTCCGTGGGTATTCGAAGTCGTGAGACCTCTGGTTGGCAGTCACCGGCGGTTGGGGGGCGTTCATTGGGCGGTGGGGTGGGGATCCCCGGAGAAAAAGCTCGGCGCGGGGGGGGGGGGGGGGGGAGAGGGATGGCCGGTGCGGCGGCGGACCGATGGTGGGGAGTGGTTTCGGGGAGGGCGAGCCGACCGCGGGCGCTGGGGGCTGGCGGTTCGGCTGGTGGTGGCTGGCGGCTCAGGGGGGTGGAGTTTGATGATAAACTGGAGGCCCTTGATTTCATATCCAACGGCTGGAAAATCTAATGACCAGAGATGAAAAAGTCGGTGGGTGACGTGTAGCCTCACCTGCACGCATACATGCACGCACGCAAGACACACACGCATGTAGGCGTGCAACACCGACACGCATACATAACGCATACACGCACGCATGCCGGGCGTGCAACACTAACTGCATACATGCACTCACGAACACACGCACGCACGCACACATGCATGCAACACCGAAACGCACTTGCACGCACGCGCAACACTCGTGACGCCGCATGCACACAAAGACACGCACGCAAGACACACGCTCAACCTATACGTGCATGCACCCTTTGTTAAGGACATGGATTGTTACAGTATTAATCAATCTTATCTGTGATAAGTAGAACATTGATGTTTGCAGCGGTCTTTATGAATCACAACGTATCGAATGGGCTATCAACATAGTAGGCTTATCTACATGAAAAAGATGACATCACACTCAATGAACAATCATCGGTTTATGAAATGCTCGCTTCGACCGCCTGGCCCACCAAAGGTTCCTCACAGCGCTGCCTGCATTGGGTCACTGACATGCAGGCCATGCCCCCAAAGAGCCCACACGTTAGTGGAAGAACGGCACGGTGTCCTAGGTCAGAGTCGAGGGCGCCACTCATGCACGCCCGTGAAACAGCCTCCGTGCCGCATTCAAACGCCTCCATGAAACCCGTCCGTGTGGAAGCCGAGAAACCCACTCTGGACACACGTCCGTTCATGACCGGGCCAGCGTTAAACGCAATGTCGGCCGAGCTCCTCCCGTCCGCCATCTATTTAATCTCCTATTTATACGAGGCCAAACACCGGCCAAGAATCGCACACCTCCGCCGCTCCCCTATCTCCTCCACCATTTTGTCCACTCTTACAATGGCTTACGAAGAGTAGTTATTCCGCATCCAAGTCGGCTGGGTAGCCCGCCGGATACGAGCTATGCAGCTCGCTGATCCACCTCCCTCTCCTCGCCCGGGACGGAGCTTTGCCGCCTAAGCCGGGCGCAGTTCAACAACTTCGCCGCTCGAGCTAGCTCGACGAGGAGCGGCGCACGGGCGTCGTTGCTGCTGTCCACGTCGCCGCCTCGTACCGCGTCTCCCGTTTCTGTGGCCGAGACTCCCATGCCGGCGGCCGCGCCATGCAAGCAGCGACAGAAGCCAGGTGCACGGAGAGCAACGAGTCGGTGGCCAGCGCCTCCGCGTCCGCCGCCATCATCGAGGAGAAGTAGAACCCGGGAGGCCGTTAACGCTTGGGTCCCATGAAGGCCACCACGGAGGTGACGCCGGCGTACACAGCAGGTGTCTTGCCGGATCCTTTTGTTGCGAGGACCTTCGTCGACCCCGCATGGGCTCCACGGAAGAGGGGAATGTTAGGATGAACTCAAGCCGGTGCCGGCCATGGCGAAGTAGTGGCCGGTGATGAACTCGAACCGGTGCCGGCCACCATCATCTTCGGCACCAGCCAATGATATCAGTTGGGCAGTAGGGAAGCGAGCCGTCCTCTGCGCTAAAGCATATACCTCCGGGGCTCCCGGCAGTCCGGTGATCGTGCTGCCGGACATGAGGAGCACAAATCGATCGGCGGGCGACCATTTAGGCCAGGTATTATATACCTGTGCTGTCCAGAACTAGCACCGCGAAGTAGTCGTGATCACCGAATGCACGTGTACAGTGATCCCAGAGATCAATGCTCACTGAACACACAGAAGCTGAATAACAAGAGTCTTACATCCATACATACCGTCTTACACAAATTATGACGATTATGGTCAAGTCTTACATAGATAATGCCACATGGGCTGAATACCCAATAAACTTAAGCAGCGGAAATTCTTCCTCGGTAAGTAGAACCCATGCCATCTGCCTTAACCCTACAGGCATTCTGACTGGGAAGCGTCCTAGATCGCATGTTCGTCACCGAAGTATTCTTCATCATATCCCGTTCTTTCATGTCTGGCCAATAAAATAACCAGTGGCAAGCCAATGAGTACTTTGAATGTACTCTAAGCAACCCATGATTTGGTTCACAATAACAATGCAAGCTGTACAACAAGTAAGCAACCTAGCTTCAAGCTAGTTGAGATGTCCTATCAACTTGTGAGATATGCATCAATGAACATGGGTAACCTTGAGAACAGGTTACAGATATCAACATAAATAGAATTTGAATCAATGCATGCCTTCCAACATGTCAAGTCACCACCTTGACACTAATAGTTCCTTTCCACACACACATGCACCGAGATTGTAAAATTTCTGGACATAGTTTAAGTACCACCTCCCAACTGTCCATGACCGTGGACTCGGCTATTCGAATAGTTTGACACTCTGCAGAGGTTGCGCACTTTACCCACAAGATCCGGGAAGCTTTCGTGTCATCCACGATCCCGCAGTACCTCAAGTACTCGGGGGAAGCACCCGATCACTATCTTTCCCTAGACGACACTAACAAGGAGTCCACTCGTTGATACACGGCCCTCGTGTATAAGCAAAAGATCGTGGGACTCTTCCCTTTTCACATTATTACGCATACACGAAGGGACCAAAGGTGTGTCCGGTACCCTGTGAAAACAGTCATTGTCGCCCTACCTGGCACGACCCCGTCCCGAGAGAGAGCACCAACTCTCCCCCGTCACTAGTAATGCGGGCTCCAAGCTAGTATCAGCCTAGGTAATTAATAATGCCCCATCCCATAAAGGGGTAGAGTGGTTGCACATGTTTGGTTGGGACGGTAATCACACATAAATCTAATCCATCATTTTACACACACACACCAAAATCTCTCTCCCAGACACCACTTCTTCCTCAAGTGGTGACCTTAGATCAACATCTCCCAAGGGCATTAGGGGCACCCGATGGGGTTTTCGAAAGAATGTAACCATGAAGAGTTCATGGTACACATGCATCATTATGCATCAAATAGTCTCTTGAAAATGCAATCATGAACAAGGTAAGGTCATGAGTAGGGGTATGCATCATGTGGTGGTTCACAACAAGTTTACCACCATCATACTTCTTCATCATGCAATCGAAAAAAGGGTACCGATGAACAAGAGGGGTGTCATGGTCAAAGGATTGCTTGCCTTGTTTGGCTTGGTCTTCAAGTTATTCAAATCCTTCTCCTTCTTCTTGTTCAGCAACTTAAATCTATCTGGGATCTAATCGCCGCAAGAAAATAACGAGAAAATAAGGCAATAGTAAAACAGAAAAACCAAAGTGCTCAGAAAAATGTCAACTCATTTTTGATAAATTCTAGGGGGAAATCTAAGAAGGGGAAAATTACTAGTTATGGATTTGGAGTTGTATAATAGGAGAAATAGATTTTCATAGGGGAATATAAATGCTCAAATTTGAATTTAAATTTGAACAGTTCAAAAAAGTTTGATGGATATTTATGAAAGTTATACCATTAAATAGGTGGGATTTTTAGAAGAATTTAGGAGTTGGAATTATTGCATTTGGATTATTATTTAATCCTGTGGAATTATTTGAAATATAATGTAAAAGAAAAGGAAAAATGGCATTGTGTCCTTTGGGCGGAAAGACCACAAAGGCAAAGAGCCCAGATGGGTTTCAGCCCACGCGAGGCTGCCACGTCGAAGGCGTAAAGGAAAAATACACCTTCTGCCGACGCAGTTGAACTGCACGAAGGCCAAGCATGCGTTTTAAACCCGACGGTGGGGCCCACCCGTCAAGATGTGAGGTCGACTGGCCGGGCCCCACGGCCGTCGTCTTCCACCTCGAGCCAGAGAGGGAGGCGAGCTCACCAGCGTCGCTGTGGTCGACGACAAGGCGATCCGAGGGCACCGGCGTGCTCAGGACGGAGTCGCCGTTCGGGTGGGGGTGGAGTTGGTCGCCGGTGCGAGGGTTCACGGCTGACGAGGAAGCCGGTGGCGAGAGCTTCGGGAGGAGCTTGCCCGGTCGATTCAGCTGCGATAGAGAGGGAGACAAAGGGAAATGGTCGGTGGGAGGAGGCGGTGTCGGATCGGGCGGAGGAGGCGGGGAGGCTCAGCCTCGCGAACCCGGCTAGCCGAGCGGCGGAGCTCGAGCTCGATCTCGAGCTCGGGCGGCTCTGAGGAAGGCTGGGCGCAGGGGATGTTTTGGGGAGTGGGATAGCGAGGGGTGAGGAGAGGAGGGCTCGGGGAGGCCCTTAAATAGACGAACGGCGGGGTGTCGTGGACCCGTGCGCCGGAGTGCTCCTGCTCGTTGCCACAGGGCTCGCGAGGGGCTGGCGCCGTGTCTGGGGTGTTCCTGGACGTCGACTACGTCGGGAGAGATAGAGAGAGGGAGTGGGGAGAGGTCAGAGGCGCGCGTGTGAGCCGCGCCATTGGCGCACTCGGGCGGCAGGTGTTTGCTAGCGTGGAGGCGCGGGGAGGAGGAGAGAGGAAGGGGATAGCGCCGTGTCATGATGCGGACGTCGAGGGGCATTGGTTGGCGTGTTGGGGAGGCCCGAGGTGGCCGGAGGCGGTTGGAAGGGCGATTCTGGTCTTGAGGCGCATCAGGCGTGCTCAGAGCGCCCAAATGGCCGGCATGGCAATTCTTTATGCATGGTGAGCGCGTACTTTGGTGTCTAGCAGGTCTAGGATTGAGTAAAGAAATGGGGTGGTGCATTGGAGATGGCCACTGGAGTGAGGAGCGAGGTGAGGAAGAGGGGTACAGGGGCTGTCCAGAGGGGTAAATGAGGTGATTTCACCCCTCAATCATTGAGCTGAGATGCAGCCATTGTTACTAGAGGTAGAGGAGGACTAGTAAGGGATGTGGTAAAAAGTTGAGGCCATGGAGAAGAGTGGAAGTGGTCAAAACAGGGGATTTAGTAAAATGGCAGAAGGTGTTTGATGCTGGTTTGGGCAAGAATATGAACTCCTCTTGTCATGAGGCTTGACAGGGTCAAATGGAATGAGATAATAATAGGTTCCACCAAGGTTGAGTCCATTTGGGCAAAGTTGCCAATACAACTTTTGTAAACCCTAGAAATTAGCAGAAATGGACTTGTGTAGATCTAGTTGAGAAAATCACTTATCCTTGATGCACCACTTGGTTTAGTGGCCTCATTTGGTCATGTGAATATGCTCACCAAAGTTGGGGTCAAGGAGAGAAAGTTGGTAGTACAAAGTTGTTCAAATTAGATTCTAGCCAGAGAGGGTTTTGGGGTAGTTTGATCAATATAACATTTTCTCAAAATTGTGCCATTTGGTCTAGATGAATGATTAGACCACTTGAGCATGTTCACAAGATTTAAGAGCATTTGGACATGCTTGGCAATGTAAAGTTGCTCAAACTTCAAAATGGACATAAATGGTTTTGAGGGGATTTCATGGGGTTATACTATTCTCCATGACATGATACTTATCAAGATCATCCGACATGTCATATTTGACATTATAGAATTTTCTTGGAATTTTTGGAGAATATTTCCTTTGTAAATATTTCAAAAGATTGAAATATCCAGAAAGGATTTTTGAGGGGTTTGACCAATATTTTGAACATGACCATGTGTTGGAACTCCTATATATGGAAAATATATGTCCATTGAGTTTCCCTAGGTTTTTGTCAAATATTTTTGAAACAATAAAATATTTTTTTCCTATTAAAGACCATTTCTGGCCTTAAGAAAAAGCTTTTCAATAAAATAGGAAAATAACTTTTGAAATTATATTTTTGTGGTTTATGGGAGTCCTACACCTAATAGGAATCAAACATACTCTTTGAAAGATTTTTCATACCCCAAATCAAGTACTTGCAGTGCAAACCTCAATTCAGTGGTTTTTGGAAAACTAAATTTAGAAAAACACTTTTTGGCCAAATTATTTTTGTAAGAAAATTCTGTATTGTACTACACACATGGTATGATCATTGGGCAGAAGTTTTGGATCAAGGAAAGGAAGTATAGAAGGTGAATTTATGTTGACTTTTAAGAGCACTTGAAAACACAGAGAGAAAACCAACTCCAAATAAAAAGTCAAATAATGCAAAAGTTTTTGTCAAACCACATTTTATCATGATTTATCATCTTAAGTGTTGTGCCATGAAAATCAGGGTGTGATAGACCTACCCCCCTTACAAGAATCTCGTCCCCGAGATTCCCAAACTAGGTGTGGAAAGGAATACGAAAACTGGATCCGGGGTAGTCTTCTTGTCCTCATACCGCTTGTGCTTCTGAGTGGTGCTCCATTGATCCTTGAAGTACTTGATGGCGTGGCTTCGTGTATGACATCCTGCTTGATCCATATTGCCATTGGGGTCTTTCCCGTAAGTCATATTGGGCTGGAGGTCGATGGCTTGGTGATCGACGTCCTTGTAGGGATCAGGTTGGTTAGGATGTTGGAAGCACTTCCGAAGCTGTGACTCGTGGAAAATATTGTGCACAATGGGTGGCTCAGGTGGTAATTCTAGCTGGTAGCTGTCTATTCTTCGTCTTGCAGTGATCTTAGAGGGGGTTGTTAAATCTTGGAGTGATCTCGAAGGGGGGGCGATGAATCTTGGTGTGGGTCTCCTTGTCATGGAAATGATTGGTTCCTTAGAGAGGAGTGGCTTGCAGATACACATGGTCTTTGACGCGGAAGTATACTTCTTAAAGATGGTGGTTGTTGTAGTTCTTCCTCCTAGACATGACGATCTTCAAATGTTCCTTGACCAGCTCAACGATTCTTCTTCCGTCTTCGGGTAGACAAGTATGTCATCGAAGAAAGACGACAACTAACTTGTCCAAGCACTCCATGAAGTCTATAGAACGTAAAAGTGGGCTGAGGCATTGGTGATGGTCACGGTTGAGTATTGGCCAAGGTCTTATCGATCTAGAGCTAAAGCCCAAGGTCAGGATCCGACCATGTTGTGGCTTGGTAGGATGTAAGGGTTTCAAGGATTCTAGTGTGCGAGTGAATTTTTATCATCCCGTCCTTGAGCACAGTTCCTGAGATTTCAATAGTGCTATCTAGTCCTTCAAACAAATCACATCATCTTACCGATAGCATCATTTCGTATAGGTCAACTCCAATCATCACTCATGTGATTCATATCCTCATGGCTCCTGAGGGGAGGTCTAACAAAATCATACATGTCAACTATCCCAAACTCATATCCATGCAAAAATCCATGGGTAGAACATATAAGTTGCTAAGCTTGAACGTGACAATCCAAGTGCTCAGCCTATTCTTCCAAGGTCTAAGGTAAAGCACCACTATCCTAAGGAAACACATCGTATGCCACTCCAAAATATTGTTTCCTTCCTATGAATCAACTCCAACAACCCATTAACTACACCAATCATTACATGATCCAGTAGTTCTTCAAATACAATCTCTATGGTGTTCCACATGATCTTCCAATGTCCTATAATCCCCAAGTACTTGAAAGGGCTATCCATTTCTATATTAAGTCCACCAATTTCCATTATCATGGTCAAGTAAACTCCAAGGTCAAGCTTATATCAACTCCGACATTTAACCCAATCTCCTAGTTTATTGCCCTCCAAGAAACATGGTATCATGATCGAGATCATCAGTCTAAATCCAATTTACTCCGAACCATGTAGACTTACTCAGCATCTATACTCAACTAGGATCACCTATTTAAATCCAAATCTCTTGTCCCACGAGGAATCCTACATGTTTCCCTCAAGTTATTTATGTAATATCAACTGTCTCCTATCAATATCACCTGGTCAAGTCAAATCCTTGCTCTCCCAGGAGTTTCAGCTTGCGATCATAATTGTCCTTATAAAATCCAATTTACTCCACGGGTAGGATAGGTGAAATAGTTGCATACATGTTGCCTAAGGCAAAAGTGCAACTTATATCAAAACACAAACAGATAAGAACAAGCAACACTCAACATGGTTTCATTTGAACCATCATATGGACTCGACTGTGCATAGGGGGTACACGACTCAACCTACCCTAGGGGTCCTCGGATTCAGTAGTCGTGCTTGCTTCATCACTTTGAGAGAAAGGCGCTCGGTCTTCAGCTTCTAGGTTCTCCTGGGTGCCAATGGACATGCGACAGTCAGCTGCTTGTTGGGACACATCCTATTAATATGCCTGAGTTCACCACACCCGTGACATGTGACGGAAGCAAAAGGGTTGCTATTCAGTCTTGGGTATTGTCGTCGGGGGCCTGACGGTGATCCTCTATGAGGTGGGTATGGAAATCCATTCCTATGCCTTTTGCGTGGGGTTTGGTTCCGAGCTTTCTGAAGTTCCTTGATTTGCTGCTCCTGATTAAAAATGTGGGCTTCTAGGGCAGTGATTTGCTGTCCTTGCTCAGCCACCTTCTTCTTCTCGAGGCAGTGGAGGTGCAGAAGTGAAGGGAGGTCTTGGCGAGCCTTAAGGAATGCTTCGGTAAGGTGACGTAGAAGGTAGTCTCCTGCGTTGATGAAGCGGATCTGGTACTTGAGGGCTGGATCCTAATCTTCTGGGGAAATCCTCACTTGTGTCGGAGCCCCAAAGCCACTCTTGCCAGGTAGGTAGTGGGTGGCATTTTCTTCTTCCATTTTCGGAAGGAGGTCTCGAAGACGGAGGAGCGCTTCATATGCCACTTGCTGAATGGCCAGGTCTCTTGTTGGCATGGGTGGTCCAATGAAGAACCACCCCTGGGGTGAGGTCTTGGTAGGCACAAAAACCTTGGCGTAGAACTCCTTTTTGAGCACATCATTTTCTAGTTCGTGCAGGGTGTATATGGGTAGCAAGGGATAGTGGCATTGTTGGAGGCAGTCTTTTAGGAGGGATGGAAACCCTGTCATAAGGAGTCTCAAGGGGGCGACGGCCATCTACAAAAGTTGAATAGGAGAGGTCAATAAGGGAAATATATCTTGGGTGGGGTAAGCTTTAGAAAAGAAGAGAAGTTTAGATGGTCTCAAGCTAACTAACGTCCATGCTAACTAAGGCTTCCTACAGTCAAGATGGCTCTGATACCAACTCTGTGGGGACCCCGACTCATAAGTCATGATCACCGAATGCACGTGTACAGTGATCCCAGATATCACTGCTCACTGAACACACAGAAGCTGAATAACAAGAGTCTTACATCCATACATACCGTCTTACACAAATTATGACCATTATGGTCAAGTCTTACATAGATAAAGCCACAGGGGCTGAATACCCAATAAACTTAAGCAGCGGAAATTCTTCGTCGGTAAGTAGAACCCATGCCATCTGCCTTAACCCTGCAGGCATTACATTTGACCGGGAAGCGTCCTAGCTCGCATGTTCGTCACCGAAGTATTGTTCATCATATCCCGTTCTTTCATGCCTGGCCAATAAAATAACCAGTGGCAAGCCAATGAGTACTTTGAATGTACTCGCAAGCAACCCGTGATTTGGTTCACAATAACAATGCAACTGTACAACAAGTAAGCAACCTAGCTTCAAGCTAGTTGAGATGTCCTATCAACTTGTGAGATATGCATCAATGAACATGGGTAACCTTGAGAACAGGTTACATATATCAACATAAGTAGAATTTGAATCAATGCCATGCCTTCCAACATGTCAAGTCACCACCTTGACACTAATAGTTCCTTTCCACACACACATGCACCGAGATTGTAAAATTTCTGGACATAGTTTAAGTACCACCTCCCAACTGTCCCATGACCGTGGACTCGGCTATTCGAATAGTTTGACACTCTGCAGAGGTTACGCACTTTACCCACAAGATCCGGGAAGCTTTCGTGTCATCCACGATCCCGCAGTACCTCAAGTACTCGGGGAAAGCACCCGATCACTATCTTTCCCTAGACGACACTAACAAGGAGTCCACTCGTCGATACACGGCCCTTGTGTATAAGAAAAAGATCGTGGGACTCTGCCCTTTTCACATTATTACGCATACACGAAGGGACCAACGGTGTGTCTGGTGCCCTGAGAAAACAGTCATGGCCGCTCTACCTGGCACGACCCCGTCCCGAGAGAGAGCACCAACTCTCCCCCGTCACTAGTAATGCGGGCTCCAAGCTAGTATCGGCCTAGGTAATTAATAATGCCCCATCCCATAAATGGGTAGAGTGGTTGCACATGTTTGGTTGGGACGGTAATCACACATAAATCTAATCCATCATTTTACACACACACCAAAATCTCTCTCCCGTACACCACTTCTTCCTCAAGTGGTGACCTTAGATCAACATCTCCCAAGGGCATTAGGGGCACCCGATGGGGTTTTCGAAGAATGTAACCATGAAGAGTTCATGGTACACATGCATCATTATGCATCAAATAGTCTCTTGAAAATGCAATCATGAACAAGGTAAGGTCATGAGTAGGGGTATGCATCATGTGGTGGTTCACAACAAGTTTACCACCATCATACTTCTTCATCATGCAATCGAAAAAAGGGTACCGATGAACAAGAGGGGTGTCATGGTCAAAGGATTGCTTGCCTTGTTTGGCTTGGTCTTCAAGTTATTCAAATACTTCTCCTTCTTCTTCTTCGGCAACTTCGTCTAATACGGGATCTAATCGTCGCAAGAAAATAACGAGAAAATAAGGCAATAGTAAAACAGAAAAACCAAAGTGCTCAGAAAAATATCAACTCATTTTTGATAAATTCTAGGAGGAAATCTATGAAGGGGAAAATTACTAGTTACGGATTTGGAGTTGTAGAATAGGAGAAATGGATTTTCAGAGGGGAATATAAATGCTCAAATTTGAATTTGAATTTGAACAGTGCAGAAAAGTTTGATGGATATTTATGAAAGTTATACCATTAAATAGGTGGGATTTTTAGAAGAATTTAGGTGTTGGAATTATTGCATTTGGATTATTATTTAATCCTGTGGAATTATTTGAAATATAACAGAAAAAGAAAAAGGAAAAATGGCGCTGTGTCCTTTGGGCGGAAAGACCACAAAGGCAGCAAGCCCGGATGGGTTTCATTACGTGAGGCTGCCACGTCGAAGGCGTAAAGGAAAAATACGCCTTCACCGACGCAATGAACCGCTGATGCTGCGCGCTGCGTTTTAAACCCGACGGGTGGGGCCCACCCACAAGATGTGAGGTCGACTAACGGGCCCCACGGCCGTCTTCTGCCACCTCGAGCCAGAGAGGGAGGCGAGCTCACCGGCGTGGCTGTGGTCGACGGCGAGGCGATCCGAGGGCACCGACGTGCTCAGGACGGAGTCGCCGTTCGGGTGGGGGTGGAGTTGGTCGCCGGGGTGCAGGGGCGGCAGAGCTTCGGGAGGAGCTTGCCCCGGTCGATTCTGGCTGCGATAGAGAGGGGAGACAGAGGGGAAATGGTCAGTGGGAGGAGGCGGTTTCAGATCGGGCGGAGGAGGAGCGGGGAGGCTGTACCTCGCGAACTCCAGCGAGCCGAAGCGGCGGAGCTCGAGCTCGATCGCGAGCTCGGGCGGCTCTGGAGAGGAACTGGGGTGCAGGGGGATGTTTTGGGGAGTGGGATAGCGAGGGGTGAGGAGAGGAGGGCTCGGGGAGGCCCTTAAATAGGCGAACAGCAGGGTGAAATGGACCCGTGCGCCGGCGAGCTCCTGCTCGTTGCCACAGGGCTCGGGAGGGGCTGGCGCCGTGTCTGGGGTGTTCCTGGACGTCGACTATGTCGGGAGAGATAGAGAGAGGAGTGGGAGAGGTCGAGGCGCTGGCAGTGAGCCGCGCCATTGGCGCGCCTTCGGGCGGCCGGTGTTTGCTTAGCGGAGGCGCGGGAGGAGGACAGAGGAAGGGACATGACCGTGTCGTGGACGGACATCGAGGCGTTGGTTGGCGTCTGGGAGGCCCGAGGTGGCCGGAGGCGGTTGGAAGGGGGCGGCTACAGTGCGGGAGCGCACTATAGCGCGCTCCAGAGCGCCCAAATGGCCGGCATGGCAAATTTTTATGCATGGTGAGCGCGTACTTTGGTGTCTAGCAGGTCTAGGATTGAGTAAAGGAATGGGGTGGTGCATTGGATGCCATGGATGGCCACTGGAGTGAGGAGGGATGTGAGGAAGAGGGGTACAAGGGCTGTCCAGAGGGGTAAATGAGGTGGTTTCACCCCTCAATCATTGAGCTGAGATGCAGCCATTGTTACTAGAGGTATAGGAGGACTAGGAAGGGCTGTGGTAAAAAGTTGAGGCCATGGAGAAGAGTGGAAGTGGTCAATACAGGGGATTTAGTAAAATGGCAGAAGGTGTTTGATGCTGGTTTGGGCAAGAAGATGAACTCCTCTTGTCATGAGGCTTGACAGGGTCAAATGGAATGAGATAATAATAGGTTCCATAAAGGTTGAGTCCATTTGGGCAAAGTTGCCAATACAACTTTTGTAAACCCTAGAAATTAGCAGAAATGGACTTGTGTAGATCTAGTTGAGCAAATCACTTCTCCTTGATGCACCACTTGGTGTAGTGGCCTCATTTGGTCATGTGAATATGCTCACCAAAGTTGGGGTCAAGGAGAGAAAGTTGGTACTATAAAGTTGTTCAAATTAGATTCTGGCCAGAGAGGGTTTTGGGGCACTTTGATCAATATAACATTTTCTCCAACTTGTGCCATTTGGTCTAGATGAATGATTAGACCACTTGAGCATGTTCACAAGATTTGAGAGCATTTGGACATGTTTGGCAATGTAAAGTTGCTCAAACTTCAAAATGGACATAAATGGTTTTGAGGGGATTTTATGGGGTTATACTATTCTCCATGACATGATACTTATCAAGATCATCCAACATGTCATATTTGACATTATAGAATTTTCTTGGAATTTTTGGAGAATATTTCCTTTGTAAATATTTCAAAAGCTTGAAATATCTAGAAAGGGTTTTTGAGGGGTTTGACCAATATCTTGAAAAGGCACGTATGGAAAAAGAACACATATGTGATGGGCAAAAAGCCAATTTAAATTAATTATGTTTAGCTTCCGAATAGGAAGCCCCTAGGTATTTCTTACACACATAGTGCGGCCGGAGTAATCCGGGAGTCCGCATTATAAAGTACTTTCTGTGAAGAGAGAAAGAGAAAAAGGAAAGGGGGGGGGGGGTTGAGAAAGGAAAAGTGGGGTGGAGCGTAAGTAAAAAAGGGGAGTAAGGAGACGAACATTGAGTTCGGCGTTAGGCGTAGAATCTCCGGAGTCTGGCCGCGTTCCATGGGTTCGGCTTGAGTCTGTTATCCGATGCATTACGTAAGCGGTACGCTCCTCCGGTAAGAACTTTGTCAATGACGAAGGGACCTTCCCGCTTGGGTTTGAGTTTGTCCTTCGTCTTCTCCGGTAGGCGTAGAACGAGCTCGCCAATATTGTAAGTTTTGGCCCGCACTTCCCTGCTTTGATATTGTCGAGCCTGCTGCTGATAGAATGCGGAACGGGCTTTTGCGACATCACGCTCCTCCTCCAGGGCATCCAAGTTATCCTGCCGATCTAACTCGGCTTCCTTCTCTTCGTACATGCGTACGCGTGGCGAATCATGTATTATGTCGCAGGGTAGTATTGCCTCCGCACCGTACACCATAAAAAATGGTGTATATCCGGTGGTGCGATTCGGTGTGGTCCGCAGCCCCCAGAGTACGGAGTCGAGCTCCTCCACCCAGTGCGTATCCGATTCTGTTAAAAATCGCACTAGTCTAGGTTTTATGCCGCTCATGATAAGACCATTTGCCCGTTCGACCTGGCCGTTTGTTTGGGGGTGGTAGACGGAAGCGTAGTCAAGCTTAATGCCCATTTTGCCGCACCAAGTTTTCACCTCATCGGCTGTGAAATTTGAGCCATTATCAGTGATGATGCTGTGGGGGACACCGTATTGGTGTACGACCCCGGATATGAAGTCTATTATTGGTCCGGATTCGGCCGTTTTAACTGGTTTTGCTTCTATCCATTTGGTGAACTTGTCCACCATGACCAATAAGTATTTTTTCTTGTGGCTTCCCCCTTTAAGGGGTCCGACCATATCCAGCCCCCAGACCGCGAAGGGACAAGTTATGGGGATTGTTTGGAGAGCGGTAGGGGGCATATGACTCTGATTGGCGAAGAGCTGGCAACCGACGCAATGTTGGACAAGGTCCTGTGCGTCTGCTCGGGCCGTCGGCCAATAGAAGCCTATACGGAAGGCTTTGCTGACTAGTGCTCGTGCCGCGGCGTGGTGTCCGCCCAGTCCGGCATGGATTTCAGCCAAGAGTTGCCGCCCTTCCTCTTCGGAGATGCACCTTTGGAGCGCTCCAGTCGCGCTTTTCTTGTAGAGTTCCCCTTCGTGGACTTTGTAAGCTTTAGAACGCCGGACTATGCAGCATGCTTCGTTTTGGTCTTCGGGGAGCTCCATCCTATTTAGGTAGGCCAAGAAAGGCTCAGTCCACGGGGCAATTACGGCCATGATTTCATGGGCCGAAGATGTTATTTCAGTGGCAGAGCCTCCGATTGTGTCTGATGGTTCGGAATCTGGGGGTGTGTTCGGATCCATGCTGGTATTGCTGGACTCCCCTTCCCATACCACGGATGGCTTGAACAGCCTTTCCAGGATTATGTTAGGTGGGACAGGGTCGCGTTTGGCGCCGATGCGGGCGAGAACGTCCGCCGCTTGATTGTTTTCTCGAGCCACATGGTGGAATTCGAGCCCCTCGAACCGAGCTGACATTTTGAGGACGGCATTACTGTAGGCCGCCATTTTCGGATCCTTGGCATCGAAGTCTCCGTTTATTTGTGATATTGCGAGGTTCAAATCCCCGTGCACTTCTAAGCGTTGGATGCCCATAGAGACTGCCATCTGAACACTGTGCAATAGCGCCTCGTATTCGGCTGCGTTGTTGGAGTCTGTATATAATATTTGAAGGATGTACTGGACCGTGTCTCCGGTGGGAGACGTCTTGACTACCCCTGCTCCCACTCCGGCCAGCATTTTAGAGCCGTCGCGCCGTACTCTTTAGGGAGTTCGGCTTCTGTCCATTCAGCGACAAAGTAGGCCAGTACTTGCAACTTAATGGCTCGCCGTGGTTTGTATATTATGTCGAACGGAAGGAGCTCGCTAGCCCATTTAGCAATCCGGCCGTAGCGTCGCGGTTATTAATTATGTCATTGAGTGGTACTTCGGAGGCGACGGTAATCGACCACTCTTGAAAGTAGTGTCTTAGCTTCCGGGATGCCATGAAGACCGCGTATGCCATTTTTTGATAGTGTGGGTATCGGGATTTGCATGGGGTGAGGACCGTGGATACGTAATAAACCGGCTTTTGAAGCGGGAATTTGTATCCGTCCACCTCTCGTTCGACGACGAGCACTGAGCTTACTGATGAAGTCATGTACCTGGGGTAGGGTCATGGACCTGCCCAAGGGTACCCTCCACAAGGACATTCACAAGAGAAGCAGCCTTCCAGTCGACCTGGTAGGCTTCCACTCGACAGATTCAAAGACACTCAACTATGAAGACCCACTCGACCACCAAGAGTCCAAGAGCCACTCGGTGTCCAAACGGTCTATAGTTAAATAGTCTTTATGACCTTAATGACACTTTATGTAAGGCGTTACGATAGAACGCCTAGCTTTAACGCACCTTAAACCCTCTACTACGTGGGCTGGCTGGGGTCCTGGCGCACTCTATATAAGCCACCCCCTCCACAGGTAGAAGGGTCCGCACCCCTGTAACACATACGCATATAATCCAGTCGACCGCCTCCGGGCTCCGAGACGTAGGGTTGTTACTTCCTCCGAGAAGGGCCTGAACTCGTAAATCCCTTGCGTATACAACTACTCTATAGCTAGGATCTTGCCTCTCCATACCTACCCCCCATTCTAATGTCAGACTTAGAACCACGACAGTTGGCGCCCACCTTGGGGCAGATGTTCTAGCGAATTGTTGGAGAAGTTGGGATTCTCTCGATCTCCGGCATCATGGTTTCAGGTGGAGTTCTGGTCGACGGCCACGAGATCCGTCTCGGTGCACTCACGTTCGTCGCCGACGACGACTCGCTTGGCTTCGAGGAGGCTCCACTCGGCGTGACGCGCGCTCCCCATCCGCTGGGCGACGCACTTTCGTGCGTGTGTGCGGCCCTCCTCTGCGGCAACCGTGGACCCGATATGGGTCGGCTCCTGTTATCTTCACTCCCGATCTCCCACCGGCGCAAGCGTTCCGGTCGGTCGAGGCTTCAGCGGTGGGTGAGGCATGCGGTGGCCCATGGTCGGCCATCCCCAAGTCGCGGCGATCGAGCTCGGCGAATCTCTCTACGGCCTGTTCGACAGCCGGTGGCTCCGTGAGAGACCGCATCCGAATGCGATAGCAGTGACCCGGCGGCAGAGGTTCTGATGGTCGATGGACCACGCAGTCCCCCTGGATTCACCCGCACCAACGAAGGTGGCAGTGGAGGCGATCCGGCGCAAGCCCACGAAGAGTACTTGCCCGAGCCCCTCACTTTGCTCCAGAGCGAGGAGCTTCGTCGTTGGAACATGGATGCACTTCACACTCCTATCATTGGAGAAACCCCCGAGGCTCGCGCCTTGGAGGATGCGCAACAGCCATTTGGCTGAGCGCACTCGGCTGGAGAATCTTCAGCGAAAATCGGACGAGCGTCTGTGACCGAGGGTTCGAGAATCCGGTCGACGCCTTGACTCTTTCAACCGCCAACCTGGTATATCGAACTCCGATTCAGAATTTAGCGATTGTCGCCCGTATAGCAGAATCAATTCAGCCTTCGATCGGAGGCAGGTAGAGGTTTGCAGCAAATCAGGGATTTGCTCGGGCGGCAGGAGATCAAAACTTCAGTTGTATCCGGTCACGGAACAGGGTTCCTGACCGATCCGTCGCTGCGAATTCATTCCAGTCGGCCCATAGTCCAAGATCGCCCCCGAGGCGTGAAGAACGTGGAGGCCGGCGTGATGATCAATACAAGGGCCGCGAGCAGTATGAGAACCGATTCGATCGCAACGATCGACGTCGAGTACCCACTCCTCCCCCAAGGGGTGGATCATACGCTCCTCGGCAGCAGGATGACAGACGCCAAAACGGTGCTGGACGAAGAGTTCGGTCGACCCTGTGGAACCAGGCTTTGATGCGAGATCCATTATCGTTCAAGGTTTGGTCGACAGAACAGAGCTCACCGAGACGGCCATGATAGAGATGTTCCGGCCCAAAGTAGTAGAGTCCATGTCTCGGGACCGAGAGTGTTTCAGCGAGCCATCGGGGCTGCGGTGATTCCCCCAACTTCAGGTTGGCGGTTGAGTCGGCAAGTTCCTTTGGAGAATCCAAGCCCGACACCGGCTTGAAGATTACCGAGTGGCGGTTCAGATCGGCGGTGGCAACGATGAGGTAGCCATGAAGCATTTACCTCTTATGTTGGAGGGTTCAGCCAGGCGTGGTTGAATCGATTAGCACCCAAAGCAGTATTTACACTTGGGAAGATCTTGCCCGAGTGTTTGTCAGACATTTGAAGGAACTTGCAAGCGACCAGCTGGTTTGATGAGTTGCGATCGTGCGTGCAAAATTCGAGTGAAACCTTGAGAGATTATATCCAGAGGTGGATCACTTTGCACCACACAAGGAGAATGTATCGATCACCGAGGCGATCTGTGCCTTCAAGGAAGGCGTCAAGAACGAAGAATTGAGTTTGAAATTTGGTCGAACCGGAGATATGACCACGAGTCGGATGATGGAGATTGCCACCAAATATGCAAATGGTGAAGAGGAGGATCGGCTTCGAGTGGTAAATATAAATCTGCCGCCAATGAGACCGGTGGAGGAAATTCGGTCGAGCGAAGCGTTAAAGCCGAGCCAGCGGCTCCGGAGAGGCCTTGGCGGTGACCCCAGGAAAGTTCAAGGGAAACCCAAGGGTCCTTGGAGCCCTAAGAAGGTGAAAGACCAGGATGGGAACGGCGTGTTGGATTTACCATGTCATATTCATACAAAGAAAGATGAAGAGGGTAAACTCATTTACCGAAACATACCACTCGACAAAGTGTCGGCTCTTGATTCAGCGGTTCCAAGGAAACAGCCCAAGGATAAGGATAAGGAGGCAGACAAAGTTGAGGATAGAGATGATGATGATGGTGGATATCCCGTGTCAATTCCACCACGATGATTTTTGGTCGACGTCGAAAGCAAAAGTCGATTGAAGGTTATCAATCGGGAAGTAAACTTGGTTGCTCGGCGACTCCCAATTATCTGAAATGGTCCTGCATCGCCATCACATTCGACCCGATCCGATCACCCGGCGCACATTGCCACCCACGGGAGGCAAGCATTGGTGGTCGACCCGGTTGTCGAAGGCACTCGGTGACCAAAGTCTGATGGATGGTGGTAGTGGTTTGAATATATTATCTGTGGAGACGTTGAAAGGGATGGGCATTCCGATGTCCGGACTCAATACCGATAACATGAGCTTCCACGGAGTCATTCACGGAAAGAAAATTTGGTCACTCGGCCAAATTGCTCTTGATGTAGTTTTTGGTGATTCAAAGCATTTCCGGAAAGAAAAGTTGACCTTTGAGGTTGTGGATTTCCAGAGCGCTTATCACGCTATTCTAGGGACACCAGCTTATGCACGTTTCATGGCCCGACCATGTTACGTGTATCTTAAACTGAAGATGCCTGGTCCCAAGGGCATGATCACTATCACGGGCAATCGGAAGAAGGCAGAAGAGTGCTTCCAGAAAGGCTCTAAGATCGTCGATGCTCAGTTGGCAGTGGTAGAGCTACAAGAGTATCAGAAAACTGCAGATCTGAGTGATTTGTTGCGAGCTAAGAAGCCCGCTACGGAGTCAAGATTCCAAATGACCGGCGAGACGAAACAGTTTCACATTCACCCGATCGATCCCGACGCTGTTCGACCAACATCTCAACAACACTCGACTCAAAATAGGAAGAAGCGCTCATCCAGTTCCTCCGTGAGAAGCTGGGACATCTTTGCATGGAAGCACGCTAACATGCCGGGGTGTTCCTGGGCTGGCTGAGCATCGCCTCTGAGTCGACCCAAAATTGAAACCAGTTAAAGAGTATCTTGGCGGTCCGCCGTCCGTAAGAGAAAGGCCATTGGCGAGGAGGTGGCTCGGCTCTTAGCAGCAGAGTTCATCCGGGAGATCTACCACTCCGAGTGGCTCGCCAACGTTGTCATGGTCCCCAAGAAGGACAAGTCGTTGCGCATGTGCATTGATTTCAAGCATATCAATCGGGCCTGCCCGAAAGATCATTCCCTCTTCCTCGCATCGACCAAATAGTCGACTCAAGCTGCGGGATGCGAGAGGTTGTCTTTTTAGACGCTTATTCCGGGTACCATCAGATCCGTCTGTATGGACCCGATGAGATTAAAACAGCGTTCATCACTCCATTCGGATGCTTCGTTATGTCACCATGCCATTCGGTCTCAAGAATGCCGGAGCCACATTCATGAGGATGATTGAAGTGTTTGCTCACTCAAATCAGTCGGAATGTGGAAGCATACATGGATGATATAGTGGTCAGAATCACGAAAGGGTTCCGACCTGTTGACTGACCTTGCTGAAACATTTGCCAATCTCAGGAGGTATGATATCAAGCTTAATCCGTCAAAGTGTACATTTGGAGTTCCTGGTGGAAAGTTACTCGGTTTTCTCCTTTCCGAGTGAGGAATCGATGCTAACCCAGAAAAGGTTGGCACCATACTCCGAATGAAGCGCCCTGTGCGTGTGCACGACGTCTAGAAACTTACTGGATGCTTGGCCGCTTTAAGTCGATTCATCTCTCGCCTCGGTGAAAAGGCATTGCCTCTTTACCGACTGATGAAGAAGTCAGACAAGTTCGAGTGGACTTTAGAAGCTGATGCAGCGTTTGCGAGCTCAAAGCTCTGCTCTCCACCAGCCGGTGCTTGCTGCTCCAATCAGCAAGGAGCCTTTGCTGCATTACATTGCAGCCCTTTGGACAAGTCGTCAAGACCGTACTTACGGTCGGCGGGAAGAAGAAGGAAAAACCTTCAAAGTTCAACGCCCAGTTTATTATCTTTCAAGTAATCGACCCCATCAAAGCAAAGATACCCTCACTATCGAAGCTTGTTTATGGGATCTATATGACCACGAAGAAGGTTGCTCATTATTTCTCCGATCATTCCATTACGGTCGTCGTGACGCCCTTTGTTGGAAATTCTTCATAACAGAGATGCAACTGGTCGAGTGGCAAAATGGGCGATTGAACTCCTTCCCCTTGATATCAAATTCGAGGCAAAGAAAGCTATCAAGTCCCAAGCAATAGCAGATTTCTCGCCGAGTGGACTGAACAGCAACTTCCGACCCAAGTTCACTCGGAACATTGGACTATGTTTTTCGATGGTTCCAAGATCTTTGAAGCGGTTCCGGTGCAGGAGTTGTATTGGTTTCCCCCCGAGGAGATAGGCTCAAGTATATTCTCCAGATTCACTTTGATTCTTCCAACAACGAAGCAGAATATGAAGCACTCCTATATGGGTTGCGCATGGCCATTTCACTCGGCGTCCGTCGCCTTATGGTCTATGGCGACTCGGATCTGGTTGTTAATCAAGTAATGAAGGAGTGGGACGTCAGAAGCCCAGCTATGACAGGTTATTGTAATGCAGTAAGAAAGCTGGAGAAGAAATTCGAGGGGTTAGAGCTTCATCATATACCCCGACTGAAAAATCAAGCTGCGGATGATTTGGCGAAGATAGGGTCCAAGAGGGAAGCCATTCCCAGTAATGTATTTTTAGAACACATTCATGCTCCATCAGTGCAGGAGGATCCTTTCACAGAAGAAGCCCCGCAGCAAAAGAGTGCCAATGATCCGACTGAAGTTGAGGTCCCAGTCGTGGTCGACCTAATTATGGAAGTTGTGGTCATCACTCCCGGACGATGTCGTACATCGCATATATCCTTAGGAAAGAGCTCCCGAGAATGAAGAAGAGGCTCGACGGATCGTCTGTCGATCCAAGGCCTTTACAATAATCAAGGACAATTATGCGAGAGAAAGCCGATCGAGTCGGCGAGAAGTGTATCACGCGGAAGAAGGTCGAGATAATTCTTGAGGATATCCACTCGGGGACTGTGGCCATCATCGTCCTCTCGGACCATTGTGGCTAAAGCATACCAGCGGGATTTTCTTGGCTGAAAGCAAATGAAATGGCAAAAGAAATAGTCGACAAGTGTGAAGGATGTCAGTTCTATTCCAACATGTCGCACAAGCCAGCCTCGGCCTTGAAGACCATTCCACTCGTTTGGCCCTTCGCTGTTTGGGGATTGGACATGATTGGACCTTTGAGAACTGGCAGAAGCGGCTTCACTCATTTGCTAGTAGCGATCGACAAGTTCACCAAGTGGATCGAAGCCAAGCCCATCAAGAACCTCGATGCATGCACCGCTATCGGTTTCATCGGAGAGTTGATATTCAGATATGGAGTTCGCATAGCATCATCAACGACAATGGGTCAAACTTCGATAATGACAAGTTCAAAGCCTGCGCCTCTCAAGGCACGCTGGTCGACTAACTATGCTTGATGGCTCATCCTCGGTTGAATGGACAAGCGAGCGTGCAAACGGCCTCATTCTCAAAGGGTTGAAACCTCGGCTGATGCGTGATCTCAAACACGCAGCAGGAGCTTGGGTCGACGAACTTCCATCAGTTCTCTGGGGATTGAGGACCACTCCTACTCGGTCGACTGAGAGAACTCCATTCTTCCTGGTCTATGGAGCTGAAGCAGTTCTGCCGAGTGACCTGCTTCACGATGCGCCTCGAGTCGAGCTATACTCTGAAGAGGAAGCAGAACAAGCCCGGCAAGATGCGATCGACCTCTTGGAAGAGGAGAGAGATGGCCTTGATCCGCTCGACTATCTATCAGCAAGACTTGCGTCGATTCCATGCCAAACATGTGAAGAGTCGAGCCTTCCAAGAGGGAGATTTGGTCCTCCGAGTGGATCAACAGAAACCCCACAAGCTTGCTCCCACTTGGGAAGGTCCCTTCATCGTCAAGAGAGTCCTCCACAACGGGGCATATCATCTCTACAACGTTGATCACCAGATCGACGAGCCTCGAGCTTGGAACGCGGAGCTGCTCCGCCCCTTTTACACTTAAAAACTCACTCAGTTGAGATGTAATAAAAGTACTTTTGTAGTTTGTTTATCTAAGACAAGAATGTTATAATTTTCCCAGTGATTGATATTGCTTTTTGTTGGAATTTCCCCCAGTGGGTGGCTTAGCTGCGAATCCGATTCGCCTAAGTTTGTAAAAAAATCCTTTTTCGAGTGTGAGCAGGTCCTCTCACTCGGGGGCTTAGCTGCGAATCCGCTTCGCCTAAGTATTCAAAATCCTACCGAGTGGTGAGCCAGCCTCCCACTCGGGAGGCTTAGCTGCAGTCCAAGTACTCGCCTAAGTATCCAAAACCCTCACCGAGTGGCGAGCCAGCCTCCCACTCGGAGGCTTAGCTGCAGTCCATGTAGTCGCCTAGGTATCCAAAACCCTCCCGAGTGGCGGGCCAGCCTCCCACGCGGAGGCTTCGCTGCAGTCCAAGTACTCGCCTAAGTATCCAAAATCCTCACCGAGTGGCGAGCCAGCCTCCCACTCGGGAGGCTTAGCTGCAGTCCAAGTGCTGCGCCTAAGTATTGAACCTGCCGAGTGGTGAGCCAGCCTCCCGCTCGGGGCTTATAACAGCCCAAGGATTCGCCTCAAACATCCAAAGTGATAAACATCCTACCGCAGTGGAGAGCAAACCTCCCACTCGGAGGCTTAACTGCAGCCAGGTGCTGCGCCTAAGTAATAGAAATCCTACCGAGTGGAGAGCAAACCTCCCACTCGGGGCTTAGCTGCAGCCAGTGCTCGCCTAAGTAATAAAAATCCTACCGAGTGGAGAGCAAACCTCCCACTCGGAGGCTTAGCTGCAGCCAGTGCTCGCCTAAGTAATAGAAATCCTACCGAGTGGAGAGCAAACCTCTCACTCGGGGCTTAGCCGCAGCCAGTGCTCGCCTAAGTAATAAAAATCCTACCGAGTGGAGAGCAAACCTCCCACTCAGGGCTTAGCTGCAAAGACAGTACTACGCCTAAGTAAGGAATTCATCCCAATCCATAAGGACGATGAGGTGCAGGTCGATTGCTACCTTCTCCTTCGGAGCTTCGCCACAAGTACAACGTGCGGTCCATCCCAATCCATAAGGACTGACGAGGTGCAGGTCGATCGCTACCTCCTCCTTCGAGCTTCGCCACAAGTACAACGTCACGGTCCATCCCAATCCGCAAGGACTGACGAGGTACAGGTCATTGTTACCTCCTCCTTGAGCTTCGCCACAAGTACAACGTGCAGTCCGTCCCAATCAGAAAAGGCGACAAGGTCGATCGCGATCGTGTTCCATCTCTACTGCAGGATAGATGAAGCTCAAGTCGATTGGAATTTCAACGGAATATCTTCGAAATGAAGAATAAAGTTCTCTCGAAGACAAGCAAAGCATGTTAAAGGAAAAATCAAGTTCGGATAAACGTCCTCACGGATCCAAAGGTGCTTTCGAGCGTTAAGCTGTTAAAGTTTATCGATTCTGAAACCACTTTCGGCATTCCGAGGCAAATTTAAAGTGGGACTTAGAAGTTTTTACTCCTCCGTGGAGGACTGGAAGGTGCAACAAACTGGTCGAGGTCGATTCCGTCGGCAATACGGGTAGCAGCGGCGATGAAAGTCTCCATGAAAGATCTGAAGTCATGCTTCTGGTATTGGCAACCTTGAGAGACACCAGCTTGTCCTCTTGCGCTTCTTTGCAGTGGACACGAACCAGAGATAGAGCAACATCAGCACCACACCGCGGATGACTTCTTCCATTCTTGCACTCGACTTGGAATCTCATTGATCGAGTCATCAAAGATTCAAGATCATTACGGAGAGTGCATTACGGCGAGAGTCGAGTCGATCCGCGACAATCGCAACTTTCGGTCGAGCAAGATAATCCATGCGCTAGCAACACGAGACTCGATCGGAGCACATTCATAGCAACCGTCCTTCACGGGAGAGTTGATGGGGTCCAAACTGGTTTCCACTGACTGGTTTCTTCTTCAAAGTTTTGGCGAATTCTGAAAACACAACTCAGATTCAAAATGAAGATCATATGATGAGCCGGTGAGAGCAAGACAGTTGGATAAAAGAGATTACCTTCAAGCATGAGAAACAGCTTCTTGGCGAACCTTCCAAGATAAATCTCCAGGTCGTTTCGCTTCCCCGCCAGCTGGCCAACCTTGTCAGACAGAACATTCTTGTCGTTCTTCACCAATCGACTTCCTTGTTAGCGCGTCAAGAGAGGCTTTCGACAGCATTTTCATCTTCAAGTTTGTCGACCGAGGCAAGCTTCTCTTCACGAGCTTTGTTTTCTCCAAAGCATATACGTACCCTCTGCAAAGTCAAGGTCCTTCTTCTTCAAAGTCTCTTCGGTTTATCTCGCAAAGCAACAATGAGAACAGAGTTGAGAATGAGCAGAAAAACAGAGCCGATCGTCAAAAATTCTCACCAGCCATACCTTTTGCTTCATCCTGTGCCTTTTGCAAATTCTCCCGAGCAAGCTTCAAATCGAGGTTGAGCTGAATCTGCTTTTTCTCTAACTCAGTATAGCGAGCCACAAGCTCGCAAGATTTCTACAAAGAGTCAACCAACGAAAGACATCAAAGACAGATCACTTCCGAGTGACTAAAAATAGTAGCATTTCTAAGACTACGGTCGAATAAAAACATTCGACAAGAGTCTCGGGATTACACCCGGCGGGTGCACTCAGCGATGCCCCCACTGGTTTACCAATTTGGTTCGATCAATTCGACCAAAAGAGGCAAAAAGGCTATGATTCTAAAAACATGGCTAATTGTCATTGGTCACCACGATAAAAAAACAGTTCTTTAGACTATAGTCAAGCTGCACGCATGATCGACCATAGTCTCGGGACTACACCGGTGGGTGCACTTAGCGTGCCCCCACCGTTTTTCAGTTCCATTCGACTTGGTCCGTCCAAGTCGAGTGAAGAAGATCACAGCATAAAGACCATAGCCGATCGCATTGATCGACCATAGTCTCGGGGACTACACCCAGTGGGTGCACTCGGCGTGCCCCCACAAAAGTTCAAACGACACACACACCCAGTGGGTGTACAGATATGGAAATCTCCAGAAGAAAGCAGTTTCAGATAGTATATCCTAACAAAGCAAGCGACGACTGACTTACTTGGACATTGCTCTGGAGAGCTGAACTAGCATCATAGGCCGCCTGACTTGCCTCTCGAGCCGCTTTCACTGCTCCATCATGATCCCTGCTGGCGTATGGCCTCCTTAGCAGCACTTACTTGGTCTTCGGGACGTGGTGTGTAGCAAAGAGAGATGGTGGATCAGCGATCGACGAAGTGGGTCGGGCACTTGTCGTGATACAGCGAAGATCTGAGAAGTCCGAGTGGGGTTGCCTCCCTCGAAATCAACGTCTCAGAGTCGCCATGAGTTGAGCAGCCTTGCCGTGAGGCACTTTCTTGTTCCTCCTCTTCCTCAATGGCGCTTCCTCGTCATCATCGGGAAGATCAATGACGTGAGGCGGAACTACAAGAGAGATCCAGAAGTAAACATGGAAGCCCAATCGACTAAAAAGCTCCAGTCGGCTAAAAGTGAAATCTGAGAGATCTTACCAAGATTGGAAGTGGCCGCATCCTCCATTTCACGATCATCGTGCTTGGCTGAAGTCTCGGAGGTAGCGGCGCCAGAGATTTCAAGAGTCGGATGATCAGTCATCAAGTCGACTTAAAGTTCACTCATGTTGAAAAAGGAAATACAAGGTTACATTGGTTGCGGAGATGGTGGGGATGACCATTCGCATCTTAGGCAGGGCTTCAGCGGCGACGGCGTCGCTCGAGGTTGCTTGGCGGCTTCTCGATCGGTCTTGGAGAAGTTGTCCTAGGTCGCAACCGTCGGTGACCGTGGGCACAACAGCTTTACTGGCGCCCGTCACTGGTCGTGCGTCGACTTGGACCTTCCCTCCGAGCGTGGAGGGTCGACGTCTTCCTCCTCTTCTTCCTCCTCCTCCTCATCATCAGAGCCATCATCCTCCTCATCCTCTTCGCCGTTGGACTCCCATTCCTCCGGACTCTCACCTCCACTTCCTTCTTCTTCTTCGGCTGCTTCCTGCGCCCCGTTGGGCATCGAGTACATCTCGGTGGTGACCTAGAAGACAACAAAACAAGCTGAAAGTCGATCGTGAAATTGACATCAAAAGCAGAATGAATGCAGCAGAATCACGATCGGAGATAAGTAGTGATACCTTATGCAGTTGGTAACTTTCTGGTCAGTGGTGGAATCCTCCTAGCTCGCGAGGGTTGTCTTTATTTCTGTGATGGCAGTCATCCACTTCTCCAAAGATGTATGCGTCATCAACCTCCTCCGGATGGACCCGAGTGGTATCATCCTTGCGGAGTACATCCACATCGGATGACCTCGGTATTGGAGTGGCTGAATCTGCTGTCGGAGAAAAACCTCCGGAGATCCATGCGGTCACCCCTTCGCGAATAAGCTGGACTACACGCTCCATCGGAAGCTTTACTTGGGCCTTCTCCTCCGCAACACCTTCAGGGAAGATGGCTTGTTCACTCGACTCATGGAGAAAGGAGGGAGCCCAATCGATCGCCCCGGCGTCATTGGTCTTGGCAGTAAAACCAGGTCGATTGCCACCCTCTAACCGAGTCGGGAGAGTCATAGCTGGAAAGGCGCTCTTCCCCTCATCTGGACTCCGAGTCCCCCACACATTTGGATTACTTGGGTCCTCTCATCATTCGGGCTCGTTTTCTTCACCGTCTGAGAGCGACAGGTGAATATGTGCTTGAAAAGACCCCAATGCGATCGACAACCCAAGAAATTCTCGCAGAGCGAAACGAAAGCAGCAAGATACACAATGGAGTTTGGAGTGAAATGGTGGAGTTGCGCCCAAAAAGTTCAGAAACCCCCGGAAAAAAGGATTTGGCGGCAGAGAAAACCACCTATCTACGTGGGTGGCCAGGAGGACGCACTCACCCTCTTCAGGCTGCGGTTGCCACTCCGTGCCCGGAAGCCTCGCCGATGTCACATCCCAGTTAGACCATGCATTTGGGTGTGCATCATGTTTAAATTTCATTTGAATTTGAAATGGGGAAGGCAGGAAACCCCAGAACACCCCCTTAATTCAACTAGGGTTTACTAAAATTTATTTCAATGAACCTGAAATGCCCTTCAAAATGCTCATCATCTTTGCTTTGGTTCAGAACCTATGTCAAAGGTGGTGCAACATTTTCTAGGTCATCCAAACGTCCTTGGATTAATTCACAAGTTTTGAATTTGAGCATTCAAATTATACAAAATATTTTAAATGTCCAAAAATTTCCAAACCAAAATGTTTCATGTTGGAAATATTCCAACAAGGGACGAGGAGCATTTTGGTGATTTTTAAAACTGTTTTGGTATTTTAGAAAACCCCACAAAGTTGCAGGAAATTAGAAAAGATTAAAAAACAGAAACTTACTCGATGCACCCACGGCCCACCTGCTGCCCCAACAATGGCCAATGGCTGCTTGGCTCGGCTTGACGAGCAGCCAATGCTCGGCCAGGCACCGCATGGGTGCCACGCACCTGGTCGCCCGCCGCTCCCTCGCCCGGCCCATGACGTGGATCGCTCTCCTCCTCTCTCCCGAACCCCCTGGACACTCCCTCTCCTCCCCGGCTCGCTTCTCTCGCTCTCCCCCATCTTAGCCGACGCCGTCGCCGCCGCACCACCGCCGTAGTCGTGCTACCGCCGTCCATGCTCCTCCTCATCATGTCCAGGAGCTCCGGCCAAGACTCCACTACCCCTAGCCACCGAGTCCCGCTCGTTCTAGTGCACCGAATCCATCCCACCGACCTCAACCGAGCTCGCTGCCGCCGGAGATCCCTTTCGCCGCCGTCGCTCCGGTTCATCCTCGCCTCGACGAGGGCTTCTACACGTCGCCCGTGAGCCTACCTAACTCCCCTTCCCTCTCTCGCGCCCTCGAGCAACGTAGCAACCGAGCCACGTTCACCCGCACCCGTCGCCCGTGGAGCTCGTCACGACGCGTGCTCCGGTCACTCTCCGGCCACCCCATGGTGTCCGTTGCACTCACCGCACCGAGGGGTCTACCATGTACTCCCGCACCTCACCGAGCCCTCTAACCCCAAGCCCGTCGTTGGCGAACCCGGCCGCTTAGCTCGTCACGGCGCCAACTCCGCCACCCGACCCCAATCGACTCCACCAAGAGTCGCGGGTTGCTCCTAGCTACCCGTAGCTACCTTCCGCGACTTCGTTTGGTCGCGGAATCGCCAAACACACTCCCTCCGCCCGTGTCGGGCTCGCGGCTAGTCGCCGTGCAGCCGACATGGGCGTTGACCCTTTGTGGGCCCTCGTTGACCCGACAGTCAGCGGCAGAGATGGGGCCCAGCCCTGCTAACTAAATAGGTTAGTTTTGATTAAATTTTAATTAAGTTAATTACCCTGACATGCGGGACCCACTGTCAGGTTTGACCTGGACGCCCCTGTTGACTCTGACGTCATGCTGACGCATGGCTGACGCATTAATTCAATTTCTGGATTTATTCTGATATAGTAAATTCCGAATATAATTCAAATTTCAAATGCTTATAACTTTTAATCTATAACTCCAAATGCAAAGATTTATATATGAAAATTATCAGAAAAATCCACTCTATCCATTGGTACAGGTTTCATGCATGTTAAAACAAGTTAACTATGCTGTTTAACCAGAATAAGATAATGCACCTTTAGGACTAACTCAAATGAGCTATCATTTGAATCCTTGATTCAAATGAGTTCATCCCCTATTATTTCAGCTTGCATTAGGCCAACACACATTCATATTGCCATGTCATAGCATGCATCATACTGTTGCATATTGTCATGTGTGTTTACTTTGGTGTGCTTTCATGATAGGTTACGCCCCGAGGATAACCTCGACTATCCATCTGAAGGGCGATTACTCTACCCCGATTCCATCAGGCAAGCAACTCATTGATCATTCGATACAAACCCATGTTCTCGCTTACGCTCTCGTTTACTGCATTAAGACAACGCGATTCAAACTGTTGTGTGTCATGCGGTAGTTGAACCCACTTCCTTTGCATGACCTGTCATTGCCACAAAGAACTAGATGAAACCCACTAGTATGTGTAGGAGTTGATTGAGCCATGTTTGTGATTCCTACCATGCTATGCTTGCTATGCTTAGAGTTGTGTCAGTCCGGCTCATCGGGGTGATGAACTGGAGTGAAAGGTTGTGTCGGGTTCGAGAGTGAAAGTGTTGAACACGTTTTGGTAAAGGTATCGATGAGAGGCCATGTAGGAGTACATGGTGGGTTGTTTCATTGAAGCCGATCCTAAGAACTGAGATCTATGTTTGTGATCCATGAAACAGTTACTACCACGCATTGGGCCCGAAACCAATGGACCCTCTCGGCTTCTTAACCACTCTTGTCCTCGGTCAAGGGAGTTGCAAGTAGTTTCGGTGTTTGTAGCATCTTTGGGGCCGCATTTAACGCTACCATAGGGGTGGGTTGTGTTGCGGTAGGCACCGTGGCCCGGTGTACCGATTCGCCTGCTTGGTGTCTCGGGAACCCTGCACACATCGTTCGGGGCCGTATGGGAAACCTCGCCGGACTCCTGCGGATGGAACCCGAATAGGCGATCAACCTGGACTTGGGACTTGTGTGTTTAGGTAGGCTGTGGTCGACACCCACGTTGGGCTTCCGCTTGAAGGTTGCCGAGTACATGTCGTGTAAACGGCGGTAAGTGGTGAGAGCGTGTGTGAAGAAGTACACCCTGCAGGGTTTAATATGATCTATTGAATAGCCGTGTCCACGGAGAAGGACTTCTGGGTTACCTATATGGGTTCATAGACAAGTAAATGGATACTACTAAAAGCCTCAAGATAAGTGTGAGTATCGTGGATGGCCCTCTCGTGGGATGACGAGAGAGGATCCACGGTGGAGTATTGTGATGGTGATTAAGCGGACTCGTGGTGCGACAAATGCTTTTCAAGTGGTGTCACGTGGGATAGCTTAGCCAAGAGTCAAAGCTGGCTTCTTTGCAAATAACTCCACCACCTTCTTGAGAATGTGCATGTAAGATAGGATTACGTGGTAAGACTTGTTGAGTACCTCCGTACTCATGTTTGCTTAATTAATGTTTTTCAGACGACAACACCGCCCTTCCGATGGGTTCTATGTAGACCTTGACATCGACGAGTGAATTAGCCACCCGGTGGCGATCTAAGACTTGTGAAGGGCCATTGTAGATAGAAAGGCTCCAACAAGCTTTCTTTCTTTCTAGAGTCTCGTACTCGAGACTAGTTTGCTTCGCATGTGCTTGTATGATTGTATGACTTGAGTGTTGGGTCATGTGACCCCTACCTGTATGACTATGTTATGTATGGCTCCTCGAGCCTTTAAATAAAGTACTTGAGTTGTAGAGTTTTGTTGTGATGCCTTGTTGTATTTACTCATATCGGGCATATTATGTGTATGATTGAAATGCTTGGTATGAGTGGGATCCGACAAACTAGTTGTTTATCCTTGGCAGCCTCTCATATGGGGAAATGTAAGTCTCATGCTTCTGAGCGATAGTAGTCCGCTACAGCCCGGTTCACCGGAGTCCTGCTAGCCCAAAGACTACTGCTTGGACACTTGATCGGCCGGCATGTGATTCACTTCGTTCCTTATGTCCGTTCCTTCGGGAAATGTCACGCGGTGGTATTCGAGTCCTGCCTAGCTCGCTACAGCCCGGTATACCGGAGTCTGTTAGCCCAAAGTGCTACAGCCCGAATATATCGTTGATGACCGACATGCTCGATGTGATTCATGTATGCCTGTCCCCATAGGTTAGTGCCGCTTTGGGTTCACGACTAGCCATGTCGGCCCGGGTTCTTTGTCATGTGGATGCTAGCGACACTATCACGTGAGCCAAAAGACGCAAACGGTCCCGGGCCATGGTAAGGCGACACCCGTGGGAATACCGTGCGTGAGTCCACAAAGTGATATGAGGTGTTACCGGCTAGGTCGATGTGACTTGGAATCGGGGTCTGACAGCGTTGGCATCAGAGCGGTGGCTGCACAGTAGGTTCGCTAAGCCAAGCTGGTCGATGTTGAGTCTAGAAATGCTTTAGTTATATGTAGGGGAATTGATTGTGGGAGGAACGTAAGGCTCTTTTTACTCCTTTACCTTATGGCCTCGATCCGAGTCATCCTCTTCTCATTCGGCGTGGGTATAGGACTAGGCTCTCTTCTCTCTATCGAGTTCACGTGTTACTAATCCGTAGTAACTTATAGGATTGTTGGTTACATCCTCGGTTCAGTTCCTATTATTTTTGGTATGTTACCGGTTGAACCAGAACCTTGATATGATGTTATTCGGTGGTTTTGCAATCTGTTTTGAATGTCTCAAATCTGATTTTGAGCATTTACAGATGTTATGCTGCCCGATTTTCCCTAGAAATTCTAATGCCTTTGCATTGTGGTCTGTGCTTCAGATGGCCACCGTCCCCGAACCAAGTGGTTCGTCGACCCGTTGCATTGGTGTGTGTGGTCACACGGCAATGTTGGTTCGGTGATGGTCGAGACAGGTTACCGATGGTATCCTGAATATACCGTCGAGGAGCAGTTTAGGGATTTCAACCAAAGCCAATATCGTACGCGGTCAGGATTTATCCATCCTATCCGAGCTCTTGAACCGCTCCATTGTTCTTATGGACTTGGGATCACTATTGGGATGTCATGCAAGATGCAGCCTATTCTATGATGACTATTATTCGAGCGAGAACTGCCTTCTTTGGTCAACCGGTGATTTCCGCTACATGCCCATCCCTCCCCGGGCGCATGGCTACCTTGAGGTTTGTACAGCGATGCATCCCATGAGGACTCACTTCTTCGCACCACCACGGAGATGCTAGAAGACAAGGACCGTGAAAACCGGGCCTTGCGTATGGAGCTCTTTAATGCCCGTCTGATCCTGGGCTACTCGACTAGGTTTGCACACCGTGCAAGCGGATACATGGATATGAGGGACTTGTACCCGGTGCGGGCTGGTCTGCGGACTTTATGGAGTGGCGTGAGGTAGGAGGCATCACTCCTCCTCGTGGGCCTCGTCTGCCACCGCTTGTTGGACCACGGCCACATCCGAGTCCCTATGGTCCTGTGCTCCACAGATTGTCTGCTTCCGGATGATCATGTTCCACTTCGAGCTTGGGAGGTGACTTCTATGAGGACTACTACGGAGCTGTCCGAGTAGTAGTAGTATCCCTAGTATTGTAATAGTTGTATTTCCGCCGTCTGCGTGACTTGTGGAATATGACTTAGTGCGTGTCGTTAGGAAGTGTAGAAAAATAATGTATAGGAGTTGGAATGCTTCCGATGAGATGTAACGCCTTTCCTTATAGTTGTACCCCGTCAGGCTTGTACTAAACTATGAATGGTGTGTATGACCGTTGGTATATATATATATGGCAGCTTTATATTACCATGTCATACGGATGAACATCTTTGCATTCCATGCTATCCATTACCTTCCGCACTTCCTTGTTAAATTCTGCCATCCTGGTTTAAACCTTTGCTTTGTCTCCTAGGATGGTCAACACCATAACACTCCTGCTGCTCCGGAGCAGGGAGAAGCTAGTGCAGCCAAATGTGAATCTGCCGCAACCGCCATCTTTGGCCGAGGTTATGCTGGAAGCAGAACGCAATAAGCGTGAAACCAATCGCTTACTGGAGCGGATTGAACAAAACACCGCACGCCAGCCGAGAAATGATGCGGTTTCACTCAATGACTTCGTCAAGCTGTATCCACCGAAGTTCAAATATTCCGTTGAGCCTCTCGACGCGGATGATTGGCTTCGCAGCATCCACCACAAGCTGCGTTCTGCTAACGTGGCTGAAGCTGATAAGGTTACTTTTGCCGCTTATCATCTTGAAGGCCCTGCTAGTCTCTGGTGGGAGAATTATGAGGCTATGCGTCCGGTTGGACAAGTTACAACTTGGGCTGAATTCAGTGCCGCCTTCCGTGAGCATCATATCCCAGAAGGTCTTATGGATCGCAAAGGGAGGAATTCTGCAGTTTCACCCAAGGTAGGCTGACAGTGGATGCCTCTGACCGTGAATTTGGGAGGTTAGCACGTTATGCTCCCGAAGAAGTTTCTACCGATGCCAAGAAGGTGCAAGGTTCCGCAAGGGACTTAGCCCCGAAACACGCCGAGACCTTCGTCTGCATGAGTGTACCTCTTTTCGAAGCTAGTCAATAAGGCTATCGCCACCAAATCAAGGCAGACTGATTTTGAGGCTTCACATAAGCACATCCGTGACTCTGGATCTTCATCCGGCTCTGGATCCCGAAGCGCCGGGTTTGGATTCCAAATACGCTCTACCACCCAGTTCACCCGAGGCCATCTTTTGAGGCGCCTCGCCCCAACCAGCAGATATGTTCCGCCTAAGACTTATGGAGGCCCGCTGCTAGTGCTGCTCCACGTCCCAATATGATAACTTGCTTCAAATGTGGAGAGACGGGCCACTATATCCGTGAGTGCCCCCAAAACAACCCAGTCAAGTTGGAAAGTCCGTTGGCCGTGGCAAGCCAGCCAGAAAGGTGCCCTATGTTAAACCGGTTGCCACCGCCGTGGCCATGTCAACTATGTTTCTGCTTTGAAGAAACCTATGAGGATCCCAACGCCGCCCTCGATGCGCTCCTTGTTAATTGTCATCCGACAAGCTGTTCTTTTTGATCTTTGGAGCATCTCATTCATTTATTTCCGAGAGCTATGCTCGATTGCACAACACCACATTACGTGACATGCACACCTCCATGGAAATTCAGACCCTGGTTCTAGATGGCAAACCTCTAGAATAAGTCATGGGAATGAAATTCTTGTCGACAGAATAGTCTTTATTGCTTACTTAATAGCTCTCAAGTCCTCGGACATAAAAATCATCTTAGGTATGGGATGGATGTAAGCCCATTATGCTAAGATTGATTGCTCTACTAGAACTGTTCAGCTCACCCATCCTTCGGGCAAGACAGTGAATGTTTTAACCCGAGTGTCTACGCGCCAGCTTTACTCCTTAAATGCCAACCCCCTTCTAGACCTCGAAGATATTCCGATAGTACGTGATTTTCCGGATGTCTTTCCAGAGGAACTGCCAGGTGTTCCACCTGACAGGGATGTCGAGTTCGTGATAGATCTTGTTCCCGGAACCGTCCCAATCTCTAGAAGAACTTATAAGATGGCACCCCTAGAACTAGCTGAACTCAAGAAACAACTCGATGAGTCCTTGCAAAAGGGTTTCATCCGTCCTAGTTCGTCTCCATGGTCTTGCCCCGTCCTCTTCGTCAAGAAGAAGGATGGTACGGATCGGATGGTTGTGGATTATCGACCTGTCAATTTGGTCACTATCAAGAACAAGTATCCGCTCCCGGGATCAACGACACGTATGATCAGCTCGCTGGATCCTCGATCTTTTCAAGATGGATTTGAGGTTAGGCTACCATCAAATCAAAATCAAGAACGGGACATTCCTAAAAGCGGCCTTTGTTACTCGTTATGGCCAGTACGAGTACACCGTCATGTCCTTCGGATTAACCAATGCTCCAGCCACCTTTTCTCGGTTAATGAACTCAATCTTCATGGAGTATTTGGATAAATTCGTGGTATACCTCGATGATATACTCATCTACTCCAAGAATGAGGAAGAACATGCCGAACATCTAAGGCTAGTATTGATGAAACTTGAGAGCACCGCCTTTATGCCAAATTCTCTAAGTGTGAATTTCGTTTGAAGTGACCTACCTAGGCCATGTAATCTACGGTAAGGGCATTGCTGTCAATCCCGGCGAGTTCAAGCCGTCCTTGGTGGACTCCACGAATCGGTCAAGCAAGTTCGGAGTTTTCTCGGTTTAGCGAGCTATTGCCGCCGCTTCGTCGAGAATTTCTCTAAAGTTGCTAAACCTCTAACCGAACTCCTCAAGAAAGATAAGAAGTTCGAATGGACACCACAGTGCGAGTTCAACTTTCAGGATCTGAAACGACGCCTGACATCTGCTCCCGTACTTGTTCCACCAGATTTTTCTAAGGACTTTATTATCTATTGCGACGCCTCGCGACAAGGACTAGGTTGCATACTCATGCAAGATCGTCATGTGATTGCCTCACGCTTCTCGACGATTCGTCCACATGAGGATAACTATCCCACACACGATCTAGAGCTTGCAGTGATGGTTCATGCACTCAAAACTTGGCGACATTACCTTCTTGGTAATCGTTGCGAAATCTACACCGATCACCAAAGTCTGAAATATATCTTCACCCAACCGGATTTGAATCTCGAGCAAAGACGTTGGGTCGAGTTGATTACAGATTATGACTTAGGAATATCTTACACCCTGTGCAAAGCCAATGTCATGGCCGACGCCCTAAGTCGGAAATCTTATTGTAACAATCGATGCTACAACAAAGTCAACCATTTCTCCACGAGGAATTTCGTAAGCTTAATCTCCACATTGTTCCTCGAGGATTCCTTTCTACACGGTGGCGAAACCTACCCTTACGGATCAGATCATCAAAGCACAGAAGGTAGATCCGGGAATCTCCCGTATCAGGAGAAACATCAAGAAAGGAGTCGCAGATTGTTTCTCCATTGATGAACGAGGTGTTGTTTTCTTTGAGAATCGTTTGGTGGTTCCCAAGAAACAACAGCTACGGCAACTGATCCTTAAGGAAGCTCATGACTCTCCTCTCACCATTCATCCTGGTAGTACTAAAATGTATCAAGACCTACGCCAGAGGTTTTGGTGGACTAGGATGAAGAGAGAAATCGCTCAATACATTGCTAATTGCGACGTGCGTCCGTCGAGTTAAAGCAGAGCATCAACGGCCTTTGGTACCCTTCAACCTTTGGAAATTCCTGAATGGAAATGGGATAAAATCGGTATGGATTTCATTACCGGGTTTCAGGACCAAGAGAGGGAATAACGCTATCTTCGTTGTCGTTGATCGTCTTTCCAAAGTAGCCCACTTCCTACCCGTTCGTGAGAGTATAACCGCTAGCCAGCTAGCCGATTTGTACATCTCACGAATAATGTCTCTTCATGGTGTTCCATTAGAGATTAACTCAGACCGTGGGAGTCTCTTCACCTCTCGATTTTGGGAAAGTTTCCAAAACGCTATGGGAACTCGTCTCTCCTTTAGCACCGCTTTCCATCCTCAATCAAGTGGTCAAGTAGAACGAGTCAATCAAATCCTAGAGGATATGCTTCGAGCTTCTGTCATCTCTTTCGGCATGAATTGGGAGAAATGCCTTCCATTCGACGAGTTCGCTTATAACAATAGTTATCAAGCCAGCCTGGGCAAAGCCCCTTTCGAAGTTCTTTATGGACGGAAATGTCAAACGCCTCTTAACTGGTCCGCATCTTTCCAGAGTCCATGATGTCTTCCACGTTTCCCAACTCAGGCGTTGCTTCTCGGATCCTATCCGTGGAGTAGACCACGAAACGCTTGATCTCCAAGATAACCTCACCTATCGAGAATATCCCGTTTGTATCCTCGATCAAGCTGAGCGTACCACTCGACGTCAGAATATCAAGTTTCTAAAGGTTCAATGGTCAAACCATTCCGAGCAAGAAGCAACTTGGGAAAGGGAGGATCGTCTTCGACTTGAGTATCCCACCTTTTTCGCAACAGATCCTAAATCTCGGACGAGATTCTTTTGAGTGGGGGTGAGTTGTCACATCCCGCTTAGACCATGCATTTGGGTGTGCATCATGTTTAAATTTCATTTGAATTTGAAATGGGGAAGGCAGAAACCCCGTAACACCCCCCTTAATTCAACTAGGGTTTACTAAAAATTATTTCAATGAACACGAAATGCCCTTCAAAATGCTCATCATCTTTGCTTTGGTTCAGAACCTATGTCAAAGGTGGTGCAACATTTTCTAGGTCATCCAAACGCCCTTGGATTAATTCACAAGTTTTGAATTTGAGCATTCAAATTATACAAAATATTTTAAATGTCCAAAAATTTCCAAACTAAAATGTTTCATGTTGGAAATATTCCAACAAGGGACCAGGAGCATTTGGTGATTTTTAAAACTGTTTTGGTATTTTAGAAAACCCCACAAAGTTGCAGGAAATTAGAAAAGATTAAAAACAGAAACTTACTCGCACTCCACGGCCCACTGCGGCCCAGCCCAGGCGCCAACAGCTGCTTGGCTCGGCCAGGCAGGCAGCCAGGTGCTCGGCGGCGGGCACCGCATGGGTGCCACGCACCTGGTCGCCGCCTCGCCGTTCCCTTCGCCCAGCAGCGCCGTGGATCGCCCTCCTCCTCTCCCCCGAACCCCCTGGACACCCCCTCTCCTCCCGGCTCGCTTCTCTCGCTCTCCCCATCTTAGCCGACGCCTTGCTGGCCAAGACCACCGCCGTAGTCGTGCTACCGCCGTCCATGCTCCTCCTCATCATGTCCAGGAGCTCCGCCGCACTCCACTACCCCTAGCCAGCCGAGTCCCGCTCGTTCTAGTGCACCGAATCCATCCCACCGACCTCAACCGAGCTCGCCGTCGCCGGAGATCCCTTTCGCCGCCCGTCGCTCCGGTTCATCCTCGACCTCGACGAGGGCTTCTACACGTCGCCTGTGAGCCTACCTAACTCCCTTCCCTCTCTCTCGCGCCCTCGAGCAACGTAGCAACCGAGCCACGTTCACACTCCCGTCGCCGTGGAGCCTGTCGCCGACGTGCTCCGGTCACTCTCCGCCACCCCATGGTGTCCGTTGCACTCACCGCACTCCGAGGGTCTACCATGTACTCCCGCACCTCACCGAGCCCTCTAACCCCAAGCCCGCTGTTGGTCGAACCCCATGGCCGCTTAGCTCGTCGCCGGCGCCAACTCCGCCACCAGACCCCAATCGACTCCACCAAGAGAGTCGCGGGTTGCTCCTAGCTACCCGTAGCTACCTTCCATGACTCGTTTGGTCGCGGAATCGCCAAACACACTCCTCCGCCGTGTCGGGCTCGCCGTGACTAGTCGCCAGTGCAGCCGACATGGACGTTGACCACTGTGGGCCCTCGTTGACCCGACAGTGTCATCGACAGATGGGGCCCAGCCTCGCTAACTAAATAGGTTAGTTTTAATTAAACTTTAATTAAGTTAATTACCACGACATGCGGGACCCACTGTCAGGTTTGACCTGGACGTCCCATTGACTTCGACGTCATCTTGGCCGCATGGTCGACGATTAATTCAATTTCTGGATTTATTCTAATATAGTAAATTCCGAATATAATTAAAATTTCAAATGCTTATAACTTTTAATCTATAACTCCAAATGCAAAGATTTATATATGAAAAATTATCAGAAAAATCCACTCTATCCATTGGTACAGGTTTCATGCATGTTAAAACAAGTTAACTATGCTGTTTAACCAGAATAAGATAATGCACCTTTAGGACTAACTCAAATGAGCTATCATTTGAATCCTTGATTCAAATGAGTTCATCCCCTGTTATTTCAGCTTGCATTAGGCCAACACACATCCATATTGCCATGTCATAGCATGCATCATATTGTTGCATATTGTCATGTGTGTTTACTTTCGGTGTGCTTTCATGATAGGTTCCGCCCCCGAGGATAACCTCGACTATCCATCTGAAGGGCAGTACTCTACCCCAGTTCCATCAGGCAAGCAACTCATTGATCATTCCGATACAAACCCATGTTCTCGCTTCTGCTCTCGTTCTTTGCATTAAGACAACGCGATTCAAACTGTTGTGTGCTGCGGTAGTTGAACCCACTTCCTTTGCATGACTGTCATTGCCACAGTAACTAGATGAAACCCACTAGTATGTGTAGGAGTTGATTGAGCCATGTTTGTGATTCCTACCATGCTATGCTTGCTATGCTTAGAGTTGTGTCAGTCCGGCTCATCGGGGTGATGAACTGGAGTGAAAGGTTGTGTCGGGTTCGGGAGTGAAAGTGTTGAACACGTTTTGGTAAAGGTATCGATGAGAGGCCATGTAGGAGTACATGGTGGGTTGTTTCATTGAAGCCGATCCTAAGAACTGAGATCTGTGTTTGTGATCCATGAAACAGTTACTACCACGCATTGGGCCCGAAACCAATGGACCCTCTCGGCTTCTTAACCACTCTTGTCCTCGGTCAAGGAGTTGCAAGTAGTTTCGGTGTTTGTAGCATCTTGGGGCCGCACGCATTTAACGCTGACCATAGGGGTGGGTTGTGTTGCGGTAGGCACCGTGGCCCGGTGTACCGATTCGCCCGTTTGGTGTCTCGGAACCACCTGACACATCGTTCGGGGCCGTATGGGAAACCTCGGCCGGACTCCCTGCGGATGGAACCCGAATAGGCGATCAACTTGGACTTGGGACTTGTGTGTTTAGGTAGGCTGTGGCCGACACCCACGTTGGGCTTCCGCTTGAAGGTTGCCGAGTACATGTCGTGTAAACGGCGGTAAGTGGTGAGCGTGTGTGAAGAAGTACACCCCTGCAGGTTTAATATGATCTATTCAATAGCCGTGTCCACGGAGAAGGACTTCGGGTTACCTATATCAGTTCATAGACAAGTAAATGGATACTACTAAAAGCCTCAAGATAAGTGTGAGTATCGTGGATGGCCCTCTCGTGGGATGACGAGAGAGGATCCACGGTGGAGTATTGTGATGGTGATTAGCGAACTCGTAAAGCGACAAATGCTTTTCAAGTGGTGTCATGTAGGATAGCTTAGCCAAGAGTCAAAGTCGGCTTGTCAAATAACTCCACCACCTTCTTGAGAATGTGCATGTAAGATAGGATTCTGTGGTAAGACTTGCTGAGTACCTCCGTACTCATGTTTGCTTAATTAATGTTTTTCAGACGACAACACTGCCCCTTCCGATGGGTTCTATGTAGACCTTGACATCGACGAGTGAATTAGCCACCCAGGTGGCGATCTAAGACTTGTGAAGGGCCATTGTAGATAGAAAGGCTCCAACAAGCTTTCTTTCTTTCTAGAGTCCGGACTCAGACTAGTTTGCTTCCGCATGTGCTTGTATGATTGTATGACTTGAGTGTTGGGTCATGTGACCCCTACCTGTATGACTATGTTATGTATGGCTCCTCGGAGCCTTTAAATAAAGTACTTGAGTTGTAGAGTTTTGTTGTGATGCCTTGTTGTATTTACTCATATCAGGCATATTGCGTGTATGATTGAAATGCTTGTTATTAGTGTGATCCGCAAACTAGTTGTTTATCCTTGGCAGCCTCTCATATGGGGAAATGTAAGTCTCGTGCTTACGAGCGATAGTAGTCCGCTACAGCCCGTTCACCGGAGTCCCGCTAGCCCAAAGACTACCGCTTGGACACTTGACTGGCGGCATGTGATTCACTGTTCCTTATGTCCGTCCTTCGGGAAATGTCACGCGGTGGTATTCGAGTCCCGCTTAGCCTCGCTACATGACCGGTATACCGGAGTCCTGTTAGCCCAGTGCTACAGCCCGAATATATACGTTGATGACCGACATGCTCGATGTGATTCATGTATGCCTGTCCCCATAGGTTAGCGCCGCTTTGGGTTCACGACTAGCCATGTCAGGCCGGGTTCTTTGTCATGTGGATGCTAGCGACACTATCATATACGTGAGCCAAAAGACGCAAACGGTCCCGGGCCATGGTAAGGCGACACCCGTGGGAATACCGTGCGTGAGGCCACAAAGTGATATGAGGTGTTACCGGCTAGGTCGATGTGACTTGGAATCGGGGTCCTGACAGCCGACCCATGGGGGATCAGTCCTTCATTGGCCAGATCAGTGAGATCTTTTTCGGTGATGGTCGACCGGATCTAGTCTCCTTGGACCCAGCCCTGCGGCAGCTTGGACCGAGAAGAGGAACCACCCCGACTGGGCGCTCTCCTTGGCCTTCGCCATTGCTCGCTTCACCTGTTCCAGCGGCAGTCTTGTCCTTCACCATGGTCGCCCACGAGAAAGGTACCGAGTTGCGGCGTTGGGCGGACGGAGAGCGTGGCGAGAAAGTTTTGGAGGCGGAGAGAGGAGAAATCTGAGGGCGCACTGTTCAAAATGCCCAGTCCAACGCCTTATATGGGGTCGCTTCCGAGTGGCTGACCGGTAGGCCCGAGCAATCCTGGCCACGATCCCTCAACGGTAGCGCGACGCGATCTTGGCGAAAAAGGTGGCGCGAGGATCGAGGCATCATCGTCTTATCCCATCCGAAAGTGCCGCGTTTTCGCTTCGCGCTTCCCAAAATTCGGATCCCGCGAAATCCGCTAACCGCAGAAAGCAACTCGCCGGATAACAGATTTCCTCGGATCCGCCGCCGAAATCCTCAGTTCACAAAGTTCACTCGACAAGCGTGAAGAATGGATCAAGGCGATCGAAAGAAAGGTTGATGCCATCACCAAAAGGTCGTTGATCCAGAGTAAGATGCACTCACAACACGAAGAACAGGTCGGAAAGATTATCAACTCCTTCCTCACTCAAACCTCGATCCATTCGGGGGCTAATGATGAAGTCATGTACCTGGGGTAGGGTCATGGACCTGCCCAAGGGTACCCTCCACAAGGACATTCACAAGAGAAGCAGCCTTCTAGTCGACCTGGTAGGCTTCCACTCGACTATGAAGACCCACTCGACCACCAAGAGTCCAAGAGCCACTCGGTGTCCAAACGGTCTGTAGTTAAATAGTCTTTATGACCTTAATGACACTTTATGTAAGGCGTTACCAAGAACGCCTAGCTTTAACGCACCTTAAACCCTCTACTACGTGGGCTAGCTGGGGTCTGGCGCACTCTATATAAGCCACCCCTCCACGGTAGAAGGGTTCGCACCCTGTAACACATACGCATATAATCCAGTCGACCGCCTCGGGCTCAGGACGAGGGGCTATTACTTCCTCCGAGAAGGGCCTGAACTCGTAAATCCCTTGCGTATACAACTACTCCATAGCTAGGATCTTGCCTCTCCATACCTACCCCCCATTCTACTGTCAGACTTAGAACCACGACACTTACCACTTGATGTGTTGCAGCTATGTATAATAGCATGGGTTCGCTGATGTTTGGCGCTGTTAGGACTGGATTACTGGCCAATAAGGTCTTTATCTCATCGAGTCCGGTCGCGGCTGCATCCGTCCATACGAAGTGTTTGGTGCGCCGAAGGAGGCGGTAAAGAGGCAATGTATTTTCTCCTAGCCTAGATATAAAGCGGCTCAAAGCGGCCACGCATCCAGCTAGCTTCTGGATGTGCTTGAGGTCTGTTGGTATAGCCAACTGCGACAGAGCTTGGATTTTTGCCGGATTCGCTTCAATTCCTCTATTGGAAACAATGAAGCCCAGCAGCTTCCCGAGGGGACACCGAAAACGCATTTTTCCGGATTCAACTTGATGTCGTATATCCGGAGGTTATCGAATGTAATCCTCAAGTCATCTATTAGGGTTTCGACGTGTCTCGTTTTTATGGCCACATCGTCCACATATGCCTC
Organism: Aegilops bicornis; assembly: GCA_021605145.1. NCBI lineage: Eukaryota > Viridiplantae > Streptophyta > Magnoliopsida > Poales > Poaceae > Aegilops > Aegilops bicornis. Next base: position 49,631,750 of record CM038669.1, read on the forward strand.
CACTGTTTTGCCGATTTTTTTTCCAGGCATGTTTGAATCATGCGTTGATAGGTTGCGCCGGCATTCTTAAGCCCGAAAGGCATAGTGTTGAAGCAAAAAGGGTCGTATGGCGTTATGAAAGCTATTGCCGCTTGGTCAGACTCTTCCATCTTTATTTGATGTTATCCAGAGTATGCGTCGAGAAAACACAACGAGTCGTGTCCAGCTGTGGCATCGATAATCTGATCGATGCGAGGGAGGGGAAAGGGATCCTTGGGGCAAGCCTTGTTGAGGTCTTTGAAGTCGACGCATAGGCGCCAGGATTTGTCCTTTTTTGGTACCATTACCAAATTTGCCAGCCAATCCGGATGTTTAATATCTCTGATGAGTCTGGCCTCAAGTAGCTTGGCTAGCTCTTCCCCCATGGCTTGCCGTTTGGGTTCTGAAAACCGCCTTAGAGTCTGTTTGACCGGTTTGTACCCGTTTAGTATATTGAGGCTATGTTCGGCCAACCGGAGTGGGATGCCTAGCATGTCCGAAGGGTGCCAGGAAAAAATGTCCCAATTCTCGCGTAAGAAACCTCGCAGTGCAGCGTCCATCGCGGGGCTCAACTGTGTCCCGATGGATGCTGTCTTCATGGGGTCCGTTGGATGGACTTGGAATTTGACTATCTCGTCTGCAGGTTTAAATGAGGTGGACTTGGATCGCTTGTCGAGTATCACATCGTCCCGGTCCACGGTGGCCCGCAGTGTTGTTAACACTTCGGTTGCTAGGGCTTCGGATAATGCTTCCAGGGCTAGTGCTGCGGTTTTGTTTTCGGCGCGAAGTGCGACGTCCGGATCACTGGCTAGAGTGATGATTCTGTTGGGTCCGGGCATTTTAAGCTTCATGTACCCGTAATGGGGTGCAGCTTGAAAGCTTGTAAACGCGTCCCGCCCTAGAAGTGCGTGGTATCTGCTGCTAAAGGGAGCCACTTGGAATGTGATTTCTTCGGACCTATAATTCTCTGGGGTGCCGAATACCACATCGAGTGTGATCTTTCCCGCACACCGCACTTCCCGAGTACGGATGATTCCCCTGAAGGTGGTGCCGCTTTGCTCAATGCGGCCTTTATCAATTTCCATCTTGTTGAGCGTTTCCTCATAGATCAAGTTTAATCCGCTCCCGCCGTCCATGAGTAATTTGGTGAGCCGAAAGCCGTCCACGATTGGGCTAAGGACTGTGAGCGGCCCGTGCTGACGATCTGGAATCGAGGTTCATCACTGGCATTGAAAGTTATAGCAGTGTCGTTCCAGGGGTTTATCTTTGCCACATGGCAAATTTCTGCGGAGCTTCGACGAGCCTGTTTGCGCCTGTTGTTCGAGGCAAAAGTCTCGAAGACTGTTAATACTATATTGTGTTTGCTGGCAGGATGTTGTTCCGTTTTATGGCCTACAAGAAGATCCTCGCCACTTTTTGCCACTTGTCGGAGTATCCAACATGCCCTAAGGCTATGAGTTGGTATTGTATCCGGAGTACTGTGGAGCTTACATGGCCCATCGAGCCATTCTTCCAATACGGATCCCCGCCCTGGAGTGGGCTTTGGTTTCCTGGGGATTGGATCAGACGACTTATGAGAGTTTGTCTGTTTAGTTCGGACAAAGGTCTTGGTGAGAGCAGTACTATCCCAGAATTTTGTTTGGGTTTTCCAAGCGCTCTCCGTCGCACAGTACTTCCGTACTATGATTGCCAAGTCCGTGAAGCGTACTATGTCGTGGCAGCTTATAGCATTAAGGAGTCCTTCGTCCATGCAGTTTTTGAAGAAGAGTGGGACCATGTTCTCCTCGCGGCAGTCCCTGACCTTGTTAAGCGCAAGGAGGAATCTGGCCCAGTAGCGATGTACGGTTTCCTGGGGCTCTTTCCTGATGCGGGAGAGAAAGTTTAAGTCTAGGTAGGTGTTGTTAGCAGAATCCGGATTTTGATCCGATCTAACGCCCAAGGGCGCGGGCAGTTCTGAGCTTAACAGCTCAGAATCCGGAGTGCTGCCCAATTTTTTCGGCCCAACTCCCAATTCTAAGTCCTGGACCTGGGTCATGTCTTCTTTTGAGCAGGTCTTCGGCTCAAGGAGTTCGGTGATCCGAACACAATTCGTCCTCAAAGTTGAGGGACAATCCGTGTGTGGTTCCTCCACTATCGCTATCTCATGGGTGGCCGGCGGGGACCTGATGTCCCTTCGGTCGGGTTTAAGCCCTATCCGGTCATAGTCCGTAGCGACTCCCAGAGCGGCGATGCGATCCAAGAGTTCATTAAGGGAGGAGAGCTCCATTGAATCCATCTGTTCGGCAAGTTCTGAACTGACGTGAAGGTCATGATTGATGACCCGAGAGGCCATCGTCGGTGCTACTATCGATGGGGCGGCCATGATAAAGCTGCCGAGTTGGAGCGTCTGGCCTACAACCAGAGCTCCCTCCGAGGTAATGTCGTCCTTGATGATGAGACGAGCCATCGAGCCTTGCGGCGACGTCACAGAGGAACTCTCAATGAAAGCACCAATGTCGGTGTCAAAACCGGCAGATCTCGGGTAGGGGGTCCCGATCTGTGCGTCAAGGCTGATGGTAACAGGAAGCAAGGGACATAGATGTTTACCCAGGTTCGGACCCTCTCGATGGAGGTAAAACCCTACTTCTTGCTTGATTAATATTGATGATATGGGTAATACAAGAGTAAATCTACCACGAGATCGTAGAGGCTAAACCCTAAGAGCTAGCCTATGATGGTATGATTGTAATTGTGATTGGCCTTCTAAGGACCAACCTCTCCGGTTTATATAGACACCGGAGAGGGCTAGGGTTTACATGGACTCAGTTACAAGGAAGGAAACACAATATCCGGATCGCCAAGCTTGCCTTCCACGCCAAGGAGAGTCCCATCCGGACACGGGCCGAAGTCTTGAGTCGTGTATCTTCACGCTTCAATAGTCCGGACGTTGTACAAAGTCCGGTTGTCCGGATACCCCCTAATCCAGGACTCCCTCACCACCCCTCCACCGTCTACTGTTAATCCAGCCCTCCACACCACGGGGTCCTATTCAACCACCCCTCCACGGGCACCCCTCCACCGCTTCATCGCTCATCCAGCCTCCACACCACAGGTCCTGTTCATCCAAAGGCAACGCCACCGCCATCGCTCATCCAACCCCCCGCTGCCGCAACGCCATCGCTCATCCCAGCAGGCAGATCGATCGGCTTCGCTTAGCAGCAGAAGAGCGGGCGAATCGCCGATCGGGTTCGATTAACAGCCATCGATCGACCGCCGGGTTCAGAACGCGTAGCTCGCAAAGGTAATCGCCGGGTTCAGTTAAAGCCCAACACCTCGCTCGGGTTCAGTTAGAGCCAACGCCTCGCACACATGCGCATACGTATACGAGAGAAACGCGCATCGCTCGCCCCCCGACCTCCCACCATAACCGGGAACTCCCCAAAAAATTTCTCCCCCTCGCTTCTACCATGGTTTTATTTCGTCATGGACGGCCCAAAGAATGTCATGCAGCTACGTCTCCGGCCCGTCCAGGATGAAAAGCCCATTTTCTGTCATGACTTTTTTTCATAGAAGTAGGAGCCCACCACATCTATGATGATACCGGGTTTTGTCACAATTATCGTCATAGAAGTGTCATATGTATGACAGGAAAAAAATTCGTTCGGCCCAAAATGTCACGGATGTGTCTTTTTTTTCTAGTGCTATGATTCAAGACATTACTTTTGGGATGACCCACATCTTTATAAAGAAGGAGTAGATGGTATTATTAGACGTTGTGTACCTGAGCATGAATAGGGAAAATCCTATAGAAATGTCACTCCGAGGCTTATGGAGGGCATCATGCTGGAGATAGAACTGCTCACAAGGTATTGAAATCTGGTTTCTATTGGCCTACTCTCTTCAAGGATGCCCGTAAGTTTGTTTTAACTTGTGATGAATGTCAAAGGATTGGTAATATTGGTAAGCGGCAGGAAATTCCTATGAATTGTTCTCTTGTTATTGAACCATTTGATGTTTGGGGATTTGATTACATGGGATCTTTTCCTTCCTCTAATGGGTATACACATATTTTGGTTGCTATTGATTATGTTACTAAATGGGTAGAAGCTATCCCAACTAGTAGTGCTGATCAAAACACCTCTATTAAAATGCTTAAGGAAGTTATTTTCCCAAGGTTTGGAGTCCCTAGATATTTAATGACTGATGGTGGTTCTCACTTTATTCATGGTGCTTTTCATAAAATGCTTGCCAAGTATGATGTTAACCATAGAATTGCATCACCTTATCATCCTTAGTCTAGTGGTCAAGTTGAACTTAGCAATAGGGAAATAAAATTAATTTTGCAAAAGACTATCAACAGGTCCAGGAAGAATTGATCTAAGAAATTAGATGATGCACTTTAGGCTTATAGAACAGCATATAAAACTCCTATGGGTATGTCTCCTTATAAAATGGTTTATGGAAAAGCTTGTCATTTGCCTCTTGAGTTAGAACATAAAGCATACTGGGCAGTTAAAGAACTCAACTATGATTTCAAACTTGCTGGTGAAAAGAGGTTATTATATATTAGCTCTTTAGATGAATGGAGAACCCAGGCTTATAAAAATGCAAAATTATTCAAAGAGAAAGTTAAAAGATGGCATGACAAAAGAATCCAAAAGCGTGAGTTCAAAGTCAGAGAATATGTTCTTTTGTAGAACTCTCATTTTAGATTTTTTGCAGGAAAGCTCCTCTTGAAATGGGAAGGCCCATATGTCATCGAGGAGGTTTACCGGTCTGGAGCCATCAAAATAAATAATTTCGAAGGCACTAACCCGAAGGTTGTCAACGGGCAACGAATAAAGCATTATATCTCAGGTACACCTATCGGTGTTGAAAGTAATATTATGCAAACTTTGACACCGGAAGAACACATAAAAGATTCCTTCCGGAACACCCCAGAATCGTCAAAATAAGGAGGTACGTGATACGGTAAGTAAACGGTCTCCGAAAAATCCGCAAAAATATTTTTTGTTACTTTTGGAATATTTTAGAATTTTGGAAATAAAGAAACTCCCATGAAACGTCCCCTGGTGGGCATAAGACCTGGCGCGCCCAGGTGGGTTGTACCCACCTGGGGCACCTTCCGGACTCTGTTTTTCTTATGTATACTTGTCCTACAAGATAAAAAAATTATACATACTTCCCGAATCGGTTAACCACTGTATCGCAAAGAAATCCTCTGTTCTCTTTTCTTGTTGTTCCTGGTCGGATTTATCAAGCCAGGCATCACGCCTTCCTGCTCCTCCAACAACATGGAAGAAGATGCCTGGCTAATTGCTACCTGATAACCCACAAGTGTAGGGGATAATTGTAGCCTCTTTCGATAAGTAAGAGTGTCGAACCCAACGAGGAGTTAAAGATATAACAAATATTCTCTCAAGTCCTATCTACCACTGATACGACTCTATGCACGCTTAGTGTTCTCTTTAACTAGAACAAGTATGAAACTAGAAGTACTTTGTAGGTGTTGTTGGATAGGTTTGCAAGATAACAAAGAGCACGTAAGTAAAAGCTAGGGGATGTTTAGATAAAGAGGCAATAAAGTAAATATAGCAGTGTGGAAAAGTGGTGGTAGGAGTTGTGAAACTGTCCCTAAGAAAATGACTACTTTACTAGACCGATAGCAAGTTTTATGTGGGAGAGGCATAAGCTAACATACTTTCTCTTCTTGGATCATATGCACTTATGATTGGAACTCTAGCAAGCATCTGCAACTACTAAAGATCATTAAGGTAAAGCCCAACCATAGCATTATCCCATACGCCACAACCCCCTTACTCGGGTTTATGCTTCTGTCACTCAAGCAACCCACTATAAACGAATCATGAACGTATTGCAACACCCTACAGCGGGAATCCCTCACGCTTGCGCGACACGGAGGGCACAGTAGAACAGCAACATAACCACAAGCAAATTAAACCAATCATAGCAATTCATCAATCACCGGTAGGACAATGAAAATCTACTCAGACATCATAGGATGGCAACACATCATTGGATAATAATATGAAGCATAAAGCACCATGTTCAAGTAGAGGGTACAGCGGGTTGAGGGAAAGTGGACCGTTGAATATATATGGGGGAAGGTGATGGAGATGTTGGTGAAGATGGTGGAGGTGTTGGTGTAGATCGCGATGATGATGATGGCCCCCGGCGGCGTTCCGGCGCCACCGAAAGAGAGGGGGAGAGAGCCCCCCTTCTTCTTCTTCTTCTTCTTCTTCCTTGACCTTCTCCCTAGATGGGACAAGGGTTTCCCCTCTGGTCCTTGGCTCCCATGGTGTGGGAGGGGCGAGAGCCCCTCCGAGATTGGATTTGTCTCTCTGTCTCTCTCTGTTTATGCGTTCTCAGATTCTGCCCTGGCACCGTTTTTATATATCCGGAGATCCGTAACTCCGATTGGATTGAAACCTTCGCCTAGATATTTTTCCAAAAATTAGCTTTCTTGCGGCCAAAGAAGAGCAGCAACCGCCTTACGAGGGGCCCACGAGGGTCAGGGGCGCGCCCAGTATAAGTGGGCGTGTGGGCCACCCTCGTGGGCACCTCGGGCACCGTCTCGTGTTAATTCTACTTCCAAAAAAATCATGAATATTCCAAAATGATTCTCCATCCGTTTTTATCCCGTTTGGACTCCGTTTGATATGGAGTTTCTGCGAAACATAAAACATGCAACAGATAGGAACTGCATCGGGCCTTTGGATCAATATGTTAGTCCCAAAAAATAGTATAAAAAGTTGCCAAAAGTATATGAAAGTTGAATAATATCGGCATGGAACAATCAAAAATTATAGATACGATGGAGACGTATCAGCATCCCCAAGCTTAATTCATGCTCGTCCTCGAGTAGGTAAATGATAAAAAAGATATTTTTGATGTGGAATGCTACCTAGCATAATCTTGATCATAAGTATAATCATGGCATGAATATTAAGACACGAGTGATTCAAAGCAATAGTCTATCATTTGACATAAAAACAATAATACTTAGGGCATCCAACCAAACAATCATGTCTTTCAAAATATCAATGCTTCCAGAACGTTATCCCTAAAAAATCATATAGTCTTGTATTCTCCCTTTTCTTAACACAAGGTACCCCTCATGCATATCCCGGTGTCAGCCAAGCAATTGTTTCATACTTTAGTATTCTCAAACCTTTTCAACTTTCACGCAATACATGAGTGTGAGCCATGGATATAGCACTATAGGTGGAATAGAATATGATGGTGGAGGTTATGTGGAGAAGACAAAAAGGGAGAAAGTCTCACATCGACACGGCTAATCAACGGGCTATGGAGATTCCCATCAATTGATGTCAATGCGAGGAGTAGGGATTGCCATGCAACGGATGCACTAGAGCTATAAGTGTATGAAAGCTCAAACTGAAAACTAAGTGGGTGTGCATCCAACTTGCTTGCTCATGAAGACCTAGGGCATTTGAGGAAGCCTGTCATTGGAATATACAAGCCAAGTTCTATAATTAAAATTCCCACTAGTATATGAAAGTGATAACTCAAGAGACTCTCTATATGAAGAACATGGTGCTACTTTGAAGCACAAGTGTGGTAAAAGGATAGTAACCTTGCCCCTTTTCTTCTTTTTTTCTTTTTTTTGGGCGGGCTTCTTTGGCCCCCTTTTTTTTATTTAGGCTTCTTTGGCCTCTCTTTTTTATGGGGCAATGCTCTATAATGATGATCACCACACTTTATTTACTTACAACTCAATATTACAACTCGATACTAGAACAAAGATATGACTCTATATGAATGCCTCCGGCGGACCGGGATGTGCGATGATCTAGCATAGCAATGACATCAAAAAACAGACAAGCCATGAAAACATCATGCTAGCTATCTTACGATCATGCAATGCAATATGACAATGAATGCTCAAGTCATGTATATGATGATGATGGAAGTTGCATGGCAATATATCTCGGAATGGCTATGGAAATGCCATGATAGGTAGGTATGGTGGCTGTTTTGAGGAAGATATAAGGAGGCTTATGTGTGATAGAGTGTATCGTATCACGGGGTTTGGATGCACCGGCAAAGTTTGCACCAACTCTCGAGGTGAGAAAGGGCAATGCACGGTACCGATGAGGCTAGCAATGATGGAAGGGAGAGTGTGTGTATAATCCATGGACTCAACATTGGTCATAAAGAACTCACATACTTATTGCAAAAATTTATTAGCCATCGAAAAAAAGTACTACACGCATGCTCCTAGGGGGGAGGTTGGTAGGAGTTAACCATCACGCGCCCCCGACCTTCACGTAAAGATAAACAATCAAAATACAATGCGCGCCAATTTGGTTACATAGTTAGTAGACCATATGTGCATGCTTCGGGAATCACAAACCTTAACACCAATATCCTTACTAAACACAACCATCTACTAGTACCTCCCACATATTATCATCTCTATATCGCAAAACTATTGGAAGGAATCAAACATATCATATTCAGTGATCCATAAGTTTTATGTAGGATTTTATGACTAACCATGTGAATGACCAATTCCTGTCATCTCCCTAAATCTCTACCTAATATTAAAGGGAGGCATGTTTCTCCACTTTTTTTGGTCCAATCAATTGTTTTGTACGTTGCACCCTTTTTCGTACGTCATCCTGTTTTTTTTCTTCGTACGTCGTCCAGGCAGCAGTTTTTTTCCTATGTACGCGCCCGCCAATCCGAAAAATAGCATGCTTCAGGTGGGACTCGAACCCAACACACAGGGAAAGAGTCCACCCGCACTAACCAGCCCACCTACCTACTATGTTGTTTGTGCAAAATGAGGAAGATGTCATTTTATATGGGTTAAATTAATTTTGTTAAAAAAATTAATGAAGGAAACAAGTTAAATGGAGGAGTCGGTTCATTTGTCATGACCATGGAAGGAAGGCACAAAAAAAGAAGGAATAAATTCCATCCTTATAATGATGCAGAAAGGGAAGGAATTAAAGGAAAGAATAAGAGATGAAATAAATTCTATCCTTTATGATAAGGCGGGAAGGGAAGGAATTAAAGGAAAGAATGAAAGAACGAATGAATAAATTTCCCTATTATATACGAGGTATGAAGAAAAGAATTAAATAAGAAATAAATTTCACAAGGAAAGAATAAAAGAAAGAATATTTTTTACTAATTATATGAGGCATGAAGAGAGGGAATTAAAGTGGAAATAAAATTCGCTGGGAACTAAAATTAGAAATAAAAATTTCACTGTTAAGGAATTAACAGAACAAAATAAATTCCATTGTGGTCTGATTAAATATATCATCGGCTGTGCATGCATAAAAAAAGTTCCATGGTGCCTCTACCTAGGAATATATGGGTCACGCTAATACATCAAAAAAAGACTCGTGAAGGAGCATGCCAAAAGTGACCATATTACTTTTGAATCTCCTCATGATGTTGTTTTTGTTGAATCTCATGTGATGTAGGAGTACGTGAAGATATGCATTGCCTGGTACATTAAGACATGATTGGTGTTCAACCACATGAACATGTATATGCGGTTGCAGCACACAAGGAATTACAAGCCGGTGCAAATAGGGGCTTGAGAAATCGGCATGTTGAGTATGATGTCCAATATCATCACCTTGGGACTGATCACAGAGGATGAAATAGGTGGGCAAGTGGCCATCATGGAAGATGATGACGAGGAGAAATGACAACACAGATGACTCGCTATGGGTGTGTGAGAGTTTGTTTCTTCCGTTGCAATGCACGGGCATTTATGCTAGTAGATATAAGTGAAGCAAGAGAGTTTACTTCTTTCTACAAAATATATGCCATGCTCTAACAAATATAAGTGAAGCAAAAGAGCACTCTATAAATGGCGGTTTTCTATGTGAAGAGAAACAGGCAATCCAAACTTCAAATGATATAAGTGAAGCACATGAAGCATTCTATAAAGCCATACTCAAAAGATTTAAGTGAGGTGAAATGAGCATTCTATAAATAAACCAAGGACTATCTCATACCAGCATGGTGCATAAAAGAAAAAGTGAAAACTAAATGCAAAAGACGCTCCAAGACTTGCACATATCGCATAAACGAAATGAATCCGAAAACATACCGATACTTGTTGAAGAAAGAGGGGATGCCTTCCGGGGCATTCCCAAGCTTATATGCTTGAGTATCCTTGAATATTTACTTGGGGTGCCTTGGGCATCCCCAAGATTGAGCTCTTGCCTCTCTTCATTTTCCTCATATCAAGACCTCCTCGATCAAACACTTTATCCACACAAAACTTCAACAGAAAACTCGGTAAGATCCGTTAGTATAATAAAGCAAATCACTACTCTAGGTACTGTTGCAAACCAATTCATATTTTGTTTTTTCATTGTGTCTACTGTAATATACTTCTTCCATGGCTTAATCCACTGATAGAAATTGATAGTTTCATCAAAACAAGCAAACTATGCATCAAAAACAGAATCTGTCAAAAATAGAACAGTCTGTAGCAATATGAACATTCACGAGACTTATGGTACCCAAATAATTCTACCAAAATTAGGAAAAATAAAAAATGTGTATATCAATACATTGCAACAAGAATCAGAACCGTTTGACGTTCCAGTAAAAAAATGTAAAATCACGCACTACAGCCAAAGTTTCTGTCATGCACCGTACAAACCAACAAGCATTGTAAATATCCTAAAGGCAAACCTTGGCACATTATTTTTATAATACAATGGAATTGTACAAGGGGATAATTATTTTTGATGAAAATTTTCTTTAATTAAGATTCACAAAGTTTCCGTGAGCATGAACAAAGTTCAAGGAGCTCTCCCACTTCAACAATGCTTGTCTTTCTCACTTTCACTTTCCTTTTTGAAAAGTTTTGGGTTCCCCTCTTTATTTTTTTATTTTTAAACTATATAAAAGAACTCACCAGAAATAAAAGACTCTCTAAAACTTCCGGGTTGTCTCCCTGGTAGCACTTTCTTTAAAGCCATTAAGCTAGGCATATAGTGCTCAAGTAATGAATCCACCCGGATCCCAAGGTATATCAAAGCCAATTTTAATTAACAATGGTTTGTAATTTAGTAGTGAGCACAAAGTAACATATATCAAGCAACAACGAAGTCTAACTCTCTTCCTATGCATCGGCATGTCATAAAAGAACCATTCATGCACACCAAGTAAAGGCCAATGCATAGTATAAACAGTTTCTTGCAATTCTATCGTGTTGGAAACATAGAGAGGTGGAGATATAGTTCCTCTCTCATAATAATTGCAAGTAGGAGCAGCAAGCACATGCATATTATATCTATCAAAATCATCATGTGTAGCGCTAAAATGCAACCCATCAATATAATCCTTAATAAGCACAAACTTCTCCGATATAGTATAGTTTGGAGAATTCAAAAAGATAATAGGACTATCATGTGTGGGTGCAATAGCAACAATTTCATGTTTAACATAAGGAACTATAGCAAGTTCATCTCCATAAGAAAAATTCATATCGGCATCTTGGCCACAAGCATAGCAAGCATCATCAAAAAGGGATATTTCAAGAGAATCAATGGGATCATAGCAATCATCCTTCGGTAAGCACGAAGGGGAATTAAACAATATATGAGAAGAGTTACTCTCATTAGAAGGTGGGAAACGGGTAGCTAATCCGCTCTTCCTCCTTTTGTTCTTCGCTCTCCTCGTCATCTTTTTCATCCAATGAGCTCATAGTTTCATCAATTTCTTCTTCCATAGACTCCTACAAAATATTAGTCTCTTCTTGGACAGCGGAGACTTTCTCAATAAATGCATCAATATCGGAATTGTATTCATAATTTTCATAGCAGTATTAATTTAAGTATAGCAAAATTTTCAGGTCTATAAACCGAATCATCAAGATCTTCAAACTCTTTAAACATAGATTCAATCTCATAAGCACCCATAAAAAGCAACGAATTCTTCTATTTGTTCCACATCATAGTAATCATATATACCATTAGCATAAGAAGCTAAGGTTTTATTATCATTAAATTTGCATGAAAAGGGAAGGTGTGGAGCCTTCATCCTAGAGCGACAAGTATAATCATATCTCAAGCATAGTTGCCTAGCATACCAATACAACATATAAATTTGATCCCATAATAGTTTCCCTTTATGTCAAGCGATAATCCCTAAAGTATTCACGTTGATCCAACGTGTCTCCCATAACATAATTGAATGGGGTTTTCTCAGGATTATCAAAGTAGTACATAATTTCTTTCACATAACAACCATCGAGGGTTTTAGGAGGTTCCCCGTCTCCATGAGTAGCATGTACACCTAATTTGTGTTCCATATCCATAACTAAAGATAGAGAACAACTTAGAACAGCAAATAAAAATTACTTAGTGATAAAGCAAACAAGCACACAAGAGAATATTCACCCCACGCTATGACTCCCCGGTAACGGCGCCAGAAAAAGGTCTTGATAACCCACAAGTGTAGGGGATTATTGTAGCCTCTTTCGATAAGTAAGAGTGTCGAACCCAAAGAGGAGCTAAAGGTAGAACAAATATTCTCTCAAGTCCTATTCCGCCATCGACATTTAATTTCACGCACGCTTAGTGTTCGCTTTACCTAGAACAAGTATGAAACTAGAAATACTTTGTAGGTGTTGTTGGATAGGTTTGCAAGATAATAAAGAGCACGTAATAAAAGCTAGGGGTTGTTTAGATAAAGAGGCAATAAAGTAAATATAGCGAGTGTGGAAAAGTGCTGGTAGGAGTTGTGAAATTGTCCCTAAGCAAATGACTACTTTACTAGACCGATAGCAAGTTTTATGTGGGAGAGGCATAAGCTAACATACTTTCTCTTCTTGGATCATATGCACTTATGATTGGAACTCTAGCAAGCATCCGCAACTACTAAAGATCATTAAGGTAAAACCCAACCATAGTATTAAAGCATCAAGTCCCCTTTATCCCATACGCCACAACCCCCTTACTCTGGTTTATGCTTGTCACTCAAGCAACCCACTATAAATGAATCATGAACGTATTTCAACACCCTATAGTGGGAATCCCTCATGCTTGCGCGACACGGAGGGCACAATAGGACAGCAACATAACCACAAGCAAACTAAACCAATCATAGCAATTCATCAATCACCGGTAGGAAAACTAAAATCTACTCAGACATCATAGGATGGCAACACATCATTGGATAATAATATGAAGCATAAAGCACCATGTTCAAGTAGAGGGTACAGCGGGTTGCGGGAGAGTGTACCGCTGAATATAGATGGGGGAGGGTGATGGAGATGTTGGTGAAGACGGCGGAGGTGTTGGTGTAGATCGCGGTGATGATGATGGCCCACGGTGGTGTTCCGGTGCCACCGGAAGCAAGGGGGAGAGAGCCCCCCTTCTTCTTCTTCTTCTTCCTTGACCTTCTCCCTAGATGGGAGAAGGGTTTCCCCTCTGGTCCTTGGCTCCCATGGCGTGGGAGGGACGAGAGCCCCTCCGAGATTGGATCTGTCTCTCTGTCTCTCTCTGTTTCTACATTCTCAGATTCTGTCCTGGCACCGTTTCTTTTATATCCGGAGATTCGTAACTCTGATTGGATTGAAACCTTCGCCCTGATATTTTTCCAAAAATTAGCTTTCTTGCGGCCAAAGAAGAGCAGCAACCGCCTTACGAGGGGCCCACGATGGTCAGGGGCGCGCTCAATATAAGTGGGCGTGTGGGCCACCCTCGTGGGAACCTCGGGCACCGTCTCGCGTTGATTCTACTTCCCAAAAAGCATAAATATTCCAAAATAATTCTCCGTCCGTTTTTATCCCGTTTGGACTCCGTTTGATATGGGGTTTCTGCGAAACATAAAACATGCAACAGACGAGGCGCACAGGCAATCGGATCAATATGTTAGTCCCAAAAAATAGTATAAAAATTTGCCAAAAGTATATGAAAGTTGAATAGTATTGGCATGGAACAATCAAAAATTATAGATATGACGGAGACGTATCACTACCTCTTGAGCATGCGTTGGTTTTCCCTTAAAGAGGAAAGGGTGATGCAGCAAAGTAGCGTAAGTATTTCCCTCAGTTTTTGAGAACCAAGGTATCAATCCAGTAGGAGGCTACACTCAAATCCCTCGTACCTGCACAAACAAATAAGAACCTTGCAACCAACGCGATAAAGGGATTGTCAATCCCTTCACGACGACTTGCAAAAGTGAGATCTGATAGAGATAATAAGATAAATATTTTTGGTATTTTTATGATATACATTGGAAAGTAAAGATTGCAAAATAAAATAGATCGAAAACTTAAATGATGGAAAATAGACCCAGGGGCCATAGGTTTCACTAGTGGCTTCTCTCAAGATAGCATTAGTATTACGGTGGGTGAACAAATTACTGTCGAGCAATTGATAGAAAAGTGCATAGTTATGAGAATAGGCATGATCATGTATATAGGCATCACGATTCTGCATCTACTACTATTACTCCACACATCGACTGCTATCCAGCATGCATCTAGAGTATTAAGTTCATAAGAACAGAGTAACGCATTAGGCAAGATGACATGATGTAGAGGGATAAACTCAAGCAATATGATATAAACCCCATCTTTTATCCTTGATGGCAACAATACAATACGTGCCTCGCTGCCCTAACATCCTTTGGGAAAGGACACCACAAGATTGAACCCAAAGCTAAGCACTTCTCCCATTGCAAGAAAGATCAATCTAGTAGGCCAAACCAAACTGATAATTCAAAGAGACTTGCAAAGATAACAAATCATACATAGAAGAATTCAAAGGAGATTCAAATATTTTTCATAGATAATCTTTATCATAAACCCACAATTCATCAGATCTCGACAAACACACCGTAAAAAGAATTACATCGAATAGATCTCTAAGAAGATCGAGGAGAACTTTGTATTGAGAATCAAAGAGAGAGAATAAGCCATCTAGCTAATAACTATGGACCCGAAGGTCTGAGGTAAACTACTCACACTTCATCGGAGAGGCTATGGTGTTGATGTAGAAGCCCTCCATGATGGATTCCCCCTCCGGCGGAGCGCCGGAAAAGGCCCCAAGATGGGATCTCACGGGTACAGAAGGTTGCAGCGGTGGAAATAGGGTTACGTGGTGCCCTCGGATGTTTTCAGGGTATATGAGTATATATAGGCGAAAGAAGTCGGTCAGGGGAGCCACGAGGGGCCCACGAGGGTGGGGGAGCGCCTCCCTACCTCGTGGCCTCCTCGTTTCTTTCTTGACGTCCACTCCAAGTATCCTGGATTGCTTTTGTTCCAAAAATAACTCTCCTGAAGGTTTCGTTCCATTTGGACTCCGTTTGATATTCCTTTTCTGCGAAACACTGAAATAGGCAAAAAGACAACAATTTGGATTGGGCCTCCGGTTAATAGGTTAGTCCTAAAAATAATATAAAAGTGCATAGTAAAGCCCATTAAACGTCCAAAACGGATAATATAATAGCATGGAGCAATCAAAAATTATAGATACATTGGAGACGTATCACTGATGAAGATCGAGACGAAGAGGGAGGAGCTTACGGATGCTGTCAAGGGAGGCAAGGGCAAGGAAGCTACCGTAAATCCATCCCCGGTGACAGCACAAGCACTGCTGGCCGAGGAGTAGGAAGAAGCTTCTTCACCACCAAAGGAGAACTGAGTATCGGGTATGGGCACTCCCCTTGGCTTCCACCAAGTTTGGGGGAGGTTCCCCGGTATCGTATCATCCCACTATATTTTTGCTTTTACTTATCTTAGTTCGATCTTTTTGCTTTAGATGAAATAAATTTAGTTCGATCCTTTTCTTATTTGAGAGTCTGCTTAATGATCTATCCTCGTAATCGTGTGCAAGTTATATAAGAAAGTTAGTCCGAGTTTTGCTTTCTTTACTTTCATGCTGCAAATAAAGAAAAGAAATAAGGAAGGAAGAAAAAAAAGAAAGGAAATAAATCAATAAGATCATATACTAATCCTATGGTAGGTGATAGCACCACATAAGGAAAAGTATAAGTAGGAAATTTTATTAGAGATTGACAAACAGAGCATTAGTCAATGATGCAACTCATGAAAGAATTAATAAGGAAGAGAAGACTCACATATAAATATACTATCCTAGAAATCTTTTGTGATTGTGAGCCCTCATCAAAATATTATATGCCAAAATTGTTGACGATGGACAAGGAAGACAACTTAATGATTTATCTATATTTATATTCACATAGAAGTCATATTGTCATAGATCATTTAACATGTGATGCTTGCCCCTATCTTTGCTAGCCAAAAACTCTGCACAAAGTAGAGATACTACTTGTGCATCCAAAACCCTTAAACCCAAATCTTTTTCAAGTGCCCACCATACCTACCTATGGATTGAGCAAGATCCCTCAAGTAAGTTGTCATCGGTGCAAAAGGCAATAAAAATTGCTTCTAAATATGTGAGATCATTCAGTGTAAGAGAAAATTGAGCGTTGTACGAACTTGGATGACAAAGAATAAAAGCGGCAAACTGCATAATAAAGGTTGTCATCTTAAGGGGCAATACAACATGACGTTCTCTTGCACTAAGGGATTGAGCATGCAAACAAATAAGCGCATGGCAACATCTGCTTCCCTCTACGTAGGGCCTATCTTTTACTTTTATGTATTTACTTTTATGCAAAGAGTCAAAGTTTCCTTCTATTCCTTTTTATTTTCTCTTTTGGCAAGCATCATGTGGTGAGGAAAGATCTAGGCACATATATCCAGTTGAATATAGATAGCATGAGTTATTATTGTTGACATCACCCTTGAGGTGAGTATGTTGGGAGGCGAAACTATGAGCCCCTATCTTTCTAGGTTTCCGGTTGAAATGTTTTGCTCATGGGTACGAGGTGAGTGTTAGCAATCATAGAAGACTGTATGATTGTTGAGTATGTGGACTTGCTAAAAGGCTCTGACACGTGATTCTTCCTGAAAAGATGATGAATTGTAGTTGCAAAGTAGACTGAGAACATAGTTTGTTGGTTTTTAATAGAGTTTTTGCTTTATACTTCGATTATGTGATGAACTGGTACTTATTCATGGGAAGTATATGATGCAAGTTCAATGATAAAAGTCCTATGTTCAATTTTGTTGTTGTTATAATAATCAACATGATGCTTCTATGTATGTATTTTTTGTTTTTATCGACACCTCTCTCTCAAAGCATTTGAACATGTTTTTCGATTTTGATTTTCGCTTGAGGACAAGTGAGGTCTAAGCTTGGGGGAGTTGATACGTCCATTTTGCATCATGTTTTCTTACTATTATTTATAATGTGTTTATCCATAATAATGCTTTTTGGAGTAATTCTAATGCCTTTTCTCTCATAATTTGCAAGGTACACACCAAGAGGGAGAATTCTGGCAGCTGGAAATCTGGACATGAAAAGGCTATGTCAGGCTACCTATTCTGCACAACTCCAAACAAGATGAACCTTCACGGAGAATTTTTATGGAATATTTAAGAAATATTGGAGCAAATAACTACTGGAGGGGGACCACCAGGTGGGCACAACCCACCTGGGCGCGCCAGGGAGCCCAGGAGCGCCCTGGTGGGTTATGCCCTCCTCGACCCACCTCTAGTGACCATCTTCTGGTATATAAGTCATTTTGACCTAGAAAAATAAAGGGGGAGACTTTCGGGATGGAGCGCCACCGTCTCGAAGCGGAACTTGGGCAGGAGCACTTTTGCTCTCCGGCGGAGCGATTCTGCCGGGGGAACTTCCCTCCCGGAGGGGGAAATCATCGTCATCATCATCACCAACAACTCTCGCATCTTGGGGAGGGCAATCTCCATCAACGTCTTCACTAGCACCATCTCATCTCAAACCCTAGTTCATCTCTTGTGTTCAATCTTTGTACCAAAACTATAGATTGGTGCTTGTGGGCGACTAGTAGTGTTGATTACATCTTGTAGTTGATTACTATATGGTTTATTTGGTGGAAGATTATATGTTCAGATCCATTATGCGATTTAATACCCCTATGATCTTGAGCATGATAATCATTTGTGAGTAGTTACTTTCGTTCTTGTGGTCACGGGAGAAATCGTGTTGCAAGAAATCATATGAACTTGATATGTGTTCGATATTCTGATGGTATGTATGTTGCCATTCTCTTAGTGGTGTCCTGTGAACGTCGACTACATGACACTTCACCATATTTTGGCCTAAGGGAATGCATTGTGGAGTAGTTATTAGATGGTGGGTTGCAAGAGTGACAGAAGCTTAAACGCCAGTTTATGCGCTATTCCGTAAGGGACCGATTGGATCCAAAAGTTTAATGATATGGTTAGAATTTATTCTTAATACTTTTCTCGTAGTTGCGGATGCTTGCGAGAGGGTTAATCATAAGTAGGAGGTTTGTTCAAGTAAGAACAACACCTAAGCACCGGTCCACCCACATATCAAATTATCAAAGTACCGAACACGAATTAAGCCAATATGATGAAAGTGACTAGATGAAATTCCCGTGTACCCTCAAGAACATTTTGCTTATTATAAGAAACCATTTTGGCCTGTCCTTTGTCTCAAAAGTATTGGCCTACCTTGCTGCACTTTTGTTACTACTATTGTTACTTGCTCGTTATAAACTATCTTGCTACCAAACTACTCCGCTACTTACAATTTTAGCACTTGCAAACATTACCTTGCTGAAAACCACTTGTCATTTCCTTCTGCTCCTTGATCGGTTCGACATTCTTACTTATCGAAAAGAGCTGCAATTGACCCCATACACTTATGGGTCATCAGTCATCTACTTTGTTGTTGCAAGTTTTACGTGGCTGCTATGGGTAACTAGCAAGAACCGTTCTTACGTACGCAAAACCACAACGGTGATTATCAAGTTTGCTGTTTTAACCTTCTGCAAGGACCGAATGTAGTCAAATTCGATTCAACTAAAGTGACAGAAATAGACACCCGACAACCACCTTATGCAAAACAAGTTGCATGTTAGTCGGTGGAACCGGTCTCATGTACGTGGACATGTAAGAGGTTGGTCCGGGCCGCTTCATGCCACAATACCGCCGAATCAAAATAAGACGTTGGTGGTAAGTAGTATGACCATCACTGCCCACAACTCCTTTGTGTTCTACTTGTGCATATCATCTACACATAGACCTGGCTCTGATACCACTGTTGGGGAACGTTGCATGAAAATTCTATGCACACGCAAGATCTATCCATGGAGATAGCTACGAGAGGGCGAGAGCATCTTCATACCCTTGAAGATCGCTAAGCGAAAGCGTTTATCAACGCGGTTGATGCAGTCGTACACCTTCATGATCCATCCCGATCAAGCACCGAACATACGGAACCTCCGCGTTCAGCACACATTCGGCTCGATGATGTCCTCGCCACCTTGTTCCAATGAGCGGGCCGAAGTAGTAGATGAGTTCCGCAGCACGACGATGTGGTGACGGTGGTGGTGAAGAACAATCCCCGCATGGCTTCGCCAAGCACAACAAAAACTAGACAGAGGATAAACTAGAGGGGACGGGGTTGTGGGCACACGGCTTGGTGAATCTTGATGTGTTCCGGGTGCTAGCCCTGCCCCTCTATTTATTGTTGAGCCTTGGGGTCGTTTCTTGGAGAAAGAGACTCCTCAAAGTCAGTTTAGCCCGCAAGGCAAGAGTCCTTCTCGGACTCCAGGACCAAACACCAGGGTCCTTGGCGTCTGGCCCCTTGGCCTCCGCAAAACTGCCTTTTGCACCTTCCTAAAGCCTCGTGGGCTTTACCCCTTGGCCCAAATAAAGTGTCCTCGTACCCGAACATTTCAGGAAACATCTGAAACCCCTTCCGGTGAATTCCGGAAACCTTCCGGAGACCAAACACTATTATCTCATATATCAATCTTTACCTCTGGATTATTCCGGAGCTCCTCGTCATATCCGTGATCTCATCCAGGACTCCGAACAACATTCAGTCAGCAACATACATAACTCATATAGTACTATATCGTCAATGAACGTTAAGCGTGCAGACCCTACGGGTTCGAGAATGATGTAGACATGACCGAGACACTTCTCCGGTCAATAACCAATAGCAGGACCTGTATGCCCATATTGGTTCCTACATATTCCATGAAGATCTTTATCGGTCAAACATTTATGACAACATACGTAGTTCCCTTTGTCTGTTGTATGTTACTTGCCCAAGATTCGATTGTCGGTATCTCCATATATACCTAGTTCAATCTCGTTACCGGCAAGTCTCTTTACTCGTTCCGTAGTACATCATCCCATAACTAACTCCTTAGTCACTTTGCTTGCAAGCTTCTTGTGATGTTGTGTTATCAAGAGGGCCCAGAGATACCTCTCCGTCATACGGAGTGACAAATCCCAGTCTTGATCCATGCCAAGTCAACAGACACCTTTGGAGATACCTGTAGGTCACCTTTATGATCACCCAGTTACGTTGTGACGTTTGATGGCACACAAGGCGTTCCTTCAGAGTCCGGGAGTTGCATGATCTCATGGTCAAAGAAACATGTATTTGAATTAAGAAAGCAGTAGCAATAAACTGAACGATCATATGCTATGCTAATGGTTGGGTCTTTTCCATCACATCATTCTTCTAATGATGTGATCATGTTATCAAATGACAACTCATGTCTATGGTTAGGAAACCTTAACCATCTTTGATCAACGAGCTAGTATAGTAGAGGCTCACTAGGGACACGGTATTTGTTTATGTATCCACACATGTATTTAAGTTTCCGGTCAATACAATTCTAGCATGAATAATAAACCTTTATCATGATTAAGGAAATATAATAATAACCATTTTATTATTGCCTCTAGGGCATATTTCCATCAGCGGCCCGCCTCCTTTGTCGCACGCGTCAGGTGGTTGCGCAGATCGCCCACTTCCGCCCTGAGTTCCTCCACGGGTTGCTCGATCACGGGCTTTCAACCTTGCAGATCAAGGGCGACAGGGTGAATCTCGTCGATCTTGGTCGATAGAGCCGAGATGACCGCCGTCAGCTCCGCCAGCGCCTTGGTTTGCTCCTCCATGGTCGCGGGCTTACCCCTCCATGTTTGCATGATTGACGAGAAATGGCCCGCCAGATCGCAGAAACAAGCGGCGGATTGGGGAAGAAAAGAGGCTCTGAATACCACTTGTTACGCTCTTGATCAAATCACTTAGTGCCTAGGTACGATACAAAATTCAAGTACATGAATTGGGGGTCCAGGAGTACAGGGAAAGGCGACCAGGGAGGGGGAAGCGCCCCAGGTTACAAGATCATCGATGCCCTGTTCCAGGGGAAACCCTTGCCTACTTAATGAAGCCACTAGTGTCCCAAGTGTGGGCAGGGAAGAGGGTGCTGGGCCTCCAAAGACGCTGGGCCCGCTTCGCCCACAGGGTCATTCTGCCCACAACATCTAGGTGGTACTTGGGGTCGTAACACTCACTGTCGATCCAGAGTGAAAAATTGATTGATGTGGCTTTGGGTGAAGGTGGGAGGAGTGGATAAGGGAGAGGAGAGAGATGGGCGGTGGGGAGGAAGAAACGTTCGCCCTGGGAAAAAGAATCACCGAACGAATTTCCGTTGTTGACGTGTCAAGTTCTGCAGAGTTTCGTACATCGTGGTGAACGATAATGAAAGCATTTGGGACGAGATGGTTAAAATCTGAACGTTCATGCGTTATGATTTCCGAATTTTATTCTTTTAGTGTTCGTATACTGTCATGATTGAAGATGAACAGTTCAGAAGTTTCCTCGCAAAAAAAGCATGATCATTTATTAGCTTTCCTTGTATAAGTTGACTGATATTTCAAGAACAGAATAAGAACAGAGCGATCGGTATTCATTAGGTGCCCAATCCTACTACAATTATATTTACAACTGTTTGTTCCTGAAATTTTGCTAGTAAGAGAAATTGAACCACTAGTCACAGCCGCCGTCTCCCCCCAAGACTAGGGTTTCTCTGCCTTTCGCTGTCGTCGCCACCGGTCCGCCTCATCTCCTGTGGCCTTAGGGCCATGGGGGCGGAGTGAATCCCGACCCCTACTGGCGGGAGTGCTCTGTTTTTGGACATTTCTTCAAGTTTTGTTAGGGTTTGTGCCCTACTTAGGAACGTGAGATGGCGGCGGCTCCCTGAAGATGGAATAAGGTTCTCCTCGCTTAGCCCTCGTTCCGATGATGCGTCTAGCATCATCGGTGGGCGTGTGGAGGTATGTCTCTGGTGGATCTGCCGTTGGTTGATTTGCTTGGATCTAGTCGTTGTGTCGTATATGTTCGTGTGCCTTCATGTTGGATCCTTCCGATCTACGATGCTCTTCATCGGCGACGGTTGATGTTCTGGTGCATTGGTCCTATGAGGCCTTAGCACGACTCTAATTTATTTACTACAATAAGTTTTGTCGGCTCACCGAGGAGGAGCGATAATGACGCCTTTGGCCCGCTTCAGTGCTTGCAGTCGCGCCTGGCGGTTTATGGATCTGGATGTAGTTTTATTATTTCTGGTGTTCATTGTACTGCAATGGCTGAGAAGATGAATAGATCGGAAGTTTTCCAAAAAAAAGTAGGATTGCTTATTAGCTTTCTTTCCCTGAGTTGATTGATATTTCAAGAAGGGAGTTATTTGTCGGAATAAGAACATAGAAATTGAACTAGTAGTAGGATAAAGTATGCTAGTAGAGTGGCATGCTAAAGATGGACACCATGATCTGAGCAAGATGAGATCAAGTCATCAGCCATGGCCAAAATATTCCTTTTGGGCACGACGATCCAAACATATTTGGCTGCCTGGTTCGGCCCTCGTGCCTCGCCAGTCCCCCCCACCCCCACCACCCGCCTGCGCTATTCTTGCTTGCGCTCGGCTCGCGTCTCCCCTCCCTCGTGTCCTCCTCCCACCCCCTCCCCTCCACCGCCCGCGACGGGAAGTCCTCGGCGAGCCGGCCCAGATCCGCCGGAGCAGCGGGCTCGCATCCGCCACCCGCATCGCCCCGCCACAAGATGGAGAGAGGAAGAGCGTGAGATCGACCGCGCGCGCCCCCGATCGGACCGGACCCCGCCGAGGAGCCGCGGGCGAGCGAGCGAGCGAGCCCGATCCGACCGCGGGAGCGCCGCGCCCACCGGATCGGGGCTGGCAGCCGGGGGATCCGAGCCGGGGAGGAGACCGGTGGTGGTGATTGGTCGGTCTCTGTTTCTTCTTCCCGCGCGCGTGCGGACCCTCGATGGAATCGGCGCGTGCCGGATCGGAGAGGGCCGGTGAGTGCCTTGCCTTTGCTGGAATTGTTTATCTATCCTGTGCTCGATGGCCGGTGAGATTTGGTTGGATCCCGTAGTTTGTTTGAGGCTCGGCCTGCTGATCTAGGCTGCTGTGGTGTTGATGCAATTGCTAGTGGTTGGTGCTGCGTGGCTTATGATGTCACGGCGAATACCTTCGTTAGGGGATGCCTGCTGATCTAGGATGCTGTGGTGTTAGACGCACTTGCTAATGGTTGTTGACTTGTTGCTGCTTCATTTAGGACGTTGTGGCGATTCCCTTAGATCTTCGCTGCAAAATGAGTTGATGCGCGAGATCTCGGCCCGAGTAGTCGCTTTGTTACAGCCTTACAGGCGAACTAGTTCTTGCGCAATCATGCCATAGCTCTTGTTAGCACTTAAGGAATCAAGGACATTAGTTGTCACCAATTGGATTTGATAACCAGCCAAGGCGTTCAAGGACTCGCCTTAGCTCCAACCTCATGCATTCGTGCACTGGTGTTGAGTCTAGACTATTCTGGTTCGCGTGTCTGCGTACTAATAAGCACCTCATTGGTCGGGTACTATGCTGCTATCATATGGAAATCATGTGACATGTTCATGGTTTGTGTTTAGTCTGCACTTAATTAGGGTGGGCCAGGCATGGTTTGTGTTCATCCACTTGAATGAGATGCATAGTTAAGATCATGTACACATCTTGTGAATAGTTGGTGCAGGCTGGACTAGAGCAGGGGGTAATGGTAGGATGTCTGTGTCATAGCAGAAACCTGGTGATCCAGTGTGAGGCCCAGTTGCCTGGGGAGGCCTCAATTGCGATATAATGCTGTTTGATCAAACAAAAATAGAACGGCAGTGAATGATGAACATGACAGCCTTTATTATGCATGATTGTTGCTATTAGCCTCATGATAAATCAGGCTACAATAAGTGTCCGAATTAGCAACTAAGTACACCAAGTTGGAGTGCTGTGTTCCCATAACCACTGTGTTTATATTCATCTGTGGTGCATGTGACTCATTGATTGACAGGATTCTATGGTAGTTGGATGCAACTATGCTGTGAGGCAGCTATCCTTATTTGCAACTTTGGGCTGTTTACGCAAGCTTCGCTTCACTTTAGCATAGTTTTGTTGTGATTGAGCCTTTTGTTTAAAATGGCAGGTCCAGTAAAAGGCACGCACAAAACATTAGCTGTGAATTGATCTTCCATAATATTTTTGGCACTCTACAGAGTGCAATGCTATTTTACAGTGTTATCTTTTATGTTACCTAAGATATAACTAATTTACCATTCTTGAGACTTAAGCTAATTCATTGAATCTTCCTGCTTTAGGCACTATGGATTCACTGGAGCCAAGAATCGAGGTGGAACAGAAACCTGTTCTTGCTAGTAACACTAAAGAGCAGGTCATTATTTGATTTATTATAAATATATTCTATACAAGTTTTTCACCCTTTTCTGATTGTTGCAAATACCTTCTTCTACCTCAGACCATTCCTGGGAAGGATGAGAAAACTGTTAAACCCACTATTTCACTTGATTCAAGTGTTATCAATCTACCAAGTGATGTACAAGCCCAGGCTGGCACATCCAACATAGGCGGGGAACATAATGTTGTGTATCCACAACACATGTATTCCTCTCAGGCACAGCCATTCTATTACCAAGGTGAGTTAAATTTTGTGCTGCACATACGAAGTTATATCTTCTGGCTGCATGGTTGTCATTTATTATGAAATTGCCTGTGACCTGTAAAGATTCATATGCATTCTGCATTGAACAAATAATGAAATAATAAGAACTTAGGCTCAGTTTGATATTTTTATCATATATAGTGTTGGACTATATTACTATTTTTATTTTGGAGAGAGCATATTTGATGCCATCATATTTTAATGTCTTCTGAAATTTTGGAACTTTTCTCTTGAGTTGATGAATGATATTATTGGTTCTGTGGCATGGCATGAGCAGGTCCAGGATATGAGAATCCTCCAAATGAATGGGATGTATATCCTCCTTATGCGGAAGGATTGGAAGCGGGTCCAGCGGTAAGTTGATTTGCTTAGTTGTCCAGTATTTCTGTGATGTTTTCTTTTTCTCAGTTTGACTGTTTTTTGAAGGTTGTGTACAATGAGGACCCTTCAATGATGTACCATGGTGGCTATAGCTATGACCCTTATGCTCATTATTCTCCTATCTCGACACCGGTACCGGCTGGTGTTAGTGGAGATGGTCAGCTCTACTCTCCTCAGCAGTTCTCCTTCTCGGCTCCTTACTACCAGCAACCAGTACAAGCTGGCATGCCGTATTTAAGCTCTCCTACTCCAATATCACAGGGTGAGACAATGATGCCAATTGACCCAACACAGGGAGCTTTTATGGCTGATACTCTGAGCCCAAACAGCTTCCTTTTTGGACCAAGACCGGGTTATTATCTGTCTCATGCTTTATTTAAAATATTTTCATTTAAGCTCCATGCTTAGGTGCGATTATAACTGTGTTCCTTGAACTGCTATTTTGCAGAATGGTTTAGATCGTCAGAAGGAACTGGTTCATTTCCATCACCTGCAGCTTCACCTCAACCATTTGGTGGTGTTTCAGGGCCGTTTGGACAAAGCAACTTTCCTATGGCTTCTGGGATGGTATTCTTTTCACATTACATCTCTTGTCATATATAAGAATAATAACAATTTAGATATTTCAATAGTAACTTTTTTTATCTGCATTTATTTTTAAGAAATATAGTCCCAAGGAAACTACTACTCCATCTGATGTGTCTCTTATAGTCTTATAACGCGACTTTTAAACCCCTAGTTCGCTCATTCATGCTTCTCACATTTACTATAAAACTCAAAGTTCAAACTCCTCTACCTAAACATTTTCATTGAAGAGTTTGGACGCAATGACTTCCCATATGCTATATCATGATGACAAAACGACAAAACATGGCCAAATCCTGTAATAGATTAGCCTGACACTGTCTAGTTGCAATTTGGGCTGAAGCTCTGCTTCCAGATGCAATCAGATGTACACACGAGCTTATATTAGAATGATGACCTGTTCTTTCTGTGCTGACGTATATGATAATTTGACAACAACACTATTAGTGATTATAACAAGACAGGATTTAAATCGTTAGTACTTGGATCTAAACTTGGCTTTCCCCAATTTCAGATGTCCCCTCAGCAGAAGTCTTTCTTTGGTTTTGGAACCCCTGGTGACTCGTATGGAAGAGGCTTCTCTCATAGTGGTGGTTTCCCACAGGCCACTAACTATGGGGGTCCTTTCCCTGGCTATGGCATGAACGGCAGAAGTTTTATTCCAATTGATAAAGGGCGCAGGAGAGGAAGGGGTAATTCTTTGTTATGCAGCTGTGACGGTCCACTTGATTTCCTCAATGAGCAAAGCCGGGGTCCACGTGCCACCAGGCCTAAGAAGCAACCAGATGATGATGGTAAAGATGAGAAGCCTTCTGTTGGACTTAACCAGGAGACATACAACAGGGCTGACTTTGTTACCGAGTACAAGAATGCTAGGTTTTTTATCATAAAATCATACAGCGAAGATAATGTGCACAAGAGCATCAAGTATGGTGTTTGGGCTAGCACTACAAATGGAAACAAGAAACTAGACGCAGCCTATCGTGAAGTGAAGGACAAGGAAGAACATTGTCCCATTTTTCTGTTGTTTTCGGTAATAAAAAAACTTTATCCTGTTTCCCTGTCAGTGTTTTCAGGGGCTCTCTGTTACCTTGCATATGTTATTCCTCACTGAGAATTGGAAACTGGACCAATATGTGCAGGTGAATGCTAGTGCACAGTTCTGCGGTGTTGCAGAGATGACCGGCCCAGTGAATTTCGAGAAGAGTGTGGACTACTGGCAGCAAGATAAGTGGACTGGTCAGTTCCCTGTTAAGTGGCACATAGTGAAGGATGTTCCAAATAATCTCTTCCGCCATATAATTCTTGAGAACAATGAGAACAAGCCTGTAACCAACAGCCGGGACACACAGGAGGTACAATGCTTTCGAATAGCATTTTCCTTTGTTACTTGGTTTGCACATTTGTTGTCTTATAATTACTCTTATTTATTTCATAGTGATATCACTCGTCAAATTGGTAGGATACAGCATACATGGTTTCATAGGAACAACTGACAAGTGCTAACGTTGGTAATGCTCTGTTTTCACCTAGTTGATGTTAAAAAATTGAGCTTATTGTAGGTGAAACTGGAACAAGGACTGGAGATGCTGAAAATCTTCAAGGACCATGAGGATGATGTGTCAATCCTTGATGACTTTGACTTTTACGAGGAACGTGAGAAGGCCCTGCTGGAGAATAAGGCGAGGCTGCATCAGCAACAACAGATATCCAGCTCCAGCATTTCTGAGCCCAAGAAGCCGTCGACTGTGCCCACTGACCTGGTGGGTCATATCACAAATAGTCCTAGCGCTGTTGAGCCCAAGAAGCCCGCTAATGTACCCACCGACCCGGTTGGCCATATCACCAAGACCTTTGCGCAGGCCGTGCGGCTTGGCGAGGCCAAGAGTGTGAGCCCTTCCGCCGATAAAGTCCCCGCTGGAGATTCATCTGCTGCTGCGAAGCCTGTTGAAGTGAAAGAGAGCAGTTGAAGTGCGATTTGGCTGTGGTTGAAATTCAAATCATGTGCTTCCTCACCAGAAAGCTGGGTGCGTAAAGATAGACATCTGGTGCCGCCAAAATATGATGGCGTCCTGCGCTTCTGGTGAAGCATGATGTACACTAGGAAGATACATAGGGCATGCCCTTTGCCAACCTTGGATGGAAGCTTAGTGGAGTAGTTCCTTACATAGTTCCTCTTGCTTTCATCTCTTCTGTACTTTTCTTTTTCTGTCTCAATTTCCTTTTGCGTTTAATATATATGGGTATGTTTATTCCTTGGTGGGCAGTAGGTTAAGGTGGAGAGCTGCAGTTTTTGTGCAAGCCCTCTGTAAGTTCAATGTTCGATCGCAGATGAATAAAGCTATTCTGTTACATTTTCCTCTTTTTTTGAGCTGTAATTTTCCTTTTTGTTACTTGCTGATGGCGCAGTTGTGAACAATATGCATCTATTTGTGCATCAGTATAAGCAAAAACAGTTGTAACCCGTTTGGGCAACTATCTTATGGAATGGCTCATTCCAACGTGGCAAGCTAATTTAACAATGCAAGTTGCACCATGATCAGCAATATAATTTCTTATCACAAATTTACCATGATTCTTTGATGATTTGACAAAGTATTTACTTGCCGCTGATGCATGATTTGCACCGTCTCTTCCACTCCCATTTATACTAAATTTTGTATTTATACTTTTTTTGTCATCTTTACTCAGGTGGAGTATAATTTTCAGGTTTGCTAGAAAATAAATTCCCGGAATTTCAAATCTGTGTCAGCCGATTCAGGTGAGAAGGAAGCAGACGACAGGGGCTCGGCCATGAATGTCAGGGATTATGGGTGGTTTGCTGGTTTATAGGGGATGGTCTGCCCGTGTTCGACCAGAGGTTTGGGAAAGACAATGAACAATATCAGCTGAGAGGTGGAAGAAGGCAATCTGGCCGTTCGATTTAGATTGGCCGGGGCACAAAAAATCGACTAATCCGATTAGTGTTATTTTTCTGGGTCGACTGACCCCAGCCTGTCCCTTCAACAACAAATCTCACCCGCAGGCTCTATCTCACCGAATCTTCCACCCACCCACCCACCCACCTGCGCCAGCTCTAAAGCAGCGGCGGCGGCGGCCGGCGGGCGAGCGCACGCCCAAGCCCAATCAATCGATCCCAACTCTAGAGGGCAGCGGCCATGGCGGGGGACGGGGAAGAGGGGGGCGGCGACAAGCTGATCCTGCGGGGGCTGCAGTTCCACGGCTTCCACGGCGTGAAGCAGGAGGAGAAGAAGCTCGGCCAGAAGTTCACCGTCGACGTGGACGCCTGGATGGACCTCGCCGCCGCCGGGGACTCGGACGACATCGCCCACACCGTCAGCTACACCGACATCTACAGGTCACGCACCACTCCCCATCTCGTGCACAAGTACAGCTTCAGCTTCAGCTTCCTGACACCAGAGTCTGTAATGTCGCTGTGCAGGATAGCCAAGGGCGTGGTGGAAGGCCCGTCGCGCAACCTCTTGGAGTCGGTGGCGCAGTCGATCGCCGGCACCACGCTGCTCGAGTTCCCCCAGATCTCCGCCGTCCGGGTGAAGGTCGGCAAGCCCCACGTCGCGGTGCAGGGCGTCGTCGACTACCTCGGGGTGGAGATACTGAGAAGGCGCAGAGAGGCATGAGCACAAGAACCGAACAGAATTCATCTCAGTTGAGCCGATCGATCTCTGTCTCTTATCATTTGGGTATATCTATGTATGAACATATGTTGATTGCGTTCATGAACTAAGAATCATGAACAGAATAATTTCTGAAACGGGGATCATGTTCTTGCCTGCATATAATAGTTTCCGAACATTTTTTTGGAAGAAAAGGCCACAGGTCCCTGCTCAGTACAGAGCGAAAGTACCAAGTTTGTGAGGAGAGAGCATCATAAACTGACCAGATCTCAACCCAGAGAGGTCCTGGTCATGATGTTGCATCACCTGCATGTGTTTGGATGGATCGGCCTGCGGAGTACCAAAACCGGTGTGGATCTTAGTTTCCACTGACCAATTACGGCGAAAGCAGGGTCAGGTCCCTTCTTGATTTGTTGTCAGAATCCACAGACAATCAGACATTTGACTCGAGCACGTTCACCGCTTGTCTCATAACTAAATTGAAGACGAACACTTGACGCTCATGTATATACCACTATGAAAAGGAAAGTAACAACAATGGGCTGCAGCATGAGTCGTCTAGCGACGATCTCGCTAGTTATCATCATCCTGCTCTTCATGCCAGGTGCAGTGCAATGGCACCCTGCTCAGTAGAGAGCAAAAGTACCAGTTTGTGAGGTGTATACAGCACAGGAGAGATCATCATAAACCAACCGGATCTCAACCCACAGAGTCCTCCTGGTCGTGATGTTGCATCACCTGCATGTGTTTGGATGGATCTACGTGGAGTACCAAAACCGGTGTGGATCTCAGTTTCCACTGACCCATTACGACGGAAGTAGGGTCAGGCCCCTTCTCGATTTCGTAAGCTCGAGGCTAGTAAAGTGATCTCAGTTTCTACACACGTCATGCAGGAACCTAAGAGAGAAGCATGCCAATAAGGCAATAACATTGAGTTGTCAGAATCCACGACTTCCACTCGAAGCAAACAATTCAGTTTCGACCACGCTCACTGCTTGTCTCGTAACTGATTCGAAGAGGAACACTTGACGCTCATGTTGTGTCATGTATATATACACTTGTCTCTCCATTATGAAGCAAACAATCAGACAATGGGCTGCTGCATGAGTCGTCTCGCGATGATCTAGCTAGTTGTCCTCGTCCTGCTCTTCATGCCAGGTGCAGTGCAATGGCAGCCGCCGTTGCCAGCTTCGACGACACCCCAAGCCAGCACCTACAACTGGCGAAAGGATTTTTTTTGAGTGTCGGAGCGCATTGCCTAGAATGGACAAGGCCACGACATGTCTTCAGGTGGAACATCGACAAAATCACTTGGACGACCTCTGTATGGCCCTGGCTACGATAGCAAGACGTGCAAGTCTTCCAAACTCTACCCAGGAACTGACACGATGCACATGTACTTGAAACTCTTGGCCCTTCCCATTGCACAGGAACTGACACGATGCACATGTACTTGAAACTCTTGGCCCTTCCCATTGCCCATGTAGGATATTTGTTTCACTCCAACATCCCATAATTGGTTAAGAATAAAAGAAATGGTTTGTCAGCATGTTACTACTGAGCTATCGATCTTTAGCTAGCTAGGTTCACCATTTATACTGGGAGTTTGCGGCTGGATCATACAATTATGGCCACGTGGTCATGCATATATCATTTGGACATCTCCGTTTCGTTTTGTGATTTTTCCTTTCACCTAACGGGAAAGAAGGGCCTTCCGTCTTATGTGAAGTAAGCGGTTTCTAGGTTCGGGCTCTGTACGGACTATCATCTGTCAAAACAGATCCCTACTTGTGCCTGCTGCGGTTGCTTTACCGAAAAAGGGTCTCCCCTGCTTTGTATCTCAAAGCAACCAACACCGATACAAGGAATGTTGGGGCGAACAGCACATCAAGCCCGAAGAAGAAGAAGAAGAAACAAATGCCAACAATGGCAGCTCGACCGCTGCGGTTGCTTTGGCCGGTTGGCCCTGGTGGGACGTACTTTAGGTTCCAGTTCAGAGCAGATTAAAATAGAACATCACACTTATATCCAAACAAAGAACCTTGTTATAACGTAGGGCACAAAACTTATTCATTTTTTATGAAGAAACCATATAAGAGACATTGATTGCATTTATGAAATATGAATTATACATAGGAATATTATTGAAAATAGTTGGAACTTTGAAATAATTTAAATGTTTCTGAAACTATGTATAAAACAGTATAAAATTTGGTAAAATTCAACCATTTCAAAATCACACACTAGTGCAGCTGTCCTATGCAAACAGTTAAAACCTCCTCTCGCTGACACAATTTTCAACTATCACCTTGCGAAGGTGTGCGATAGGGAAGGTCTATCGCGCACGATACAGATTAATCGTTTGTGATACCTCCGCTCAACGCACACGATACACACGAAACTAAAGGTGTGCGATAGGGAGGGTCTATCGCACATGATACAAATTAATCATTTGTGATAGCTTTGCCCATCGCACACGATACACACGGAAGTAAACATGTGCTATAGGGAGAGCTATCCAAACAATTATGTGAGACAAGATGTGTGAGATGTGCCGAACATCCCACACAATTTGCATAAAAAAGTTTGCGTTAGCACAGGGTATCACACATGATATCACCCACAAAATCGTATGGGATAGGCTGATCCATCACACACGTTTTTCCTGCTTTTCCTGCTAGAAATGTTTGAGGTCTGGCAGTGTATCCCAAACAATGCCATGCCAACAGCGTGTTGGTTACCTCGTGCATCGCACATGTTGTCTTGGACAAAATCGTGTGTTGTGGTTCATCAATCCCTCATGCTCATTTTGTAGCAATTGTGTGTTACAAGTGGTCATCATCCATGGAACTTAATAAGTAATTGTGTGCAATGCAATCACCCAATAAGCACGTTCCTTAGCCCATTAATTTTAATCCCCTATAGTAAGAAAATTCACATTTCATATCGAACAAATGTTTAACATGATTTCATGTCGAACACACTATATATTCCATATCCATCGACTGGTCAAAACCCAAAAAGCAACAATAAGAAAAAAAAAATGGAAAGACAACCAGCTGGTTGGATGTATGTTTGAACATAAGTTGCCATACGTAAAAACTGCCATGCATCAAAATTTAGAAAGGCGACCAGCTGGTCGACGACTACAGCCGTTTTATGTGGGTCGAGATGCTGCACACCAAGGACGAGGCTTTTCGCTTCTTCCGCAAGATCAAGGCGCTCGTCGAGACGGAGCACCAAGTGAAGCTGAGGGCGTTCCGGAGTGATCGCGGCGGCGAGTTCAACTCGCTGGATTTCAAAAGCTACTGCGACGAGAACGGCATCAAGCGGTACACGATGGCTCCCTACTCTCCGCAGCAAAACGGAGTGGTAGAGCGCCGCAACCAGACTGTGGTGGAGATGGCGAGAAGCCTACTCAAGTCTATGCAGGTTCCGGCGCGTTTCTGGCACTACAAGATATGTGTTAATACATGACAGATTTCTGGTGATGTTCTCAGAAACCGTCATGATCGATGACGTATTTGTCTAGTTCGTCATGAAATCCGTCACGGACTAATGAGACGAGAACGAGGCCAACAACAGTGGCGCTCTTATGATGGACCGTCACAGATACTGTCATGAATCGGCTAGCAGTACATCAAACAGACCGTCATGGATGGCTCATGCTGATGTGTCTTGCGTGTCCGACCCACATATGTGAGGCTTAGTTTCTTTTTTGAGTTGTTCGAACCATCACGAACGGCCTTCTGGTGCTTTTTTTAAGGAAAAACGGAATGCTTCTGTTGCTTGTTGCTATTAGGAAAAAAGGACGTTGGGCTGCTCTAGGTCTATTTTTTATAGAAAAAGGTGACAGGCTTTTTTTAAGGAAAACTGAATGCTGCTTCTGCGTGCCCCGGCATTGCTGCTGCTGTGTAGGGACGATGTGGGGCTGCTCTAGGTCTATTTTTTGGGAGTATTTTTTTACAGAGAGAAAAACGGTATGCTTTCTTTAAATCTTCAAATTTAAAAAGGAGAAGCTGCTAGAGGGATCGAACTACGGACCTCGGACTTCTATACCTATGTCGCTAGTCCTTTTTTTTGTTCTTATATGTTCTTTGATAAAACGAGCCAAGTTTTTTAATTAAGAAAAAGCAGATTGAACTGGGATTTGAACCACGTAGCACTAAGCTCTAAGTTCCACCGTATGTAAAGAAAGCTCTAAGTACCACCGTATAAAAATCGTCTACCATATTTGGATATTATTATCATTTTTTTTCTAATAAGTTGCAAATAGAAGTTTCTAGGATATGAGCTCTAGGTATCTTTTGACATATTCGTCTATTTCTAGGATATGAGCTAAAATAAAACATAATTCCTTTAATTTTTTTGAAATGTTTAAACTTTATTTGACTTACATGTACATCGAAATGGCATTACCTCCAGTAAGCCGTGTAAACCGTGTCATGACCGCCGATTTGGTCAGTCCACCGTAAGTTGGAGTGCAAGGTGTTCCTGATAAAAAAAATCTCAAGAAATAAAAGTGTGAAGCGAGTATTCAAACCAGGGACCTCCCTGCGGAAAGCACATGGTGCTAACCACTAGGGCAGTTGAATGCAGGTGCCTACATAGGCGGAGCCATATCTTAAGAACCAACCAACAATAGTGCCAAATCCGAAAACTAACATGAATTTGAAAACAATTCCTACGTAGAATAAACCAGTATGAAAAATTAAGAGTGTTGTATACAAAAGCGCGAACAATTTCTACGTATATTTTTTTTAGAATTTCCGAATAATTTTTCAGAACACAAACCTTTTCCAGTTTAGTTTTTTCTTAAACGCGAACAAATTTCAAAAATTGGGAAGTACTGTAGCGATTTTGTTTTCAGTCTCGTGAAGATTTCTTTAACCCACGAATACTTTTTGAATTGTGAACATTTTTTGTTCACCGTATTTTTGTGAAATGTTCAATGTCTATCCAAATTTCTGTTCAACGTATTTTTGCGAAATGCTCAATGCGCATCCAAATTTTTTCAACATATATTATATTTTGTTCGACACATATTGCAAAAATGTTAAATGCGTATTGAAAATTGTTGAACGTATATATTCAAATTTCTCTAAAAGGTTCAAAATACAGTATATGTTTTCTTAAATACCAATTTCATACTGCATTTTACCTCCATAATAAATATCCAGGAAGTTCCAATAAAGAGCAGGAGGAGGGGGGGGGGGGGACTAGCCGCAGTGAGGTTCTGCGAATGGGCCGGCCTATTAGCACCTTAAGGCGAAGGGACAGCAGTTTGACGCTTATGCGCGTCAAATAAGAGCTCTCCGTCAAGCCGTTCTCTTTGGTATGTGTACATGGCACTTAAGCTCTGAAGTACTAGGCCTGACCAATTAACCCTCCGGCCAACTCTTTTTATAAAATAAAACTTTCTTTTGATTTGTCTAAATAAAACTAGATTCTTCTGGTTCGGTTTTTATCTATGGATTTTCTACTGGTTTAATTTTTTTCCTTTTGGGTTTTCTTTCTTTTTATTTTCCTTTTGGGTTTTCTTTCTTTTCATTTTCATTATTTTTAAAACATTTTAAATTGGTGAAATTTTTACAATTCATGAACCTTTTAAAATTCATAAACTTTTATTGAAATTTGCGAGCATTATTTCAATTATGTGAATTTTTTAAAATTCATGAACATTTTTAAAACTCGTTAAAATTTCCAAATGTGCAAAAAAAACTTCAATTTCCTGGACTTGTTTTGTATTCGCCAACTTTACTCACGTTGAACATTTTCAAAAAACACATCTAACATTTTTTAAATACATGTTGTCATATTTCTAAATGCATGACAACATTTTTATTTACAGAACAAGTGGCAATGTATAGTCACCACTGTTAATTGGAACGTGAAAGTAAGACTTTGTCCAAGTTTGAAGTGTATATGAGCAATAAAAAGTTTTCTCTTGTATTAACTTCAAAATTTGCCATGAATTATATGGAACGTTTTGAGAGTTGTACACATTTCGAGAGGGAGTATTTGAGGTGTGAAGGCGATGCCACGCTCGCTTCATCATTTTACATTCAAACTTTTTGTCTTGAGGTTCTTGAGTCTTTATTTAGGTCTTGTCCAATAAATGAAAAGAGGTTTCAAACATTTGGGTGTCAAGACTCGAGCATGAACACGGTGCTTATTGGCGTTTTTGTCTAAAAAATAAAAATGAAGTTTGAAAAAACATGAATTTTGTTATGGTCCCATAATATGATCTAAATTGGTTGTGTTAAAATTTTGAAACGGTTTTGTCGTGGTGTTCTCACGGCAGATGCAGTGGGATGGCTTATCTCGAGTGGTTGGGGCCGATGAGCGCCGGTGGCGTCGGGATGCGAGATTGAGCATGATCACTTCAAGACACAGAGACGTACCCAGGTTTAGGGACCTCCAAGGGAGGTCAATCCCCTAGTCCTGCAGGATCGCTATGAAGATCACAAGGAATACATGGTTGCTCCTGGAGCTATTTGGGTGGAGGAGGAAGAGAGTGCTAGCCTGCTCTCTACCATGCATGAGTGTGTGTGTGTGTGTGTGTGTGTGTGTGTGTGTGTGTGTGTGTGTGTGTGTGTGTGTGTGTGTGTGTGTGTGTGTGTGTGTCTGTGTGTGTGTCTGTGTGTCTGTGTGTGTTAAGAATGAGTCGACCCCCTCCTAAGGGGGCTCCTAGGAGGCCTTATACTTGGGCCTCCCAGGTTACAAAAATGTAAAGAAAGAGGGGTGGGCCCCGGGTACCAGCGTCTCTGGCCTTCAATGGGCCCATCGGCTTGGGGGGGGGGGGGCGTCGGTTGCACGCCACTGTAGCCCGTAGGTCTTGGCGTCACGGAGTGGTTGGCACTATGCCACCACAAAGTCGGACCACCCTGACGTCGCCCGTCCATGTCGGGATCTCGACGATTATGCCTCCACAATGTTGGACCGCTACCGACGTCGCCGTCCATGTCGGGCGAGCATCGACAAAGACTATGCCTCCACAATGTCGGACCTTGGCGGCGTCGCCGTCCTGTCGGCAATACAAGCGACATGAGAGAGATCTTGTCATATGGTGGGATTGAATGATGACCCGCCGTGCCGGCTAACGACGGCCCGGCGACGACGTGTGATGCCTGTCGGCCTCTGGTGAGTGGAGCCGGCTGGAAAGCCAGCCAGCCCAACGGACTTGGGTCGTCCCGATGTTTTAAAATATTGACTGGTTCCCCTGAGCCTACCCTGGGTCACCCCCCGGCAGGTTTCAAAAATTTATGATGGACATTGCTTGAATCTGAACCATCCACGATGAAGACTCATAGTTCAGAAAGGGATGTTTGAAGAGGAAGCAATGATTGATTTGCCGTTTAACTTAGAAACTTTTTTTACACCCAATATGCACCATTACATGTTCCATGTCATAGTTCGAGATTTTTCAGGGTTCGTTTTCTACTTTTAAGTCATTATTAAGACCATTTCTAGGCATTTAATGTATATACCTCAAACTATAAGCACATGAATTTGTGTAGAAAATGGGATGAAAGTATGCCTAGAAATCTACTTGACTTTAAAATAATGATCAAACACAGAAAAATGCCAAATGTAGATTCACCTTTTTTGTGCACTCCATGCAAAGCAATGTATACTCACATTTTTTTAAGTTGCCTAAGTTTTGAAGCAAAATCGTGAGGTCAGGACGACACCATACCGCTTTTGGTAAAATTCTAACCAATTTTAGATATATTGATCGGAAGGTTGCAAATAGAAACTCGAATTATCCGTAACAAGCATTCTATATTTCCATCTATCCACAGACATCAGCTCAAAAAACACATACATCTTTGTCTGCATTTATTTTTGAATATTTTAAAACTTATTTTGGGAAACATGTAGTTTAAAATGAAATTACTTTTAATAAGCATGCACAGAAACCATTTAAAGTATAAAAAATATTAAACCATATAAAAATGGTTAAAACTCCTAGAAAACTACATATATGAAGTATATTACATGTAAATAATGTTTTTTGGTACATAAAGTAATTTTTTAGACACATAAGATAATTGTTTTTGCGAGTACTTCACAAGGGGGCTTTAACTCGTTATTTCTTTTTTATAAAAGAAAACAATATGCTGAATTCAAGGCCTACCTCACTCGGCTGGGCTGAAGCCCACTAGGGTTCACGATACAGGAGGCATCTATCCCGCGTGAGGCCGTTTCTGCATTCTGATTGGTTGTTTGCACACTGCCGCGGATCGCACACAGCCACCGTCCGATCGGACGAGATCCAACGTCTGTAATACGGTCGCTCCTCTGTCTTGTGCCTACCGCACGAGCCGCCAACACTCAAATCCCCCCGATTCTTTCTCCCTCGTTCCCGATCCGCCGCCACTCTTCCAGATCCTTCTCCCCGATTCTCCCCTGACTCCTCTAGGCGGTCGTAGGCTGCCGTGAGCCAAGTTCCATCGCTGGTTCATCAGGCCACCATGGGTACCGCCATGTGCCAGGAGACAGACGGCGCCGACCCGTCGCTGGTTGCCTTCCTCGATCCGTCGCCGAGGAACTCAACCGGAGTCGAGGAAGCCGCGTCGACCCGTCTCTGAGGAGCTCCGCCGATTCGTCGCCGAGGAAGTCGCGTTGACCCATCGCCAAGAATCTTCGCGCGAGGACGCCGCGTCGACCCGTCGCTGCGGAGCTCCGCCGACTCGTCGCCGAGGAAGCCTCGTCCACCCGTCGCCGAGGAAGCTTCGCTGACCCGTCGCCGAGGACGCCGCGTCGACCCGTTCATTGAGGGGGCTCCGTCGACCCATCGCCGAGGAGCTTCGCCAAGGACGCAGCGTCGACTCGTCGCCTTGGTGCTGTGCCTCAAACTCTGCAATGGCCTCCACTTCCCATGTGGTGAGTGCAATGGCCTCCACTTCCCATGTGGTGAGTTCCACGTTGTTGACCACGGTGGTCAACGCTCCTGCGGGTTTGCTTGTTGCCCGAGGTTGTACATGCCCGACTCGTCATCCACCACTTCACGTACGTTGTACAAAACCATGCGGACGATGGAGATGAGAGCCGTCATCTAGGATACCGGAGCTGCACACCGATCGGTCGTAGGCTCTCCTGCAGGCTCTTGGCGCCGCTGGACGGTGATGGGATGGCGGCAGCTATGGCTGCAGAAGGTTGTTTGTCTGTAATTTTAGTTTTTTGAGTAAGGTGCATTTTGTTTTTGCTCTTGCTGTAACGAGTGCTTCCATAATTTGTATTTCTATTGAACTATATATATTATGGGAGTTTGTATGGAATGATATATGCGCACAAATCCTATTAAATTGATTGTATAAAATTATGTATGGGCCAAAATTAATGGATATTGGTTTGGACACAATTTAGTGGGTTGAAGAA
Organism: Aegilops bicornis; assembly: GCA_021605145.1. Lineage (NCBI taxonomy): Eukaryota > Viridiplantae > Streptophyta > Magnoliopsida > Poales > Poaceae > Aegilops > Aegilops bicornis. The sequence goes on from CM038669.1 coordinate 49,670,675, forward strand.
GTATAGGCCCAACTTAAAATTGTTGGGCCAACGTTACAATGGGATTGTGGGTTGAAACCATAATTGGGTCGACGGCCTAAAACTGAAATTGGTGGGCTATAGTTTAATTTGGGCTGATACTATATAGGCCGCCACGTTAGATCCATGTTGTTTGCCATGTCAGATGATGACATGGCATACAAGTTAATGCCGTTACCTGATAGTGAGTTGTGACAGCCTAAGACCGTCATAGATCTGTGACGGTTTTGTTGATCCGTCGTGGATTGTGTGTTGGTCAAATTATGACGCGATATACATGACAGATTTTGAATCCGTCATGAATGCCCTTCGATGATGGTTTTGTGCTCACCTATGACGGTTCAAGTCTGTCATGGATTAACAGATTTCTTGTAGTGTGGGGCGAGGCGGTGAAGACTGCCGTGCACATTCTGAACCGGGCGCCAACGCGTGCGCTCTGCGGTGTCACACCATACGAGGCATGGCATGGATGGAAGCCGGACGTCTCCTACCTGCGCACATTTGGCTGCACCGCATTCGTGAAGAAGGTCGGGCCGGGCGTCACAAAGCTCTCGGACAGAGCGGCGCCAATGGTGTTCGTGGGGTACGAGGATGGTAGCAAGGCATACCGGGTCTATGATCCGGCAACACACAAGCTGCATGTCACCCGTGACGTTGTCTTCGACGAGGGCAGGGCATGGAGCTGGGAGAAGGCGCCATCGATCTTGTTGCAGCCACAACACATGCTACACCGAGCACTTTCACCGTGGAGTACACGGTCACCGCGCCCTCCGACGATGACCCCACAGGCGAGGTGGGGAGCGGCAGCGTCACACCGGCGGCACTAGGAGCGCCGTGTATGCCGTCCCCTGGTACACCGGCTGCACCAAACGAGCCGTCGTTCGTCACGCCACCCACCGGCGAGTCTTACGACTTCGAGGGGTTGCCGCTCCGCTACCGCGCGTATGAGGAGCTGATTGACAACACCGACCCATACGAGCTGGAGTAATGCCGGCGTGTCTCGTGGCGGTAGGAGGCCGGCGATGTCGATCTGGCATTGAAAGAGGCGTCTTGGAAGCACGCCATGGACGAGGAGATGAAGCGCATAGAGGGCAACCAGACTTGGGAGCTCACCAATCTTCCTCAAGGGCAGCATGCGATCGGGCTAAAGTGGGTATTTAAGGTGAAAAAAGACCCACAAGGTAACGTGATTAAGCACAAAGCTCGTTTAGTTGCCAAAGGCTATTCGCAGAAACCAGGAGTCGACTTCGACGAGGTGTTTGCACCCGTGGCGCGCATGGAGTCTGTGCGGGTGCTCATCGCGCTCGCAGCTCGGGGCGGCTGGGAAGTTCATCACATGGACGTCAAGTCCGCGTTTTTGAACGGAGATCTCGCCGAGGAAGTGTATGCCCGGCAGCCGCCGGGCTACATCAACGACAAGAACAAGCAGATGGTGCTCAAGCTGCGCATGACGCTGTATGGGCTTCATCAAGCTCCCCGCGCATGGAACGCGAAGTTGGACAGCTCTCTGGTGGAGCTCGGCTTCAAGCGGAGTCCCTGGGAGCATGCGGTCTACAGGAGGGTGAAGGAGAATGGATTCCTGATCGTGGGGGTGTACGTTGATGACTTGATCATCACCGGCTCCTGCACGTCCGACATCGTCGAGTTCAAGGAGCAGATGAAGGCGATGTACAACATGAGCGATCTGGGCCTCCTCTTATATTACCTCGGCATTGAGGTGAATCAGACGGAGGAGGCGATCACTTTGTGCCAGAGCAGCTACGCGCGGAAGATCGTCAAGTACGCAGGCCTGGAGGGTTGCAACCCTTGCCACACACCCATGGAGAACAGGCTGAAGCTGATGAAGAATGACGGCAGCGACGCCGTCAATCCCACCGAGTACCGGAGCATCGTTGGGAGCTTGCGGTACTTGGTGAACCTGTGACGGACATCTGCTACACTGTTGGCCTCGTCGGCCGCTACATGGAAGCTCCAACAGCTCTGCACATGGCAGCTGTGAGGCACATACTGAGGTACGTCAGCGGCACGGCGACGTACGGCTGTCGCTATGAGCGGCATGGTTCGTCGCGTCCACGGGTGGTGGGCTACAGCGACAGTGACTTTGCTGGTGATCCGGATGACCGCAAGAGCACCACCGGCACAGTTTTCTTCTTCGGCTCCAGCTGCGTGCTTTGGGCATCACAGAAGCAGAAGACGGTGGCTCTCTCGTCGTGCGAAGCAGAGTATATTGCTGCAGCCACGGCCGCCTGCCAGGGTGTGTGGCTCGGCCGGCTGGTTGGAGAACTCCAAGGCGAAGCACCCATGGAGGCCAAGCTCCTCGTCGACAACAAGTCCGCGATCGCGTTGTGCAAGAATCCGGTTCACCATGACCGGAGCAAGCATATCGACACTCGCTATCATTTCATTCGCGAGTGCGTCGAGGAGAAGAGGATCGATGTTCAGCACGTGAGGACTGAGGAACAGGTTGCTGATCTTCTGACCAAGTCGCTCGGGCGTGCAAAGTTCGTTGAGTTCAGAGAGAAGCTCGGCGTCGTCGACGTGAAAGGAGCAGGCCACGACTGAGGGGGTGATTTGTTAGCATTCAGTCGTGTCATAGATAGTTTAAGTGCATGTTTGTTTGTTTTTTCCTTGTACGTGTGCATGCCGTGGGCATGTCGCATAGCTGCGTGTGTGTAGCCCGGGTCGTGTGCTAGGCAGCCCGGGGCACTGGCCACTACCAGTTCAACGTGGGATGGCACGTTGTGTGTGCTGGGAGTGCCGGAAGTATAGGATCAGCTGTTAGCTTAGTTTGCATGTAGCTCAAGTTATAAGGAATAAGGAGAAAACAGAAAAGCCGCAGGAAGTGTGCGCGGCATAAAAATCTCTTGTCATTTTCGTTTCAGTCACGGAGAGCGTGAGAGTCTATCTTCAGTGAGAGAGAGATCGTCGGCGACGACATGCGCCACCACGGCAGCAAATCATGTGTGCAGGTCACCTCAACTCGGCAGCAAATCATGTGTGTGAAGGTCACCCCAACAGCAAGCGCAGTCGTGCTTCAATCTCTTGCACAATCGAAGATCGACAGGTACTACTACTAATACACCACACCCTCAACACCACCGCTAGCTAGCGCTCTGGATTTCTCTAATAGATTTCTGATCTATTCTGTTAGGTCGCTGGTCTTGATGGATTTATGCAGTCACTACCTTCTTCTTTTTTGTCCCAAACTGTACGTGCTGTGGTTAATTAGAATCAATCAATCTACATGGTAATCGACATAAGTGAAACTCTAATCGATGTGGATGTCAAATATGCTGATGAAATTTATCTAATTGCAGGCAAGTTCATGGATTTCTTTGTGCCTACAATTGTATGTCAAGTCCAGGATCCTCATGTTTCATTCTGTTGTTTCTTCAGAGGACGTTCTTCTTCAGATAAGTCGGTGTGTGTGACAATTATTGACTACTTCCTGCTATGCAACCTAATCCTACTTCTCGAATTGCTATACAACCATCCTGCAGGTTTGTACATACTATCTTTTACCAAATTTTTTATTTTTATTTCCACATGCACCTTTGCATTTGATTCCGGTAGCAAATTAAAGCATTTCATCTCCATCTGTGTTACATAGCCTATCTGAATATCTTTGCTGCAGCCATATGAACCTCCTTAACTATTGAACTTTTTCTCAAGGAAAAAACACATAGATTATTTGACATCACATAGCAATACGCTTTTGGTCTACTGTTTTAATAGTCCCACTATTTCCATTGTAGGGGACATGCATGGGTTCGTTGAAACACAATTGATTTCTTTTATCGATAAAGCTATTCTCCTGCCGACTATCTGTTTGCGATAGATCCGCACGACTGGGATCGCTCGCTCCTTTCCCTTCCCGCACGCCTCGACTGGGATCGCTCGCTCCTTTCCCTTCCCGCACGCCCACGTTTCATTCCACGGCCCAGCCCAGTTCACCTGGCGAGATTCACGGCCCACTACCGCTCCTGTCATTTTTATTCTGGGTGCTCGCTAAGCCAAAAAATGAAGGAACTAGAATTCGATCCCTCGACCTCACGAGTGGAAATGTAGTAGTAACCATCTGCTCTGAGTAGTTCTTGTGGTTGATTAGTAGTTAAGTCAATTTTGTACATTTCTAAAAACAGATTCTGTTCCCATTCAATATGGATCGAGTCGTTGCCCTTGAATGATTTTTCTGAGAAAAATTAAGGCATGTATCTCATACGTTCTATATTTTCCACACATTTTTAAATGAACAGAAATTGCTGCGGTGAGTGAGAACCTAAGTCCTCACATGTGGTAACTTTGACCCTAAAAAACTTGTTAAAACATGATGAAACATGTTTTAAAGGACTGATGCAACGTGTTTTGTACTCCGCATGTCTCTTTTTTGTAGCGATGAATATTTTCTAGAGAAATAAATGTTTTGCTCCTGTAGAATTCGGACATCAGTCTTTTTCTCGTGTGTCATCCCTCGGCAAATTCTCTTTAATGAGCCTGATAATTATACGCACCACAAATCTGATAGCTTATGTACAAATATCGTGGTAGCATTTTTGACCCTAAACAGAACTAGTGTAAACGTACCCTCGATGCCTTTTTGTATGAATAACATGGTAACTCATACATCGCATACCTGATAACGTATGCATGCACCCAGGTCCTGGTAACTTTATCGACCGGGGGGTGGTGATGAAATATACCCTAGTAAATTTTTCGTGTGAATAACATGATAACTCAAACATAGACGGACCTGATAACTTATGTACCCGGTCCCGATAACTTGGTCGGCGAGGATGGGGTGGGGCAAGTCGCTGAAACATGCCACGATAACTTCTATGCAAATAACATGATAACTCATACATGGTAGACCTGATAACTTTTGTCGGAGTGGTCGGGGTAGGGGTGTCGTTGAAACGTACGACGATAACTTTTGTGCAAATAACACGATAACTCACACATCGTAAACATGATAAATTATGTATCATTCCTTGTAACTTTGTCGGAGGGGCCGGAGTGAGGGAGTCGTTGAAACATACCATGATAACTTCTATGTAAATAATATGATAACTCATACATCATAGACATTAAATTATGTACCCAGTCCTGGTAACTTTGTCGGTGGGTTGGGGTTGGGGGAAGTCATTGAAACATACCACGGTAACTTCTATGCAAATAACATGATAAGTCACACATCGTAAAAATGATAAATTATGCACCCAATCCTGATAACTTTATCGGCGGGGGTAGGGTGGGAGGAGTTGTTGAATCATACCACGATAACTCTTATGCAAATAACATGATAACTCACACATCGCAGACTTGATAATTTATGTATCTGACCTTGATAAATATGGCGACTATGGCGAGGGGGGGGGGGGGGGGGCAACCCCGGTAATTTATATGTAAATAGCTTGTTAATAGACACATACTAAGCTGATAACTCACATACAAACGCCATTATAATTTTTGACCTGAATTTTTTTTGTTGAAAAATATACACCCGGTAATTTTCTATGTAAAAAGCATGATAATGTATACATCACAGATTTGATAACTAATATCTTACATTTTAAACACCATGATATCTTTCATCCAGGGGAATTTTTTTTAAACATTTTCATCGGTAATTTCTATGTTAAATTACCATACTTTCCCATGCTTTTACCTTCTCGTACTGTAGTTATCACCCTTATCCTGGTATAGTTATCATGTTGCTCATACCATAGTTACCATGCTGGTCATTGCCAAAGTTACCAAGCCAAACTTTATTTTTTTCTTTTGATATGGCAGAAATAAGAAAGGTTCAAATAACATTGTCATTCTACAATAGACAACAACAAAAGGTGACTTAGTTGGTTATTAGGCTCGATGGGTATTACATAGACCTGGGTTTGAATCCTCTTTCAAGCACTTTTATTTTCTTTTCATATTATGCAGCGAAAAACCAGAAAAAACCACTAGCAATTTACTATGGTTTTTGAGAGAAGGAAAAAAATCAGTGGAAGCGGGAGGAACGATATGCAGCGGGACGAGCGGAAGGATCGATCGAAGGTCGTGCGGATCTGTTGCTAACCACCAGTCGACTGGTGGTTAGCACAGTCCTTCTTTTATTGAGGTAAACATAGCAAACATGTCTGTGCGTTGCAACGGGAGAAAAAAATATTACATGTCCCTAAAAAAAATTCATGGCTCAAGACTCCCCCATAAGACAGTCTCACACAAACAGGTCCCCATAAGACAGTCTCACACAAACAGGTCCACATACTCAACACGGCGTCCCAACCGTGTCACCACTTATGCTCCTTCTCACCCACATTGCCGGGGTCGCGGGGTCCATCTGATCATGATGTGTCCAACCTCGGTCAAATACCAAAGCTATGTGCTTGGCACGAGGCAGCCAAGGACCATTGATGCCCTCCTGTGTGCGGCTTGCAAGGAACGAACACCTAACATTCGCGGCACGCGTAGAGCGTAGTTCTTTGGCCGAGTATTATACGAAAACCATAAACTTTAGATCTCGTCTCATCTTAACTCTCTGCTATATATCTTGCTCTTTGTCCTACATGCGCTATCCCATGTCTTGATCTTATTTGCCAATAGTCTACTTTGCACTATTTTTTATCCGCGACACAAATATTTCTTGTTCCATCATTCAATCATTGGCAGATAGATACGCTCTGTTTGGATGTCTGTATTGAAGGGCTCCGTATTGAATTGGCTGGAATACCAATTCAGCAAGCAAATTGAAATGGACACGGATACGAATTCACTTGTTTGGTTGTCAATGAATTGGGTCATTGAATCGCAGTGAGGTTTCAATACCAAATCATGTTTGGATAACAAACTCTCGAATTTGTATATTTACATGAATTAGAAGATTATGCTTTGTTCTACATACCTCAAAACAAAATCTGTACAATATATGACTATTATTCAGAGCATATGAAGGTAGGGAGAAAAGGTAGCAGGGAAGGGGAAGTGCTTCAGGCTCAACGCTTACTGCTGACCAAGATTTCATCCCCTAATTAAGTCATCGACCTATTTTACCCAGAAATAGTGCTTCAGACTTACACACCAGCAACCAAATAATTAACAAAAAGAGCTTCATATTAACATTGAAAGTGTGCAGGTGTAGCCAGCAGGACACGCATCGAAGGAGCTAGCAACGGCGCTTACAGCTTAGCGCGCCGTCGGCGTGGTGCTCGTGGAGGGGCTGGTAGTGGCAGCTGGGGAGGGGTCTTGGAGGCCGGCGAGCGCAAGGGATGAGGGTGGCAGCAGAGATCCCTGCTCCTCTCCATCTCCATGGGTAGCAAGGGGTTCCTTTGAAGCCGACGAGAGCGGGGGACGAGGGCGGCGGCGGAGCTTCCTGCTCCTCTCCTCCATGGGCGGCAGGGAGGCTTAGAGGGATGAGCGCGGCGGCAGATCTCCCTGCTCCTCGGCGGCAGCGGCGGCGGGTCCAGCGAGCGTGAGGGACGAGGGCGGAGCTCCACGGGCGGCGGCGGGGGACCTCCACGGACGTCTGTTTTCTGGGCGAGACGAAGGGGTACATTTTGCGGGAGCGAGCGTTTCCGAGCAAATCGGAGGCCTCGGCCTCGGTATTCACGAGCGATGTGCACAAGTGGGGAAAATCACGCTCTGTATTGATGTACGTTTCGACCTGCCAATACAAAAGCCATCCAAACAGCTGAAATGGAACTTCCCAATACCAATTCACAATTCGAAGCCTGAATACATACATCCAAACGCAGTGATAGACAATAAGTGGCGGAGTTTTTGAAGATTTTTCTTATATGCCAAAAAAACATGAATTACATGGCAGATTGCGGAGCCAATTACATTGATTATTCAAAACTTAATAATACATCAGTTTCTAAGGTAAGATAATGTTCTCCCGATAGTTGGTCAAAAGTTATTGTTAGCCTCTGAATCAAACAATACACAGATGAGTAAATAAAAATCATTGGTTGATAACCTAGAGTTCCAAGCATTTTATTTTTAGAACACAGGAAGACGGAAGCATTACAATTTAGTGATTTATGCTTCCGTACTGTGCAGCTGGTTGTAAAGGTTCTGTCAAAGTCAACCAAACAAATATCGGTCCAATATAAAAAAACCTTAATTGATGCGCTGAAGTGGGATATGGCAAAAAATTCATACATGTACAAGGTGGGTGCGAACTGTAATTTTGATGAATGCTTAGCAAACTGCCTGTCGTTCCTCGTCCATGTGTTAACGATGATGCATCTCAGCATCTACCTCTGTTTTTTTTTTGCGAAAAGCATCTGTCTCTGTTTAATACAGACTTTGCCCCCTTATTTTAACAGGTCATGCAATTAATTACCCTCTATTTTCTTTTTTCTGAGACGGCTTCTTAACACCTGAGAAAATCAAAGAAGTATATAAACTGGATGGTTAGATGTAAGGGGGCGATATGGGACTACTTAAGAAGAGAACTGACCTGCAATAAGTGCTTATTTTTGCCCCTTGGGCTGGCTCGTTACGATCGGTGGGCCTGATTATTTGGGCCACGTTAGCACACACAGAGGATTTGTCAGACGCACGAAAATAATAATTTATTTTTGCCCCTTGGGCTGGCTTGTTACGATAGGTGGGCCTGGTTATTTGGGCCACGTCAGCACACACAGAGGGTTTGTCAGACGCACAAAAAATAATTTATTTTTGCCCCTTGCGCTGGCTTGTTACTATAGGTGGGCCTGGTTATTTGGGCCACGTCATCACACGCAGAGGGTTCGTCAGACGCACGAAAAAAATAATTTATTGTCCCCTTGGCCTGGCTCGTTACGATAGGTGGGCCTGGTTATTTGGGCCACGCAACACATATAGAGGGTTCGTCAGACGCATGAAAAATAATAAGGAAAGCTGACGGACGAACAAAAGATATAAAGGAGCGGATGAAATTACGGTGGTAAGATGCAATAACCCCATTACTATTAGTAGAAGTAGATATAGATAGAAGAACATATGAATTAATTATTGCCCATACAGCCGATATCAAAGGTTTCCCTATCGACTGAGATGGCTTACTAGCATGACACTTTCTTTTACAGTGGAATAATTAACCATGGTTAACAGATTAATGCTTCATATATCTATATTAATTAGATGAAAAATTTTAACTCCTTTTCTAAAGATAGTTTTATAACCCCAATGTTTGCGTTGGTTTTTACCATGGTTCTCGCAACAACACGCGGGGTATCCCCTAGTATTTGTAACACCCCATAGTGCATAGGGAAAGGGCTTGCATTGCACCACCGACTTGACAAATATTTCTTTTCAACATGAGAAAAATACTTCTCGGCCCAGTTCGCTAGTCTCTTAGAATATCTCTCGCTCCATCGTTTGCCGGGAATGGTCATCCTTCATTCTGCCTCGAGATGCATGTAGAGAGCCCCAGGCATCTGTTTTCAAAACCAGAATTTGTTACCCATAGGATCTACTTTGTTAATCTAGCCTTGGGTATTAGCCCGAAAGCTTCACTAAACAAGATGGACCGAAGCTTTGTTTTCAAAACCAGCATTCGTCACCAGCAGGATGTGCGTAATCCTTGGGTATTAGCTAGAAAAGCTTCACTGAACAAGATGTACTTAGGAAGAAAACAAGACGTTGTCGATTGCGTAGCTAGGCCCCAGGCTGCCGGGGTCGTGGCGTCGAATCTCCTCACTGACTGTAGCACTCTTGACACTGTTTGCTAACGTAGCGTGTTCGGCCCAAGCCTTGTCCGAGGCCTGGCCTGATCCTGGCTATTGTCGTCAGCAAACAGTAAGTGGCATACTTCCAAGCTTTGGCAATGTTGATTGGCATGAGTCCACTAATTCTTGTCTAGTTTTCACGGATGCACGAGAGGTCGTCATCACCTAAGATGAACAGGTACGGGGTCAAAGGGTTCCCCTTGCTGGAGGCCCCTCGTCGGCTTGAAGTAGTCTGGGGTCTCACAATTCGTACAGACAACAAGCCACACTGATTTGTTCATTGTTGTGAGATGCCAAGCTTTGGAAGAGCACATTCCAAAATTTACCAATCCACCGGATCGCATGCTTTGGCATGGTCAAGCTTGTACGAGCAAAGTGTTGCCTATGTTCATGTTTTGCTGGATTTTATGAAGACATTCTTACTGTTCTCTTTTCACATACAAATCTTATGTTGACATTTAACTAATCGAGGACTGGTGCCACATTTTTGTAGTTGCCATATAAATTGCGGCTCATAGCAACATTACTGCCACATGTACACGAGTAGATATGGCTGATATCTCTACACTTCTCTGTATCATGTTGACAAACACCAAGTTAAGGTCCAAAGCACACCCAATACTGCGCAAAGAAATATACTCCCTCCGGACGGATACAGGCTCATTTGGTTTGTCTCAAGTCAAATATTTATCATTTGACCTAGTTTATCAAGAAAAATATCAACATCCACGTTATCAAATCAATATCACTTCCCTAGATTTAAGATAAAGAATACTTCTATATTGTATTTATATAAAGTGGTAGATGCTAATAATTTGCTCAATAACAAATTTAACTTGAGACAAACGAAATAAGCATTATAAACCAGTCCACTACTTCCGTTCATTCGTATGAAAAAGGCGCAAATATTTTCCCTAGATTTTTCCTGAAAACTAACTTTTCTCTTCAAGTCCCTAGGCCGGTTCTCCTCTAATCTCGTGCTGGCTTAACGTCTCAGCACAACTTCACCCTTCCCCTTCCACACGTGAATTGATTGTTGCATGCACGCTTGACAACTATCTAAGTACTCTCTTCTTATTATAGGGCTCAACTCAAAAATCTCACCAACTAAGGTAGATGATAAGTGGCGGAATAGTTTTGATCGTTAGCAAAAGTAGTCAACTAATGCACTCGGTTTTCTCAAACAATTGTTTTTTCTAGTGAGTTAATTGCAATGCATGCATACGTGACCAATCAATAACTAAATTTTTTTACATGCATTGGCGGGTTTTCATTTAATCCTTGCATACAGTAATTTAATGCATCTAATATCCGAACGTGTAATGGGAAGCTATAGAAATGAGACTTATAAAATAAGAAAACGAAAGTTTTGAGATAAGCCCTATAAATCGAAAAGGAGCTAGTAACGAGAAACAACTTTTCCATCGTCATCTCCCTCCTCGATCCCCTCCTATAAATAAATACATGGCACCACTGCACATCATCTACTCTAGTGTGGACTGACACCATTCAAGCCATCTCCAGGCCCGTCCAGGAGGATGTGCGAGCTGTGCGATCGCACAGGGCCTCCAAAATCAGAGAGGCCCCATCTGGAAGGAAAAAACATATTACGATCCGGTTCATGCGCTGCTGGCTGGCTGGTTTTTTCTCTGGCTCGCTCGATCCTCTCGGAAGAAAACGACTGCCGGATGCCAGGAGAAGCGGACGCTCGTTACGATCTACTCAGCCAACAGGCTGCCAATAGTCCTACTTATGGGCCTACTCGCTACAGCCGATCTCTCTCTCCAAAAAGAAAACGACTTTACGAGCGAGAAGCTGAGAATACGGAGGCGCCGCCGATTAGATGGCGGTCGCCCACCGCGAGTCCACTATACTTTCGGCCTTCCACGCGTGTTTCCCTACTGCAGCAGCCTCATCTGGTCATCCCCGATTACATTCCGAGGTAAGCCGTAAGCCAGAAGCGCAGAATAAAAATAGGTGAACGAAGTTAAGGTCATCTCTTTTTTGATACAATCGTTCACTTTCTAATTCTTTTGATGTTTTCATATCGTCTTGAATGCAAATCCCTACTAGTACTGCAAGGCAACTAGATTAGGCATGCACTTTATTTTAATCAATATCAATAGGATTAACACACTACTCATAATCTAATTTCTTATTCTAGTACTAATTCTTTGATGTGTACTCTCCTGCTACACTACTAGCATATTTCATTCCAAGAAAGAGTCTCGATTGATTAGTTTTTTTTGCGAGAATACACTCAAATGTAGAGATTTTTTTTCAAGAAATACTAGATACACAGATGTTGGCCTGGGCGTTCGGTTACACCGAACCGATCGGTTCGGTTTCTCGGTCTATTAAGGAATTCGGTTTCGTGCTAATGATGACCGATCGGTGTTCTGGAAAATATCTAACCGAGCGTTTGGTCAACCGATGAATTCGGTTCGGTCTCGGTCTTAACCGAAGTTACCGATAATCTACATACAGTTCGCACCCTCTATCCAGATCGAAATCGTTGACTAGCATACAGCCAGAGGAAAGCAGAAGAGGCGACTGGCGCTAAGGAGGGAGAGAGATGAGATGGCGTTGCCGCGTCGGCTGCCGGGATAGAGAGAGGGTGAGGGAGGAGATGCCGTCACCCGTCGGAATGGAGAGATAGAGAGGAGATGGCGTGGTCGGCCGTGATAGAGGGAGGGGCGGCATGGAATCTGGCGCCGACGGCGGATCCACCATCGCTGGCTGCTGGGGGAAAAGCAGGGGCGGCTAGGTTGCTCCCGAGTGGGGATTTCCACATATGTGGTCGATGCATGTGGGCTGAGGCAGAGAGCCAGAGATGATGCTTTTCGACATATGATCAGTTTACTATTTCAGTACAATTCGCAAAAAAACTAGTTTATTGTTTTAGTACTACATTTACTCTTTAGCTCTAAATATTGCATGAAATAACATATATTCAAAGCTATATAACTAAGTGAAAATGTATATAGTTATATTAGTTATACATTTTTTTTGCAAACTTTTGGGCCCCATGTCACATTTCGCATCGGGGCCCCAAATTCCTGGAGACGGTCCTGGCCATCTCCCCATGTCGTCTCCAAGCCGAAACCATGGCTTAGAGCCCTCAGCTCTGTTGGAATTTGCTAGTGGGCTTTTGGCTCAAAGCCCAACTAAAATTTTGAAATTCTCTTGGCCCATTCATGCACACATGTGAGTGGAGTGAGTGAGGCTAAAGTTTAGTCCCACCTCATAAGTTGAGAAAGAGTTGCACCTCTTTATAAGGTAAGCTCTTCTACCACTTGTATGAGCATGAGAAGAGGAGACCTACTGCAGCGCTCCTCCTCCTCGCTCACCTCGTCCTGACAGCGCCCGGCAGCAGCGCCGCGGGTTGCGGGATTGAGTCGAGCCGAGGACAGAGCTATGCATGTTGTCTATATTTTTGCTGCTCGGGAAAAATTAATGAGTCATTAATTAATAATTAACGGACGCGTTAATTACTGAACCGTTTCCGATTCTTTGGGATCGTGACAACTCGGACGTGGGGTTTACTCCCACGACCTACCCGGCCCGCACTATATAGTCAGGCAGACGTCTACCCTAGCAGCCGCAGCTTCGTATGGTTTCTCACCAGCGCTCCAGATCATTGCACCGCCAAGGAAGTCTTCTCCATCCCTCCTTTCGGCGTGCACCGGGAGAAGGGACAACAGGCCTCCGGAACCCCGCCTCTCGTGATCCTGTACGGGAGAGGGGCAATCAGTTTTTTGGGGAGCGCACTCGCGCGACTGCTGGCAGCGATGACTTCGCGAACGACGATTTCTTCCCCGACCTCGGCAACCTCATCCTCGACGACATGGGCGACAACGTCAACGCCGGGTGCTGCTCCCGCTGCACCGTATGTGATTCTATCCTTCCTGTTCGAGATCGTGGTAGAATTCATGTTTCTAGTATGTGCCCTAGATGTGATCTGTTCATCTGCTATGCTAGTTCGCATGATTAGTTTAATCTCTGCTATTGCTGTCATGATCTATTTCCTATTTATTCGGATTAAATATCATAGTAATTTGCTCATATTTCCAACAATCCAAAAACCTGATTATAGGCAATTTACTCCGAGTGGTTTTGTTGCGCATCTGAAGCCACCTGCCTTTAAGGGGGCGCAATATAAGAGGTGGCGCACGAGAGCAATCTACTGGTTTCAGACCATGGGATGCTATGACGCCATTAAGGGCAAGCCCGAGGGCGATCTTAATCCAGCACAGCTGGAGGCTTTTGAGAAGATCGATACTCTCTTCAAAGGCGCTCTTCTGGGTGTTCTTGATGATTCCATTGTGGATTCGTATATGTTGTTTGACAACGGCAATGACATGTGGGCTGCGCTCGAGGCCAAGTTTGGTGCCTCGGGCCTTGATAGCGAAGTTATGCGTCATGGAGCAATTCTATGACTACAAGATGGTGATGAGCGCTTCTGTTGTACAGCAGGCTCATGAGATCTGATCGCTTCATAAAAGAACTTGAGCACTTCAAGTGTGTGTTGCCGGACAAATTTGTTGCCGGAGGCATCATTACCAAGCTTCCACCTTCGTGGAACAATTTTGCTACTTCCTTGAAACACAAGAGACAGGAGTTTTCCGTTCCGGATCTCATTGGTACTCTTGATGTTGAAGAGAAGGCGAGAGCAAAAGACACACGTGCCTTTCGAGTTCTGAGGGAGCTTCTAGTGCCCACATGGTACAGAAGAAGAACTTCCAGCCCAACAAGTTCAAAAACAACAAGAACAAAACTCAGGGCAAAGGCAAGTTCGATACAAAGAACAAGCCATCACATTCTACCAACTTCAAGAAGAATTCTCATAAGAAGGGGAAGGGACTTTGCCATGTCTGCGGTGATCCTAATCACTGGGCTCCGAAGTGTCCTAATCACTGGGCAAGTCCGCTAATGTTGTCATCGGTGATACTGATATGAAGGAATCAGGGTACGGTATTTTTCCTACCATCCTTTCAGTATTCCAATCTCCTGATTGGTTAATTGATACCGGTGCCAATGTACATGTTTGAGCTGATGCCTCCATGTTTCCTTCTTACCAGCAAACATGGACTTCACCCGTGCTGATGGGGAACGGGTCACAAGACATCGTTCGAGGAGTTGGTACGGTCGATCTGAAGTTAACTTCGGGAAGACCGTCTGCGTCTGAAGAACGTTCATCATGTGCCGTCCATCAATAAAAATCTCGTTAGCGGTTCCCGTTTATGTCGAGATGGTTTTAAGTTGGTTTTCGAATCCAATAAAGTTGTAATTTCTAAGTGTGGACAATTTGTTGGAAAAGGCTATGAGTGCGGAGGCTTGTTCCGCCTATCTTTGTTAGATATTTGCACCAAAGTTATTAATAATGTTTGCCACAATAATGAGTCGGATATTTGGCATTCACGACTTTGTCATATTAACTTTGGTTGCATGACGCGGCTAGCCAATATGAATTTAATTCCGAAAATCTCTACTGTCAAAGGCTCCAAGTGCCAAATATGTGTGCAAGCTAAGCAACCTCGCAAGTCCCATAAGACTGCAGAGGCAAGAGACTTAAGCGCCACTAGAGCTTATACATTCTGATCTTTGTGAGATGAATGGCGTGCTGACAAAAGGTGGAAAGAGATACTTCATGACGTTGATTGATGACTCCACTAGATATTGTTATGTGTATCTTCTGAAATCAAAAGATGAGGCTTTAACTTTCTTCAAAAACTTTAAAGCTGAGGTAGAGAACCAACTTGATCGAAAAATTAAACGGCTTAGGTCCGATCGTGGTGGAGAGTATTTTTCCAATGAATTTGATCTGTTTATGCGGAACATGGTATAATCCATGAGAGGACGCCTCCCTACTCACCCCAGTCAAATGAGGTAGCCGAAAGAAAGAACCGAACTCTAACCGATATGGTTAACACCATGTTAGACACTTTGGGTCTATCCAAGGAATGGTGGGGGGAGGCGCTAATGACTGCGTGTCATGTCCTAAACCAAGTTCCCACAAAGCATAAGACCATGAATCCATTTGAGGAATGGGAAAGGAAAAGGTTGAAACTCTCTTACCTACGTACTTGGGGTTGTTTGGCGAAAGTCAATATACCAATTCCCAAGAAGCGCAAGCTTGGACCAAAAACCGTGGATTGTGTTCTTCTGGGCTATGCTTTTCATAGCATCGGCTATAGATTTTTGATAATAAAATCTGAGGTATCCGACATGCATGTTGGTACGATTATGGAGTCAAATGATGGAACTTTCTTTGAGGACATATTTCCTATGAAGGATATGTCGAGTTCGTCAAATCAGGAGATATCTACTCCATCTAGTGAGAAATTCGCTGTAATTCCTGAACCTACCATTGCGATGGAACACGTTGAGAATCCTGTTGAGGGTGACAATGGAACTCCTGTGAGGAGTAAGAGACAGAGGACTGTAAAGTCCTTTGGTGATGATTTCATTGTGTACCTCGTGGATGACACACCCAGGACTATTTGAAGCCTATGCATCTCCGATCTGCGACTCTTTGGAAGGAAGTTGTTCAGAAGCGATTCCATCTTAGCTAACGGGACACGGGAAATCACTGACCGTCCTTATGGGTGCAAACACATAGGATGTAAGTGGGTCTTCAAGAAGAAGCTTAGACACGATGGTGCGATTGAAAAGTACAAGGCATGGCTTGTGGCTAAGGGTTATACCAGAAAGAAGGTGAAGACTTCTTTGATACTTACTCACCCGTGGCTAGACTGACCACAATTGGTGCTACTATCCTTGGCTGCCTCACATGGTCTTCTCGTTCATCAAATGGACGTTAAGGCGGCTTTCCTCAATGGAGAGTTGAAGGAGGAAATTTACATGGATCAGCGGATGGTTTTGTAGTACACAGTCGGGAAGGAAAGGTGTGCAAGTTGTTAAAGTCTTTATATGGCCTTAAGCAAGCTCCTAAGGAGTGGCATGAGAAGTTTGAAAGAACATTAACTGCTGCGGCTTTGTAGTAAACGATGGTGACAAGTGCGTGTACTATCGCTATGGTGGGGGCGAAGGAGTTATTCTTTATGCGTATGTCGACGACATATTGATCTTTGGAACCAAACTTGATTTAATCAAGGAGGTTAAGGATTTCTTATCTCGCTGTTTTGAGATGAAGGATCTAGGAGTAGCTGATGTTATCTTAAACATCAAGCTGTTGAGAGATGAGAATGGTGGAAAAGGTCTTGAGTCATTTTGGGTATAGCGACTGCACGCCTTCTCCAACTCCATATGATGCTAGTATGTTGCTTCGAAAGAATCGACGGATTGCTAAAGATCAACTGAGGTATTCTCAGATTATTGGCTCGCTTATGTATTTGGCGAGTGCCACGAGGCCTGACATCTCCTTTGCTGTGAGCAAGCTGAGTCGGTTTGTGTCAAAACCGGGAGATGATCATTGGCGTGCGCTTGACAGAGTTTTGCGCTACTTGAAGGGCTGCGAGCTATGGGATTCACTACACGGGTATCCAAAGTCTTTGGAGGGTTATAGTGATTCGAATCGGATATCGATCTTGATGAGATTAAGGCCACAAGTGGTTATGTTTTTACACTTGGTGGTGGTATTTGTTTCTGGAAGTCTTGCAAGCAGACCATCTTAACAAGGTCAACTATGGAAGCAGAACTCACAACATTAGATACTGCCACTGTTGAAGCAGAGTGGATTTGTGAGCTATTGATGGACTTACCTATGGTTGAAAAACCAATACCCCCTATCCTGATGAACTGTGATAATCAAACTGTGATCGTCAAGATAAACAGTTCTAAGGACAATATGAAGTCCTCAAGGCATGTGAAGAGGAGATTAAAATCTGTCAGGAAACTGAGGAACTCCGGAGTTATTACATTGGATTATATCCATACGTCGAAAAACTTGACAGATCCCTTCACAAAGGGTCTATCACGTAATGTGATAGATAATGCATCGATGGAGATGGGTCTGAGACCCACCGCATGAGTTGTCCATAGTGGTAACCCACTCTATGTGATCGGAGATCCCGTGAAGTAGAAGTGGGAGACAAGCTGTTGGTCATTTGGGAGGAGAGTATCCCTATATTAACTATCCCACTCCGTGAAGATGCAATACTCTCCTGATTTGCATGGCAGGTTGATACTTATCTTAATGTGTTCCAAGTGGCTTATTCGGGTAAGCAGAGATGTTGTCCTGCAGAACATCTTCTGAAGAACACACCTTTATGAATTTGACTGTTAACGTTGCAGTCTGTGAGAATTGGGTGTTCTCTAATAAATTCATGAAAGGCCCTAGAGTATGACATATATGCTCCACCCGCGGGGAAGCCTTGCGGAAGCCCAGTATCGGTCAAGAATTTGTGTGAAACTAGTCTCGTAGAAAACTTGTAGTTCAAGGCATAGTTCACTATTCAAGTTGTGATCTAGTGTAGCATAAATCTCTAAGTGGAAGTTCAACTTCACAGTCTCCACTAAGCACCGGTATATAAACAATGTTTTGGAAACAAATGGTGAAATGTGCCAATGAGACTTTGTGGGGGATTGTTGGAATTTGCTAGTGGGCTTTTGGCTCAAAGCCCAACTAAAATTCTGAAATTCTCTTGGCCCATTCATGCACACATGTGAGTGGAGTGAGTGAGGCTAAAGTTTAGTCCCACCTCACAAGTTGAGAGAGAGTTGCACCTCTTTATAAGGTGAGCTCTTCTACCACTTGTATGAGCATGAGAAGAGGAGACCTACACGCATGCTCCTCCTCCTCGCTCGCCTCCCCACGCCACGCCTCGTCACGACGCGTCGCGGGTTGCGGGATTGAGCCGAGCCGAGGACAGAGCTATGCACGTTGTCTATATTTTTGCTGCTCGGGAAAAATTAATGAGTCATTAATTAATAATTAACGGACGCATTAATTACTGAACCGTTTTCGATTCTTTGGGATCGTGACGACTCGGACGTGGGGTTTACTCCCACGACCTACCCGGCCCGCACTATATAGTCAGGCAGACGTCTACCCTAGCAGCCGCCGCTTCATATGGTTTCTCACCAGCGCTCCAGATCATTGCGCCGCCAAGCAAGTCTTCTCCATCCCTCTTTTCGGCGTGCACCGGGAGAAGGGACAACAGGCCTCCGGAACCCCGCCTCTCGTGATCCTGTACGGGAGAGGGGCGATCAGGTTTTTGGGGAGCGCACTTTTCATGATCGCTGGCAGCAACGACTTCGCGAACGACGATTTCTTCCCCGACCTCGGCAACCTCATCCTCGACGACATGGGCGACAACGTCAACGCCGGCGGTGCTGCTCCCACTAGTAGAAAAAGGGCCTATAGTCCCGGTTGGTGAGGGCCTTTAGTCCCGGTTCATGAACCGGGACTAAAGGGTCGGTACTAATACCCTCACCCTTTAGTCCCGGTTCTATCCAGAACCGGGACAGATGGGCCTCCACGTGGCCTGTCCGCTGAGCCCAGGCCGGGGGCCTGTGGTCCCGGTTGGTGGCACCAACCGGGACCAATAAACATCCACGCGTCGCATTTCTTTGGCTCTGGTTTTGTTTTTTTTTTCAAAGGGGGGTTTGGGGGTTTTGGGGGTTAATTTAGGTGCTTCATATATTGTGCTATAGTTAGCAAATTAATAGAGAAAAGTGTCCTTTCTTTTGTCCGTGCTTGGTCGACGCTACGTACTATACATACGTATAGAGAGGACTAACTAGACATGCTAGCTAGCTAGTAATTAAGCAAGCAGAAGATCGTCATGAACATATATATGCATACAGAGAGAAGTGATATCGACCACCTCTCCTTCTCCGAGAGATTGGTCGAACAACAAGTTCTCGTATATCTATCCGACACTACCGGCTACATATATACAATAATTATCTTTTACAATACGGACGCGTGGTCCACATGGTATTCCCGTCTTCAGCGATCACATAGTCAAGAAAGAATGCCGCCAATTCCTCTTGAATTGCTCGCATGCGATCTGGTGCTAGGAGTTCATCCCGCTTCGAAACATCTAATTTTAAAAGGGGTCAATACATATACATATATATATATATATATATATATATATATATATATATATATATGAATGAATGAATGAAACTCAACACAAATGATGGTAAAAAAATAAAATTGTGAATATTTTTATTTACGCACTTCAAATTGTTTGTCGGGGTAGCCCCTCTCACAGGTCGTGTGGCGGATGGACTCGCATAAGCGTAGTATCCACAGAAATCATTCCCTTGTTCCTGCCACAACCACTTTACAAGAAACAGAGGTCAATCAAACTGATAATTAGCAAGCACATGCTAAATGGTATTGATGAAACTAGCGCTTGAATCACTAGGAGATGCGCGTGGAATATGCTACTATATAGTACTTACTTTCGGTGTCTAAATTGCAGCTTCTTCGGTAGTCCGGAGCTTTTTGGTGAATTTTCCCCAAGCCCTGCCATACAAAGAAAACAATTACTTGATATCAGAAATGAACAAAGTTGCTGATATGGTGGATAATGATCGATTTAACTTACTTCTCGAGCATTTCAGTCATTTCCGCATACTCCTTGGGATCTTTTTCGTCTCGAGTCTAAGACAGTTACTACTCCTGCTCAAGCTTAATCTCTAGGAGAATATAGTGGAACCTGCGCGCATGCATAACTCATCAATATTACATTTCTATAACCTGGACTAAATAAGGAAAACCGAATATGCCACAAGACGGTAACACTCACGTGTAGTTGTAAGGAAAGAGTATTGTATTTTTGTGTTCATTTATTTCCAACGATCGTAGCAAGTTGGCCTCGGTTTCCTTCGCACGATATTCAACCTCATTTGCATCGATGAGATATGTGTTAATGAACCCAATATCACCCACTTGTTTTTCTTCATTTCTGCGATCTTCAATCTGCATAATATAGTGAGGATATTTATAAATACATGCAATGAAAGAGCTGAGTTATATAGAGATACTTAATGATGAAGTAGTACTACTTACAGATGATAGCAGGTGACCATTGCTTTATCGAGGGCCAATTGATTGAAAAACTGATAGAACTCCTCAAATGGAATAGGCAACAGTTCAATTCCAAGGAGGTCATGCTCCTTTTAACTCTCACATACAAAGTATTCCTCCTCGAGACTCTTTGCAGGTTTTCATGTACCAATCATGCAATCTTCGCATCATCGTTGTTAGAGAGCTTTCATCTTTGACGAGAGGCTTCCCGTACTCGTATCTTTGTATCTGCACCTCCAAGAAATCAAATTGTACATCGTCGGGCAGGTAAACTTCAGGATTGCCATAACCGGGCACCATCCTCGGATCGACGATGTCGCTAGCAGGCACCTTGAGCGGGGGGCACGATTGCTTCGCTTGTGCTCAGAGTGGGCAATTTGTTTCCCAGCTCGTCGTTCTTTCATCCTTTGATCACTGACAGTACTTCCCGATCTCTCCGCTTCGGCAAATGCCTTTCCAATAATGCGCTCATAGTTGCCTTTCGGCGGAGACTTGGGTGGTTTTATCAGGGCAGCGAGTGCGCCGCTTTGACCGGATCTACCTTCTCCTCCGAGGTGTATATCTCTTTGCTTTCAACCCTTGAAACCAGTCATCCACTTGGTCTGCGCGATCTTCGCGTTTTCCTCCTCGCTCCTCTCAGACGGTAACTTCTCGGAGTCTTGAGAGAAGGACCGAATCTATCTCCTCCGCCTTTGGCTGTCTTGCTAGACGCCCGGCAGAAGCGAGCCAGGCGGATGTCTTCTTTCCTTGCTTACGAGGCGGAGGAGAAGGACTACGACGCGCGGAGCAGCCGGAGCGGGCGGCGTGGTCTCTTCCGTCCTTGGCGGCGAGGCGGAGAAGGAGGAGGCTGGCTGCCGGACGCGCCGGTGCAGGCGGAGAAGGAGACGGAGTGCCGCCACGCGCCGGAGAAGGAGCCGGCCGAGTGCCCCGATCGTCACTCACGGAGGAGGAGGCGGTGGAGGAGGCGGAGTGCCTGACTCACGGAGGAGGAGGAGGAGGCGTGGGCGTCCAGTTCGGAAGGTTGATGAGATCCTTCCGCCATAGGCATGGAGTCTTGAGCGAGAACCCAGCCGATACTCCCCTTCACCGGTAGGGTGGTCAAGCCGAGCTCCTCAAATCCCTCCGTTATTTCATCGACCATCACCTTAGCATATCCTACGGAATCGGCGGCGGTGAAAAGTTGAGTCGGGTTTAGTAGGATAAGCAGAGCCAACAACCGCCTTGACCTTCAAATTGCTCCATTGCGCCATAAGGTGGCAACTTTCAGCATCCGTGATAGCATCCACGGGATAGGCTGGCGAGCCGTCAAGGCATCTTGCTCTGGCTGAAGCAGCTCGGTGGAAGCCACGCTGCTTCTCCGCCGAGATGGCGGGGTAACCGGGGAAGCTTCGGCAGTCGTTTGTTGTGATCTGGCCGCTTCTCGTTCCTCTAGCCCCATTACCCTTTCGTGCAGCGCTTTGCATTAGGCTCTGCTCCGGTTTCTTCCTCCTCTCATGGGTTTTGTAACCCCTGCGTCAAAATCCAGCCTTCCACGAAGCGGAGCTGGCGTGCCTCGTGTCCGTCCGGTGGTGCTCAGGATTCCCGAGGGCCATTGTGAGCTCGTCCTTCTCCACATGCAGAACGAACTTCCCTTGCTGCGCTGCTTGGTATAATGCTTAAGCCTCTTGGTGGTATGTCCAATTGTTCGTCCGTCCAAATGCACTTCCCGTTATAGGGTCCAAGGATCCGCCGGCCCGAAGAACCAAGTCCGGCAATGGTCTGGCCAGTTCATTGTCTCGGGTTCGATCCCTTTATCAAGCAGATCATTCTCAGCCTCGGCCCACTTAGGCCGGGCTATGAGGTAGCCACCTGACCCCGTGCGATGGTGAAGCTTCTGTTGGAAATATGCCCTAGAGGCAATAATAAAAGCATTATTATTATATTTCCTTGTTCATGATAATTGTCTTTATTCATGCTATAACTGTATTATCCGGAAATCGTAATACACGTGTGAATACATAGACCACAATACGTCCCTAGTGAGCCTCTAGTTGACTAGCTCGTTGGTCAACAGATAGTCATGGTTTCGACTATGGACATCGATGTCATTGACAACGGGATCACGTCATTAGGAGAATGACGTGATGGACAAGACCAATCCTAAGCATAGCACAAAGATCGTGTAGTTCGTTTTGCTAGAGCTTTTCCAATGTCAAGTATCTCTTCCTTAGACCGTGAGATCGTGTAACTCCCGGATACCGTAGGAATGCTTTGGGTGTACCAAATGTCACAACGTAATCGGGTGACTATAAAGGTGCATTACAGGTATCTCCGAAAGTGTCTCATGGGTTGACACGGATCGAGGCGAGATTTGTCACTCCGTATGGCGGAGAGGTATCACTTGGGCCCACTTTCGGTAGTGCATCATCATAATGAGCTCAAAGTGACCAAGTGTCCGGTCACGGGATCATGCATTACGGTATGAATAAAGTGACTTGCGGTAACGAGACTAAACGAGGTATTGGGATACCGACGATCGAGTCTCGGGCAAGTAACATACCGTCGACAAAGGGAATGGCATATGAGGTTGCTTGAACCCTCGACATCGTGGTTCATCCGATGACAACATCGAGGAGCGTGTAGGGAACCAACATGGGTATCCAGATCCGCTGTTGGTTATTGACCGGAGAGCGTCTCGGTCATGTTCGCATGTCTCCGAACCCGTAGGGTCTACACACTTAAGGTTCGGTGGCGCTAGGGTTAATAGGAAGACTTGTATGTGATTACCGAATGTTGTTCAGAGTCCCGGATGAGATCCCGGACGTCACGAGGAGTTCGGAATGGTCCGGAGGTAAAGATTTATATATGGGAAGTCGTCAAGCGGACACGGAAAAGTTTGGTCACATCGGTTTTATGGAGGGTCCAGGAAGGGTTCCGGAGGACCACCGGGAGGGCCACCCCTTTGGGGGCCACTTGGGCTGCGTGGGGGGGCAGCCAGCCCCTGTTGGGCTGGGCGCACTCCCCTCCCCTTGGCCCATGCGCCTAGGGTTGAGGGGAACCCTAAGGGGGCGCCCCCTTGCTTGGGGGGCAAGCCCCCTTCCCCTTGGCCGCCCCCCTCTAGATGCATCTAGAGGGGGCCGGCCCCCTCCTCCCTTCCCCTATAAATAGAGGGGTAGAGGGGAGGGCTGCACACCCATTGAAGGCGCAGCCCCTCCCCTCCCCAACACCTCTCCTCCTCCGTATACGCTTGGCGAAGCCCTGCCGGAGTACAGTCCCTCCATCTGCATCACGCCGTCGTGCTGCCATTGGAGTGATCTTCCTCAACCTCTCCTTCCTCCTTGCTGGATCAAGACGAGGCGAGACGCCATCGTCCGTGCACGTGTGTTGAACGCGGAGGTGCTGTCCGTTCAGCACTTGGTCATCGGTGATCGGAATCACGTTGGGAACGTCTTCATCATCACCACTCCCTCGAACGCTTCCGTACTCGATCTACAAGTGGTATGTAGATGCAAACTCTCTCTAGTAACTCGTTGCTTAGATGAACTCATAGATAGATCTTGGTGAAACCGTAGAAAAATTTTAATTTTCTCGCAACGTTCCCCAACCGGTGGCATCATGAGCTAGGTCTATGCGTAGTTCTCTATTGCACGAGTAGAACACAATTTAGTTGTGGGCGTGGATCTTGTCAACTTACTTGCCGCTACTAGTCTTATCTTGCTTCCGCAGTATTGTGGGATGAAGCGGCCGGACCAACCTTACGTGCGCTTCGTGAGACCGGTTCCACCGACTAACATGCACTAGTTGCATAAGGTGGCTGGCGGGTGTCTGTCTCTCCTACTTTAGTTGGAGCGGATTCGATGAAAAGGGTCCTTATGAAGGGTAAATAGAAGTTGAAAAGATCACGTTGTGGTTATTCGTAGGTAAGAAAACGTTCTTGCTAGAACCCAATTGCAGCCACGTAAAAGATGCAACAACAATTAGAGGACGTCTAACTTGTTTTTGCAGCAATTGACATGTGATGTGATATGGCCAAGTTGTGATGAATGATGAATGACATATTGTGATGTATGAGATCATGTTCTTGTAATAGGAATCACGACTTGCATGTCGATGAGTATGACAACCGGCAGAGCCATAGGAGTTGTCTTTATTTTTGTATGACCTGCGTGTCATTGAAGAACGCCATGTAACTTACTTTACTTTATTGCTAAGCGTTAGCCATAGAAGTAGAAGTAGTCGTTGGCGTGACAACTTCATGGAGGCACAATGATGGAGATCATGATGATGGAGATCATGGTGTCATGCCGGTGACAAGATGATCATGGAGCCGAAGATGGAGATCAATGGAGCTTTATGATATTGGCCATATCATGTCACTACTATATAATTGCATGTGATGTTTATTATGTTTATACATCTTGTTTACTTAGAACGACGGTAGTAAATAAGATGATCCCTTACAACAATTTCAAGAAGTGTTTCCCTAACTGCACCGTTGCCAAAGTTCGTCGCTTCTAAGCACCACGTGATGATCGGGTGTGATGGATTCTTACGTTCACATACAACGGGTGTAAGACAGATTTACACACGCGAAAACACTTAGGGTTTACTTGACGAGCCTAGCATGTACAGACATGGCCTCGGAACACGGAGACCGAAAGGTCGAACACGAGTCGTATGGACGATACGATCAACATGAGAATGTTCACCGACGAGACTAGTCCGTCTCACGTGATGATCGGACACGGCTTAGTCGACTCGGATCGTGTAACACTTAGATGACTAGAGGGATGTCTAATCTAAGTGGGAGTTCATTGTAATAATTTGATTAGATGAACTTAATTATCATGAACTTAGTCTAAAACTTTTGAATGATATGTCTTGTAGATCAAATGGCCAACGCTCATGTCAACTTGAACTTCAACGCATTCCTAGAAAACCAAGCTGAAAGATGACGGCAGCAACTATACGGACTGGGTCCGGAACTTGAGGATCATCCTCATAGCTGCCAGGAAACAATATGTCCTAGAAGGACCGCTAGGTGACGCTCCGTCGAAGAACCAAGACATTATGAATGCTTGGCAGTCTCGTTCGATGATTACTCCCTCGTTCGGTGCGGCATGCTTTACAGACTTAGAACCGGGCTCCAAAAGCGTTTTGAGCATCACGGAGCATATGAGATGTTCGAGGAGCTGAAACTTGTTTTCCAAGCTCACGCCCGGTCGAGAGATATGACATCTCCGACAAGTTCTATAGTTGTAAGATGGAGGAAAACAGTTACGTCGGTGAGCATATTACGAAGATATGCAGGTTGCACAACCGTATGACCCACTGAATATTAACCTCCACGATGAGGCGGTCATTGACAGAATCCTCGATCGCTCCCACCAAGCTACAAGAGCTTTGTGATGAACTACAACATGCAGGGGATGGTAAAGAACATTCTGAAGTGTTCTCTATGCTTTGAAGTCACCGAGGTTGAGATCAAGAAAGAACATCAAGTGTTGATGGTCAATAAGACCACTAAGTTCAAGAAGGGCAAGGGTAAGAAGAACTTCAAGAAGGACGGCAAGGAGGTTGCCGCGCCCGGTAAGCAAGTTGCCGGGAAGAAGTCAAAGAATGGACCCAACCCGATGCCGAGTGCTTTTATTGCAAGGGAGGGTCCTTTGGAAGCGGAACTGCCCCAAATACTTAGCGGACAAGAAGGCCGGCAACACCAAAGGTATATTTGATATACATGTAATTGATGTGTACTTTGCGATTACTCGTAGTAACTCCTGGGTATTTGATACGGTGCCGTTGCTCATATTTGTAATTCACGGCAGGAGCTGCGGAATAAGCGGAAGCGGCAAAGGGCGAGGTGACGATCTTGGCGTCGGGAATGGTTCGAGTCGATGTGATCGCCGTCGCACGCTACCTCTTCATTTACCTACGGGATTAGTTATGAACCTTAATAATTGTTATTTGGTGCCAAGTTTGAGCATGAATATTGTATCCGGATCTCGTTTAATGCGAGATGGCTACTCATTTAAATCCGAGAATAATGGTTGTTCTATTTATATGAGAGATATGTATTATGGTCATGCTCCGATGGTCAATGGTTTATTCTTAATGAATCTCGGCGTAGTATTACACATGTTTATAGCATGAATACCAAAAGATGTAAAGTTGATAACGATAGTCCCACATACTTGTGGCTTCGCCGCCTATGGTCACATTGGTGTCAAGCGCATGAAGAAACTCCATGCCGATGGACTTTTGGAGTCTTTAGATTATGAATCATTTGACACATGCGAACCATGACTCATGGGAAAGATGACCAAGACTCCGTTCTCCGGAACAATGGAGCGAGCAACCAACTTGTTGGAAATCATACATACCGATGTGTGCGGTCCAATGAGCGTTGAGGCTCGCGGAGGGTATCGTTATGTTCTCACTCTCACAGATGACTTGAGTAGATATGGGTATGTCTACTTGATGAAACACAAGTCTGAGACCTTTGAAAAGTTCAAGGAATTTCAGAATGAAGTAGAGAATCAACGTGACCGAAAGATAAAATTCTTACGATCAGATCGTGGAGGAGAATATTTAAGTCACGAATTTGGTACACACTTAAGAAAATGTGGAATCGTTTCACAACTAACGCCGCTGGAACACCTCGGCGTAATGGTGTGTCCGAACGTCGTGTCGCACTCTATTGGATATGGTGCGGTCTATGATGTCTCTTACCGATTTACCGCTATCATTTTGGGGATACGCTCTAGAGACAGCTACATTCACTTTAAATAGGGCACCGTCTAAGTCCGTTGAGACGACACCGTATGAATTATGGTTTGGGAAGAAACCTAAGCTGTCGTTTCTAAAAAGTTTGGGGATGCGATGCTTATGTCAAGAAACTTCAACCTGAAAAGCTCGAACCCAAGTCGGAAAAATGCGTCTTCATAGGATACCCTAAAGAAACCATTGGGTATACCTTCTACTTAAGATCCGAGGGCAAGATCTTTGTTGCCAAGAACGGAACCTTTTGGAAAAAGAGTTTCTCTCGAAAGAAGTAAGTGGGAGGAAAGTAGAACTTCGATGAAGTACTACCTCTTGAGCAGGGAGAGTAGTGCAGCTCAGGAAAATGTTCTGTGATGCCTACACCAAGCGAAGAGGAAATTCATGATGATGATCAAGGTACTTCGGATCAAGTTGCTCTTGAACCCGTGGGTCCACTAGGACACGTTCCGCACTGCAGTGGTGCGGCAACCCTTTCTTGGAAATCATGTTGTTAGACAACAATGAACCTTCGAACTATGAAGAAGCGATGGCGGGCCAGATTCCAACAAATGGCTAGAAGCCATGAAGTCCGAGATAGAATCCATGTATGAAAACAAAGTGTGGACTTTGGTGACTTGCCCGATGATCGTGACGATAGAAAACAAATGGATCTTTAAGAAGAAGACGGACGCGGATGGTAATGTCACCATCTATAAAGCTCGACTTGTTGCTAAGGGTTATCGTCAAGTTCAAGGGATTGACTACGATGAGACTTTCTCTCCGTAGTGAAGCTTAAGTCCGTCCGAATCATGTTAGCAATTGCCGCATACTATGATTATGAGATATGGCGGATGGACGTCAAAACAGCGTTCCTTAACGGCTATCTTAAGGAAGAGTTGTATATGATGCAGCGGAAGGTTTTGTCGATCCTAAGAATCTTGACAAAGTATGCAAGCTCCAATGATCCATTTATGGGCTGGTGCAAGCATCTCGGAGTTGGAACATTCGCTTTGATGAGATGATCAAAGCGTTTGGGTTTATCTTGAGACTTATGGAGAAGCCTGCGTTTACAAGAAAGTGAGTGGGAGCTCTGTAGCATTTCTCATATTATATGTAGATGACATACTTTTGATGGGAAATGATATAAAATTCTTGGACAGCATTAAGGCCTACTTGAATAAGTGTTTTTCAATGAAGGACCTTGGAGAAGCTGCTTACATATTAGGCATCAAGATCTATAGAGATAGATCGAGACGCCTCGTAGGTCTTTCACAAAGCACATACCTTGATAAGATTTTGAAGAAGTTCAAAATGGATCAGTCCAAGAAGGGGTTCTTGCCTGTATTGCAAGGTGTGAGATTGAGCTCAGCTCAATGCCCGACCACGACAAAAGATAAAGAAGAGATGAGTGTCATCCCTATGCCTCGACCATAGGATCTATTATGTATGCCATGCTGTACTGCACCTGATGTAAACCTTGCCGTAAGTTTGGTAGGAAGGTACCAAAGTAATCCCGGCAAGGAACACCGACAGCGGTCAAGAATATCCTGAAGTACACGAAAAGGACAAAGGACATGTTTCTCGTTTATGGAGGTGACGAAGAGCTCGTCGTAAAGGGTTACGTCGACGCTTAGCTTCGACACAGATCCAGATGACTCTAAGTCACAAACCGGATCGTGTATATGTTGAATGGTGGAGCGAAGAGCTGGTGCAGCT
Source organism: Aegilops bicornis (assembly GCA_021605145.1). Lineage (NCBI taxonomy): Eukaryota > Viridiplantae > Streptophyta > Magnoliopsida > Poales > Poaceae > Aegilops > Aegilops bicornis. The sequence continues at coordinate 49,699,865 of CM038669.1, forward strand.
GCAAGCAGAGCGTCGTGGCGGGATCTACATGTGAAGCGGAGTACATGGCAGCCTCGGAGGCAGCACATGAAGCAATTTGGGTGAAGGAGTTCATCACCGACCTAGGAGTCATACCCAATGCGTCGGGGCCGATCAAACTCTTCTGTGACAACACTGGAGCTATTGCACTTGGCAAGGAGCCCAGGTTTCACAAGAAGACCAGGCACATCAAGCGTCGCTTCAACTCCATCCGTGAAAATGTTCAGGATGGAGACATAGAAATTTGTAAAGTGCATACGGATCTGAATGTCGCAGATCCGTTGACTAAACCTCTTCAGCGGGCAAAACATGATCAACACGGAACTCTATGGGTGTTCGATTCATCACAATGTAACTAGATTACTGACTCTAGTGCAAGTGGGAGACTGTTGGAAATATGCCCTAGAGGCAATAATAAAAGCATTATTATTATATTTCCTTGTTCATGATAATTGTCTTTATTCATGCTATAAGCGTATTATCCGGAAATCGTAATACACGTGTGAATACATAGACCACAATCGTCCCTAGTGAGCCTCTAGTTGACTAGCTCGTTGGTCAGCGAGATAGTCATGGTTTCCTGACTATGGACATCGATGTCATTGACAAGCGGGATCACGTCATTAGGAGAATGACGTGATGGACAAGACAATCCTAAGCATAGCACAAAGATCGTGTAGTTCGTTTTGCTAGAGCTTTTCCAATGTCAAGTATCTCTTCCTTAGACCGTGAGATCGTGTAACTCCCGGATACCGTAGGAATGCTTTGGGTGTACCAAATGTCACAACGTAATCGGGTGACTATAAAGGTGCATTACAGGTATCTCCGAAAGTGTCTGTTGGGTTGACACGGATCGAGGCAGGATTTGTCACTCCGTATGGCGGAGAGGTATCCTTGGGGCCCACTCGGTAGTGCATCATCATAATGAGCTCAAAGTGACCAAGTGTCTGGTCACGGGATCATGCATTACGATGCGAGTAAAGTGACTTGCCGTAACGAGACTAAACGAGGTATTGGGATACCGACGATCGAGTCTCGGGCAAGTAACATACCGTCGACAAAGGGAATGGCATCTGAGGTTGCTTGAACCCTCGACATCGTGGTTCATCCGATGACAACATCGAGGAGCGTGTGGGAACCAACATGGGTATCCAGATCCCGCTGTTGGTTATTGACCAGAGAGCGTCTCGGTCATGTCTTCATGTCTCCCGAACCCGTAGGGTCTACACACTTAAGGTTCGGTGACGCTAGGGTTAATAGGAAGACTTGTATGTGATTACGAATGTTGTTCGAGTAGGATGATATCCCGGACGTCACGAGGAGTTCCGGAATGGTCCGGAGGTAAAGATTTATATATAGGAAGTCGTCAAACGGACACCGGAAAAGTTTCGGGTCACATCGGTTTTATGGAGGGTCCACCGGAAGGGTTCCGGAGGACCACCGGGAGGGGCCACCCCTTTTGGGGGGCCACTTGGGCTACGTGGGGGCACCAGCCCCTGTTGGGCTGGGCGCACCCCCCTCCCCTTGGCCCATGCGCCTAGGGTTGAAGGGGGAACCCTAAGGGGGGCGCCCCCCTTGCTTGGGGGGCAAGCCCCTCCCTTAACCGCCGCCCCCTCTAGATGCATCTAGAGGGGGCCCTCCTCCCTTCCCTATAAATAGAGGGGTAGAGGGAGGGCTGCACACCATTGAAGGCGCAGCCCCTCCCTCCCAACACCTCTCCTCCTCCGTATCACGCTTGGCGAAGCCTGCCGAGAATCTGAGTCCCTCCATCGCATCACGCCGTCGTGCTGCCATTGGAGTGATCTTCCTCAACCTCTCCTTCCTCCTTGCTGGATCAAAGGCAGAAGGAGACGCCATCGTCCGTCACGTGTGTTGAGCAGCGGAGGTGCTGTCCGTTCAGCACTTGGTCATCGATGATCGGAATCACGTTGGGAACATCTTCATCATCACCACTCCCTCGAACGCTTCCGTACTCGATCTACAAGTGGTATGTAGATGCAAACTCTCTCTAGTAACTCGTTGCTTAGATGAACTCATAGATAGATCTTGGTGAAACCGTAGAAAAATTTTAATTTTCTGCAACGTTCCCCAACAGCTTCTTCTTCGCAGCATTTCTCTTGTTTGTCGCTGACATCTTTTTACTCTTTTCCGATGTCTTGTAGGCCACAAATGCGGGCCAGTCATCTCTGATATTCTCATATTTGCCCGTGAATTCTGGTGTCTCATTTTTTCCGACATACGTATTGAGGTCTTTCTTCCAATTCCTGAATAGTTCTGCCATCTTCTTAAGAGCAAAAGACTTGATTAATGGCTCTATTACTGGCTTCTCCTGATCATCCTCTATCGGTAGGGTAAAATTTGACTTCAGCTCAGTCCAAAGATCATTTTACTGCATATCATTGACACAATACACCTCAGGGTCTTCGTTCTAAGTCTTATAACATTGGTGGATGCTGATCGGGATCTTGTCCCTAACGAGAACCCGCCTTTGAGCAACAAATGCCTTCTTTCTCGGTAGGGTTCAATCGGTTGGCCGTCGCGCGATTTGTATGATCTCAAACTTTTCATCCGAGCTCAACTTTTTCTTCAGGCCTCGTCTCTTTACGAAGTTGTGCTCGATCCGAGGGCTAGAAAAAGAACAAAGGCGAGAGTTAATTAATATGTGTACATATATACCAAAACAAAGGCGAGAGCTAGTCGGCACAGGCTTAACTAATATATATATACCTGGCGGACTCGGTTTGGTGATCACCGGAGCCGTCCTCACGGTCTACTTCTTCACCCTCTCCTTCTTGCACCGGCATTGGGTCATCGGAGCCATGTAAATCATAGCCAGCTGCTTCTTCACCCTCTCCTTCCAGACCATCGTTGTCGACGTTGAGAAACATCATCGAGGAGATGGCATCACTTCCGTGTGCGATTATGTCCCTCAACAACGCTTCTTGTGCTTCGTCTCGGGGGGTGTCCATAGTTTCTACAAATATTTACAACATGGCAATTATTATTCAAACATGATGATATGGATATATTAGTGCCAACGTAGAACTAGCTAGCTAATCACAATAAGGAATCATATTAGTGGCCTCGACGCTGCTTCTCTAGGGTTTGGGGTGGCCTCGACAACGCTTCAAGGGTTAGGGGTGGCCTCGAGAATGCTTCAAGCTAGGAGAGGGTACGTAATATCGACCCCCCCCCCACGTGTTGAAGCTATCGGGAGGGGGTCGGCGTTGAACAGTACATCTATGTCCCACAAGTGACGTGGGCATCGGCGCTTGTGAGGGTAGAGGGTCGTGGATCGCCCGGCGGTCGAGGTCAAGGGGTCGAAGATCGCCGAGGGTCGGGAGGTTGCCTAGTGTCAAAGGATTCAACAAAACCATGTCTTCATCATTAGGCGAAAATGTAGGTGCATGATGGTGCGAAGCTCTCAAAGTTGTTTTGGAGCGGAGTCCCAGATAGGATAATTCGCTTTTTGGTACAAAGTTCAGCAAAAGGCAAATTATCCTATCCGGACTCCATTCGAACAACTTTGAGGACTTGCATACCATCATGCCATGGTTACTTCCGGCTAATGATGAAGCCATGGATTTCTTCAATACTTTGACACTATAGGAACCCTCGACCCTGAAACCTTCGACTCTTGACCCCTTAACGACCCTCGACCCTCGACCCCTCGGCGATCCTCGACACCCTTGGTACATATACAGCAGCAATAAAAGAAGAAAAAAAAGAGGAGAAGAAGACAGGAATAGAAGACAAGAAGAAAAAATAGAAAATTCTATTTTTTCTTCTTCTCTTCTATTCCTTCTTCTTCTCCTCTTCTTCTTCTTTTCCTCTTCTTATTTATTTCTCCTCTTCTTCCTCTCCTCTTCTTCTCCTTTCTTCCTCTTCTTATTTTCCTTTTTATATGAACATATCATCATATATATGAACATACATTTTCTTTGCATATGCATATGAACATACATACATACATTTTTCTTTCATATGAACATACATACATACATTTTCTTTGCATATGACCATACATACATTTTTCTTTGCATATGACCATTCATACATTTTCTTTGCATATGCTTTGCATATAAACATACATACATATGAACATACATACATACATATAAACATAACATACATACACAAAAAATTCTAAAAATCTGCCTAAAAAATCTAAAAATCTGCCTAAAAATTATGAACATATATTGAACATAAAATCTGCCTAAAAATTATGAACATATAATGAACATATAAAATCTGCCTAAAAAGCATGCATACATCATCCATCCATCCATATAAACATATAATCATCCATCCATCCATATAATGAACATAAAATCTGCCTAAAAATTATGAACATATAATGAACATAAAATCTGCCTAAATTGCATACATCATCCATCCATCCATATAAACATATAATCATCCATCCGTCCATATAATGAACATAAAATCTGCCTAAAAATTATGAACATATAATGAACATAAAATCTGCCTAAAAAGCATGCATACATCATCCATATTATGAACATATATACATGAACATAAATCTGCCTAAAAAAATTATATGAACAAAAATTATATGAAGAGGACGAGGGGACATGGAGGAAAGGGGGTCGCCGGAGCCGGACCGAACGGGGAGGAGGCGTCGGCGAGGCGGCGGTGGGGGCGAGGCGGCGACAACAATGGTGAGGCGGGCGGGCGTTAGGGCACGGGCGGCGGCGGGCGTGGGGGCAGGGCGCGGCCCGTGCTTTCGGGACGGGGCAGGGCACGGGCGGCTGGCGTGGGGGCGCAGGGCGCGCTGCGTGCGTGTTTCGGGGACGGGCAGGGGCACGGGCGGCGGCTGGCGTGGGGGCGCAGGGCGCGCCGTGCGTGCTTTCGGGACGGGCAGGGGCACGGGCGGCGGCGGCGTGGGCTCGGGCGCGGGGGCACGGGAGACGGGATGGCGACCGGCGGCGGCGACGGGCGACGAGGAGCGCGATTTGGGCAACTGGCGGCGGGGGCAAGGGCTAGGAGGCGAGGGAGATGTGAAATTTTCACAAGTCATGTATATATAGAAGAGCATTGGTCGGTTCGTGGCTCCAACCGGGACTAATGCCCCCTTTAGTCGGTTCGTGCCACCAACCGGGACCAAAGGCCAAATTTCGGCAGCCCAAAGGGCGGAAGCGGCGACCTTTGGTCCCGGTTGGTGGCACCAACCGGGACTAAAGGGGGGCATTAGTCCCGGTTGGAGCCACGAACCGGGACTAAACACCAACCGGGACCAAAGGCCTTGTGCTGCCCCGCGCCAAATGTTTAGTCCCACCTCGCTAGTTGAGAGGGAGCCGCACCAGTTTATAAGGTGCGGTGCGGCTCCCTCTCGAGCTCCTCTCTAAAGCAGGCTTCGGACCTAACTCTGCCATCTTTGCTGTGGGCTCTTTGGGCCTTCAGCGGGCCTGAATCCTGGCCCATAGGGTTTCTAGTCGTATTCAGGCCGTGGGGGCCCGATGAGGGTGGCACTTTTTTGCTTTATATTTTATTTCTTTTTGCTTTTAGTTTTAGAAAAATATAAACTTTCTATTAGTGCCATTAGTTTTAAAATTTGAAAACACTTTTTTGTTTTCTTTGTTGCTTTATTTATTTTATTTTGTTTCTACTTACAACAAAATACTTATTGTTGCTATTTTTATTTTTTCAAGTTTTTTGTTTTGTTTTCTGCATTATTTATTTTCTTTTGGTTTTTGCTTTATTTTTTAATTCTTTTTGCTTTTAGGTCAGCAAAATTATAAACTTTCTCTTAGTGCTTTTAGTTTTAGAAAAAATATAAACTTTTATTAGTGCCATTAGTTTTAAAATTTGAAAACACTTTTTTGTTTTCTTTGTTGCTTTATTTATTTTATTTTGTTTCTACTTACAACAAAATGCTTATTGTTGCTATTATTATTATTTTTTCAAGTTTTTGTTTTGTTTTCTGCATTATTTATTTTCTTTTGGTTTTTTGCTTTATTTTTTAATTCTTTTTGCTTTTAGGTCAGCAAAATTATGAACTTTCTGTTAGTGCCATTTGTTTTAGAACAATTATAAACTTTCTGTTTGTGCCATTAGTTTTATAAAATTTGAATTCTTTGAAATTTGTGTGAATCACAAGTTTGTGAGCTCAACAAAGGCGTAGAGGGACGGGCTTATAAACCGGTGTGGCGCCCTTGGTTGGCGAGGTTTTCAAATTCATAGTTTTCAAATGAACTTTGAAAAAGTTGGCATAGCATGTTCATGAACAAAGCGAACAATGGTATCATACTGTGTGTTACAAAGTTGGCATGGTATCATCATAATAGTTGCGGAGAAAGTCTTCACTTTTTCTTCGCTTGTGTCGTTTGCTTATTGCGCCGTAACCATGGATAATCTTCATCGTTTATCAGGATGCTTGGGTCAGCCTTGACTTTGAAGGGGAATTTCATGAAACTTTTCATACTCTTGAGACATGTACATCTTGCCCTCCACTCCCGGGATGTCCCTTTTTCCTGAAAGAACTATGTGGCGCTTTGTCTCATTGTATGATGTATTCGCTTCCTTATCTTTTCTTTTCCTCGGTCAGGTAGACATGTCCTTCACATAGATAACCTGTGCCACATCATTGGCTAGGACGAACGGTTCGTCGATGTACCCAAGATTTTTCAGATCCACTGTTGTCATTCCGCATCGTGGGTCTACCTGCACCCGCCTCTGACAGATTGACCCACTTGCACTTAAACAAAGGGACCTTAAAATCTACTCCGTAGTCAAGATCCCATATGTCTACTATGTAACCATAATATGTGTCATTTCCCTTGTCGTTGCTGCATCAAAGCGGACACCGCTGTTTTGGTTGGTGCTCTTTTCATCTTGGTCAATCGTGTAAAATGTATTCCCATTTATCTCGTATCCTTTCCAAATCATTACAAATCGAAGATGGTCCCTGGACAACAAGTACAACTCATCACAAACAGTGCTTGTCACCTCTAAGACGTGTTTCCAACCAAGCTGCCGAAAGTCCCGATGTGTTCACATGTAATCCGATCGTCGCCTTTGCTCCGGGTGTTTGGAGCGCAGATCGTTCTTGTGTTCATCGACATACGGGTCACCAAGGTAGAGTTACGTAGAACTGTGTAGTGTGCTTGAGACCAAGAATATCCGTCCACTGCATATTATTGAGTCTCTTCCAAGCGATGCCTTTTCGGTCAGTCTCCCCTCATACATGATTTAGGGAGACCTATCTTATTAAGTCCAGGAATGAAGTCAACACAAAACCCGATGCCATCCTCTGTTTGATGGCCCATGGAGATGCTTCCTTCGGCCTATGCGATTCTGAACATATTTCTTTAGGACTCCCATGAACCTCTCAAAGGGGTACATATTGTGTAGAAATACGGGCCCCAGAATGACAATCTCGTCGACTAGATGAACTAGGGCGTGGGTCATGATATTGAAGAAGGATGGTGGGAACACCAGCTCGAAAGCCCGACAAGACATTGCGCCACATCACTCCTTAGCGTTGGTACGATTTCGGATCGATCACCTTACGAGATATTGCATTGAGGAATGCACATAGCTTCACAATGGCTAATCGGACGTTTTCGGTAGAAGCCCCCTCAATGCAACCCGGAAGCGATTGCGTCATAATCACGTGGCGATCATGAGACTTTAGGTTACGGAACTTTTTCTCGGCATATTTATTATCCCATTTATATTCGACGAGAAGCCGGTCGGGACCTTCATCTTGGCAGGCATTGAAAGAATATTTCTTTCTCTTCTTTCGTAAAGAGCATAGCTGGCAGGACCTTCATATCGCTTCGGAGGCATGCCCTCTTTTTCGTGTAAGCTGGCGTTGCAGGTCCTCTCGTGCCTCGGGTGTATCTTTTATCTTCCCATACACGCCCAAGAAGCCTAGCAGGTTCACGCATAAAGGTTCTTAAATCACGTGCATCACGTCGATCGAAGAGCGGACCTCTAGGTCTTTCCAGTAGGGTAGGTCCCAAAATATAGATTTCTTCTTCCACATGGGTGCGTGATTCTCAGCGTCATTCGGAATAGCTAGTCCGCCGGGACCCTTTCCAAAGATTACATGTAAATCATTGACCATAGAAAGTACGTGATCACCGGTACGCATGGCGGGCTTCTTCCGGTGATCTGCCTCGCCTTTGAAATGCTTGCCTTTCTTTCGACATTGATGGTTGGTCGGAAGAAATCGACGATGGCCTGGTACACATTCTTCCTACAGCTTCGGTATATACTATCGGTGTCAAGTAAACAGTGCGTGCATGCGTGGTATCCCTTGTTTGTCCGTCACGAAAGGTTCTTGAGAGCGGGCCAATCGTTGATGGTCACGAACAGCAACGCCTTTAGGTCAAATTCCTCCTTTTGTGCTCATCCCACGTACGTACACCGTTTCCATTCCACAGCTGTAAAAGTTCCTCAACTAATGGCCTTAGGTACACATCAATGTCATTGCCGGGTTGCTTAGGGCCTTGGATGAGAACTGGCATCATAATGAACTTCCGCTTCATGCACATCCAAGGAGGAAGGTTATACATACATAGAGTCACGGGCCAGTGCTGTGATTGCTGCTCTGCTCCCGAAAGGATTAATGCCATCCGCGCTTAAAGCGAACCATACGTTCCTTGGGTCCTTTGCAAACTCATCCCGATACTTTCTCTCGATTTTTCTCCACTGCGACCCGTCGGTGGTGCTCTCAACTTCCCGTCTTTCTTACGGTCCTCATTGTGCCATCGCATCAACTTGGCATGCTCTCCGTTTACGAGCAGATGTTTCAACCGTGGTATTATAGGAGCATACCACATCACCTTCGCAGAACCCTCTTCTGGGAGGCTCGCCGTCAACATCACTGTGGTCATCTCGTGCGATCTTATACCGCAATGCACCGCATACCGGGCATGCGTTCAGATCCTTGTAGGCACCACGGTAGAGGATGCGATCATTAGGGCATGCATGTATCTTCTCCACCTCCAATCCTAGAGGGCATACGACCTTCTTTGCTGCGTATGTCTTGTCGGAAATTCGTTATCCTTTGGAAGCTTCTTCTTCATTATTTTCATAGCTTCTCAAATCCTTTATCGAGCACACATTCTCGCCTCCCACTGCAGCAATTGAGTACGGTATCGAGCTTTGTGTTGCCATCTTCGCAATTGGGGTACAACCCTTTTTGTGATCCTCTAACATGCGATCGAACTTCAGCTTCTCCTTTTGACTTTCGCATTGTGTCCTTGCATCGACAATGACCCGGCGGAGATCATCATCATGGGGCACATCGTCTGGTTCCTCTTGATCTTCAGCAGCTTAGCCCGTTGCAGCACCATCGTGCACATCGTCTGGTGCATCTTGATGTTCAGTAGCATCACCGTATTCAGGGGCACATAGTTGTCATCGTACTCTTCTTCCTCGCCGTCTTCCATCATAACCCCTATTTCTCCGTGCCTCGTCCAAACATTATAGTGTGGCATGAAACCCTTGTAAAGCGGTGGGTGTGAAGGATTTTCCGGTCAGAGTAAGACTTCGTATTCCCACATATAGGACATGGACAACACATAAAACCATTCTGCTTGTTTGCCTCAGCCACTTCGAGAAAAGCATGCACGCCCTTAATGTACTCGGAGTTGTGTCTTTCACCGTACATTCATTGCCGGTTCATCTGCGTGCATTATATATAATTAAGTGTGTCAAAAATCATTACAGAACATCATGAATAGATAATTAAGTGACCAAATTAATAGAAGTTCATCATCACATAAAAACCAAAGTACATACATAGTTCTCATCTAACAACATAAAGCTCTGCAGAGCATCTAAATTAATTAAACCATACATTGAAACTATGTAAAACATTTCAATGTGAAAACAAATATAATCGCAACCAAGGTAACAACTGATCCAACGGCATAATTATACCAAGCCTCGGTATGAATGACATATTTTCTAATCTTTCTCATCTTCAAGCGCATTGCATCCATCTTGATCTTGTGATCATCGACGACATCCGCAACATGCAACTCCAATATCATCTTCTCCTCCTCAAATTTTTTTATTTTTTCCTTCAAGAAATTGTTTTCTTCTTCAACTAAATTTAACCTCTCGACAATAGGGTCGGTTGGAATTTCCGGTTCAACAACCTCCTAGATAAATAAAATCTATGTCACGTTGGTCGGCACAATTTTCATAAACAATAAATGAACCAATAGTTATGAAAAGATAATATATACCACATCCGAATCATAGACAGGACGAGGGCCGACGAGGCGGATACCAAAACCATCGCACTATATAAGATGCAATAATAAAAGTAAAAAATAATACAAGTAAGAATATTTTTCCTTTCAGAAAGAAGATAAGAACAAGAGGCTCACCACGGTGGTCTTTGGCGATGAGATCGGCGCTGGTGATCGACGCCGGTGAAGACGGGACGAGGCGTGACGGTCCGCTAAACCTAGACAAATATTGAGGAAAATGGAGGTTGGAGGTCGAGCTTGAGAGGAGAAAGCTTAAGTAGTGTGGCTCGGGCATTTCATCGAACACCTCATGTGCATAGGAGGTGAGCTAGAGCACCACAATGCCCCCTCGCCCGGCAAGAGAAAAAGCGAGCAATGGATCGGAGTGCTCTGCTTTCATGGCGAGGGGTATATATAGGCAGCACTATTGGTCCCGGTTCGTGGCATGAGCCGGGACTAAAGGAAGCCTTTGGTCCTGTTCATGCCACGAACAGGACCAATAATAGTGGGCAGAGCCAGGACCATTGGTCCCGGTTCGTCCCACCAACCGGGACAAATGGCCCACGTGGCCCGGCCGGCCCCCTGGGCTCACGAACCGGGGCAAATAGCTCCATTGGTCCCGGTTCTGGATTGAACCGGGACTAATGGGCTAAACTGCCCTGGACGATAGCCCCTTTTTCTACTAGTGTCCCGCTGCACCGTATGTGATTCTATCCTTCCTGTTCGAGATCGTGGTAGAATTCATGTTTCTAGTATGTGCCCTATATGTGATATGTTCATCTGCTATGCTAGTTTGCATGATTAGTTTAATCTCTACTATTGTTGTCATGATCTATTTTCTATTTATTCGGATTAAATCTCGTAGTAATTTGCTCATATTTCCAACAAGCTCTCCGTGAAGCTGCTGGTGGATACCAATTCCAACAAAGTGCTCTTCTCTGAGGTCGGCAAGGAGTTCGTGGACTATATCTTGGACCTCCTCACCGTCCCACCGGGCTGCGCCGTTAAGCTCATCTCCAACGGCGACATGCACGGCAGCATCGGGCGCCTGTACGAGAGTGTGGACGTCTTCGCCACCTCCTACCAGCAGCCCACGTTTGCAAGTCGGACCTCTTGAAACCCAAGATGTCGTCCGTCGATGGCGGGTACGTGAAGGCGACGGAGACGTACATCGTGACAGAACGGTATGAATGTGACGCCCATGACGACCATCTCTGCCTCCACACTCATCAAGAGGTTCGCCCTCCGCAAAGATATCAAGCTCACCGAGAAGGTCGTTATTTACCTACTAATAAAACACGCATTGCTTTTGTTGGGTTCACCGTCGCGGCGTTTTTACAAAAAGGTCCTTATGTTTTTTGTTTATTGAGGCCTAGCACGCATAGCTCCATGCGCAAGAAAAAGGCATCCCCCACTGATATACCGGGGATCGCCCCCACGATGTGGCGGTCGTGGTTGAGCCATAGGTCTTGGGGCCATGAGCTTTGCGGCACGCATATCGACGCATGGCACCTCTTCTTTCAGCAGCACGTTGAGCGAGTCAAAGGTGATGAGCACCCTGCGCACCTGATCACGGAAGTAGATATGATCTCGCAGGCTCATCGAGCTTACGCGGACCAACTCGGGTGACCGTTGTTTGTGCATGTTCGTCGCCAAACCCGACCCAGACTGCAAGGCCGATGATGAGGAAGCCTTGGACGACGGGCCCACAAAGCCAGACCACCGCTTCTGGCGCTTGTTTATTGCCGAACCCGAATGCACGATGCCCGGCGCGGCGGTCTTGGGCTTCGGTTCTGAAACGATCGCCATGGACCACGCCGGTATCTACCAAGGCTTGCGACCGGGCTGTACTCCGCGATGAGCTCGTGCCAGCTGGTGTGAGGTGGAAGCGACGGTAGGGCCATCGCCAACGCCGGCGACGCCAGCTCAGCCGTTGCCGATGCAGGGAAAATGTGCGCCACCGCAACCTGCTGCGGCAGTGGCTCCAAGACGCGAACCCTCTTGAGGAACGGTGGGCAGTATAGATCCATGGAATGAGATGAAGCACAAAGGAAACCCCAGACTTCCTCTGGTTGGTCTAGGAGGCCAGTGCAGATCTAGATGGGATGTGTGTATGCGAGGGGAGGGCGGCGGCTTCCTCTCGAAAGTTGAACCGTTGAACATATTACTCCAGTTCCAATACTCCTTGAGTAAAGCGAGACCATATTTTGAAATCTAACTTTGAACATAAAACTGGCACATATGCCCGTGCGTTGCAACAGGAAAGACAATTGAATGTCTATCAAAACGCTCATCAATGCGACCCTTATAAAACATTTAAACGATGCAACCTGGCGGCAATAGGGAGGCGCATGCTGAGGTCTAGCAGAAATGCATTTTTGGTAGACCTCAGCATGTGCCTCCCTGACGTTGAAAACAATGGAAGACATGCGATGTTTTTGGTATGATTTTTGTATGACAGTCTATTGAGACCATCCATGAATAAATCAAAGTTGAACAAAACCATTAGATTGAAATGCATTTCTGCTAGACCTAAGCATGCGCCTCCCTGTTGCCGCCAAGTTGCACCGTTTGGATGTTTTATTAGTGTCGCGTTGATGAGCGTTTTGGTAGACATCCAATTGTCTTTCTCGTTGCAACGCACGGGCATATGTGCTAGTTTTATGTTTAAAGTTAGATTTCAAAATATGGTCTCACTTTACTCAGGGAGTATTGGAACTGGCGTAATATGTTCAACGGTTCAACTTTCGAGAGGAAGCCGCCGCCCGCCCCTCGCATACACACACCCCATCTAGATATGTGCGGCCCTCCTAGACCAACCAGAGGAAGCCTGGGGTTTCCTTCGTGCTTCGTCTCACTCCATGGATCTATACTGCTCACCATTCCTCAGGAGGGTTCGCGTCTTGGAGCCACTGCCGCAGCAGGTTGCGGTGGCGCACGTTTTCCCTGCATTAGCAATGGCTGATCTGGCGTCGTCGGCGATGGCGGCGGCCCTACCGTCGCTTCCACCTCACCCCGGTGGGCGCGAGCCCTTCGTGGAGTATAGCCTGGTCGCAAGCCTTGGTCAGATACCGGCATGGTCCATGGCGATCAATCCAGAACAGAAGCCCAAGATTGCCACGCTGAGCGTCGTGCATTCGTGTTCCTCATCATCGGCCTTGTAGTCTGGGTCGAGTTTGGCGACGAACATGCGCCAACAACGGTCGCCCGAGTTGGTCCGTGTAAGCTCGATGAGCTTGCGGGATCGGATCTACTTCCGCGATCAGGTGCGCAGGGTGCACATCACCTTTCACTCTCTCCACGTGCTGCTGAAAGAAGAGATTCCATGCACCGATATGCGCGTTGTGAAGCTCATGGCCCCAAGACCTGTGGCTCAACCGCGACCGCCGCATCGTGGGGGCGATCCTCGGTATATCTGTGGGGGATGCCTTTTTCTTCCGCATGGAGCTATGCGTGCTAGGCCTCCATGGCCAAGTGCGGGCGGGAATCGACTACTTCCTAGTCGGACAGTCTGACTCTGGTGTGACACCCTAATTTTTGGCCCTTTCTTTTTCTTTTGAGTTTCTAAGAATTTTGTTTTCCGTGGCTATGTGGTCTGGAAACTCGAGAAGATCACCTCTTCTCAGTCTCCAAAGTGGCTTGTCATCCTCATAACCAACCCAAGATCATACCATTTTCATCCTAGCCCCAAATCCCAATGTTCTTTTTTATTGGAAATAATCCTTTTCTATTAAAGGAATAATCCTATTGGCCGTAGGTTGTGAAGCAACCTACCTTTCTATCATCCACAAAATTCCCAAATAATTCTCATAAATTGTTTGGGTCATAGCTTCCACAGATATGTCAAAACTCTTCCTTGGCATCATCAAAGATAATTCACAATTATTCCTTTTCTCATTCTGCCCTAAGTGGCTTTTTGAGAAGGAAGTGTCATTTATCTTTGCTTGATTGACCCCAAACTTTTTGGACACCTATTCCTCTCCATATCATTGCCAATGCCAATTCAACTTAATTTGCCTAGTTAACCTTCCTCAGCAAATTTCCAAAGTTCCTGTCTAAGTGAAGCCTTTGTGAAGGAACTACTAGCGAGGGTAAACCAAATGAGTTGAAATTTTGGAAGGTCCTTCATATGATCAAAGCATCACTCTCCTCAAGATTTGGGCTCATATCATCACTCTATGTGAGCTCAGCATCATATCTTGGTTTCTAATCAGATTTTCAGGTTGTGAAGCAACTATATTTTATATCGTTTCATTTTTGCTGAAAATTTACCAGGACATGCTCCTACCCATATAACCTCTCTCCACCAAATTTGGGCTCAATTCATCTATCCATTTGCCCTCTATAATTTTTCTTAGATTCTGTTCAGGGAAAACCACTATGAAGGAAGTACCATTTTGGTATATCCAAATGGTATGAAAATTTTACAGTGTGTTAATATGCCCACATGACTAGCCTCCACCAAAATTCAGCTCGATACAATCATTTTTGAGAGTGCTACTTCATATTATGTATTTCTGTCCAGTCTAGTGGTTTGTACAACAAGTACCAGCTAAACCCCTCTTATTCAGCTGGAACTTTGCCATCTTAATTACCTTAGTGAGTGATAAACGTCATTCAAATATCAGCATCTATCTTCAAGCGTGTGAGCCTAAGCAAACTACAAACACCTCTCCGTTCACTTGTATTCTTGCTACCTTTGATCACACCAGGGATCACTATGCTTGTTTCTCTCCTCCTTTGCATCGCCCTCTATACGCCTTGTCTCATGGACATGGTCGGTCGCCCAGGGAGTAACCACGTGCGCCAGTTCACGCGGTGACCATGGGGCAGATGAGCCAAATCTCGTGCTTTGCCAACCGCGTGCCCTTTAGCCGCCTCCTTCCTCCTCGTCTCGACGTCCCTCCATGTCCTGGAGCTAGCCCGTGAGCCTCTGTGTTGCCTTGTGCTCTGCCCCTCTCCTGTTTCACCGTTGTCGAGTGCCGGCAGCCATGCCCGTGACCTGACCACCGCCCCCACCTCCATTGGTGCTTTGCCCGAGCTCTCTTGAGCCTCCTCGACCCCTCCCTCGGCTATAAGTAGATGCCCCGAGGTCCTCCGCAGCTCGCCGCCCTCTCCACGGCCCTCCTAGACCACCGGAGCCCTCTCCTCTTCCTCTGTCCACCATTGCCACCGACGGCCTCTGCTCGAATCCGAGCAAGCCCGAGCCTCTCCCCTCCTCCTTTCTCCACCAGCAGCTCACCCACACGCTGGAGATCCTACTCCTCTCCTTAGCTCGTCACCGGAGTCCTTGTGGGCGCCGTTCCCATCAATGGTCGTCGCCCGCCCTTGCCCTCTTTTGCGGTGGGCCGCGGCAGCCCCGCTCCTCCCCAGAACCCGTTCTCCCTCGGGACGGGTGCGCCGATCCTCGCCGGTCATGCCAGTGGTCTCGGCACGGCTGGAGCCGCCCGGGCCGTCGCTGGTGCGCCTCTGCCTTGCCCCTCCCCTTCATCTCCTCTGCTCCTCGTGAGGGAGCAGCGGGAGGAAGAAGCCGAGCCAGGTGGGCCCCGCTTGTTCCCCTAGACCCCACACGTAAGTGACTCCAAGCCCGGGCCCAACTGAGTTAAGTGGAGGCGTATTCTTTGGAATGCATTTTCATTTAAATGAAAGTGTATTATGTTTCTTCTTCGGCCCAAAATATGCTTTCTCTGTCCTGAAAGCGTATTTCTGTAAAATGTGCTTTCTGTTTTCAGCCGCCGGGGACTTGGTTGTGAGGAAAACTATACAAATTAGTCCCTGATCTTCTACCTCTCGTATCTTCGCGACCGTAACTCCGAATGAGGTGTTTCCAAAGCCCACTTCTTCATCTCGTCGAGCCCGTCATGTTGGTACCATTTTCACAAGGTGTTCACATTGTCAAAATGACCATTTTTACCCTTGCCCCAAACAGCCCCCTCCGAGAGAGAACTATTTCCGGTGATCTCTTTCCGCAAATGCTTCGCACTTCTCCACGGTGATTTTTTCCACCCCAGGCAAGCCATGACAGCCACTTGCATGATTGATTTGAAGTAGCCATGGTTTTAAACTTGAATATTTAATTAAGTTGTGCATGTTAATATTTTCATGAATGCTTTATATGCTTATGGATCTATGCTCGTTCTTATTCCATGATTATTTTTATCTAGTTGGTTACATGCTTACTTGCTAATATTGTTATCATGTTCTATTCTGGTAGTTATTTTCTTGATTATAGTGGTCATACTATGTTCATATTAGTGATATGCTTGTGATGTTCAGGATCATTGTTATGCCATGTTCATTTGCATCCGATAGAGTAAATGTTTTATTGTTATTGATGTTAAGATGAACGTGCTAAATGGCTGTGTTATCCATCCATGCTTATGTTAATGTCATGCTCATATGCATTGTTATTCCATCATGTTATTCTGTTATGACTCAGCGGTTCCAGATTTCAAGATTAACCGGACTTTAATCGAACTTGAAGACCTGTTGGCTGAGTCATAGTGCCACCGAATCGAGCTTCCCAAAGTGCAACCACATTTGCCTTTTATGGGGAGGCCCTTTCTTGGTTTATTGTCATGCCTCTCGCCGGCGCCTCCAACTAGGGAAGGTTATGGGCATGCGCTAACCTGATCAGGTAGGAGGACATAAGCCTTGTGTGCCCGTGTTGGTATTGAGATCATGTCCCCGTTTTGGACCATTTTTGTTTTTCGACAACGGTGGCCGTTGGATGTCACACGTTGACATCGGGGCCACCCAGGACTTAGCCCAAAGGGGAGTTGGTCGGAGTGGCCGGGAGAGTGTCATGGCAATAGATTGGTTCTGTCGGGACACCGTTGGTCCACCCAAATGGGATTACGAGGCCTCAGGTTCCGTGATGTGGGTATAGTGTGCTAACCTCTACAGAGTGTGTATAATATATCGATAGTCGCATCCTCGGTTACGGACACAAGTTCGTAGTAGGTCACACTATGAGTCAACAGTAATAATAACTTGCTTAATAAACAACCCCGGTTCGATGAGGAAAGAAGTTGGTTGATCTTTATGTGGTCACGGGAGGTTCACCCTGGTATTCTTGGTAATGATGAGATGATCTTGTGAGGATCACGATGGTATTCTTGATAATGATGAAATGATGTTGTGGGGATCACAATGGTATTCTGATAATGATTGAAGTGATCCCGTGACCACGATGGTAAGTAAGAGTGGCATATCTAGGGTGGTTACAAGGTAACCCCAACAGAGTAAGTGTATCATGATATTGTTAACATGCTGCATGCTAGTATCATCATGTTCATATGTTCATGGCATGCTCATCTGATATTGTTCTAGTGGTATCTTGTTCGCCATGTACATGCCATGTTGTATCATGCTCATAAATGTTTAACCTGTAAATGCCATGCTGCTGTTTGTCTTGATTGCTTGTGGTTGTTGTGAGCTTGCAAGTACATTCAATGTATTGATCTGGCGTGTCATGCCAGATTGCAGGTGATGCCGTGATTGATTGCTTGTCGAGGTTACCATTCGTGCTAGCTAGATCGCGTTCCAGCCAGAGTCCCCGCGGAGTGGAGTCCATCGTTGTCGTCGTTGTTTCGCTGTTAGAAGATATTCTGCTGCTTCGAGTTGTTCTACTGCTAGCATAGAGCAACCTAAGCAGGCGTAGTGTCACCGTGCCGATGTAATTCATTGTGATATCTGAACCCTTGTATTCGTATCATTTGTAATAAGAAGTTGATTTGTTCTATGCCAAGCGGTGCCGTATTCCAGAAGACTTGTTCTCTGGGCTGGAATACGGGGTGTTCCGATCTCTCTGAGCCGGGGTGCCACTGTTGGGTAACGTAGTAATTTCAAAAAAAATCCTACGCACACGCAAGATCATGGTGATGCATAGCAACGAGAGGGGAGAGTGTTGTCTATGTACCCTCGTAGACCGAAGCGGAAGCAATCACAACGTAGAGGAAGTAGTCGTACGTTCTCCTCGCGATCCAACCGATCCAAGCGCCGTTACTCCGGCGCCTCCGAGTTCTTGGCACACGTACAGCTCGGTGACGCTCCTCGGGCTCCGATCCAGCAAAGCTCCGGGGAGAGAGAGTTCCGTCAGCACGACGGCGTGGTGACGATCGTGATGTTCTACCGACGCAGGGCTTCGCCTAAGCACCGCTTCTGATTTGACCGAGGTGGAATATGGTGGAGGGGGCACCGCACTGCTAAGGAGCGATCTCAAGGATCAACTTGTGTGTCATGGGGTGCCCCCCTGCCCCCGTATATAAAGGAGCTAGGGGGAGGGCCGGCCGGCCCTAGGAGGCGCGCCAAGGGAGGGGGGAGTCCTCCTCCTAGTGGGAGTAGGACTCCCCTTTCCTAGTCCTACTAGGAAGAAGGAAGGGGGAAGGAAAGAGAGGGAGAGGGAGAGGGAAAGGGGGGCCGCCCCCCCCTCCTTGTCCAAGTCGGACTCCCCATGGGGGCGCGCCACCTCTGGTGCAGCCCTCTCTCTCCCCTCTTGGCCCAATAAGGCCCATTACTTCCCGGGGTTCCGGTAACCCTCGGCACTCGAGTTTTCTCCGGAAACTTAGGAACCTTTCCGTGTCCGAATATAGCCGTCAATATATCAATCTTTATGTCTCGATCATTTCGAGACTCCTCGTCATGTCCGTGATCACATCCGAACTCCGAACTCCTTCGGTACATAAAAATACACAAACTCATAATATAACCGCTATCGAAACCTTAAGCGTGCGGACCCTACGGTTCGAGAACAATGTAGACATGACCGAGACACGTCTCCGGTCAATAACCAATAGCGGGACCTGGATGCCCATATTGGTTCCTACATTTTCTCTGAAGATCTTTATCGGTCGAGACCGCATAACAACATATGTTGTTCCCTTTGTCATCGGTATGTTACTTGCCCGAGATTCGATCGTCGGTATCCAATACCTAGTTCAATCTCGATTCTTGGCAAGTCTCTTTACTCGTTCGTAATACACCATCTCACAGCTAACTCATTAGTTGTAATTCTTGCAAGGCTTAGTGATGTGTATTACCGAGAAGGCCCAGAGATACCTCTCCGAGCAATCGGAGTGACAAATCCTAATCTCGAAATACGCCAACCCAACATACGCCTTTGGAGACACTGTAGTACTCCTTTATAATCACCCGATTACGTTGTGACGTTTGGTAGTACCAAAGTGTTCCTCCGGTAAGCAGGAGTTGCATAATCTCATAGTTATAGGAACATGTATAAGTCATGGATAAAAGCAATAGCAACATACTAAGCGATCGGGTGCTAAGCTAATGGAATGGGTCATGTCAATCAGATCATTCAACCAATGATGTGACCTTGTTAATCAAATGACAACTCCTTTGTCTATGGTTAGGAAACTTAACCATCTTTGATTAACAAGCTAGTCTAGTAGAGGCATACTAGTGACACTCTGTTTGTCTATGTATTCACGCATGTATTATGTTTCGGTTAATACATTTCTAGCATGAACAATAAACATTTATCATGATATAAGGAAATAAATAATAACTTTATTATTGCCTCTAGGGCATATTTCCTTGATCTCCCACTTGCACTAGAGTCAATAATCTAGATTACACGTAATGATTCTAACACCCATGGAGTCTTGGTGCTGATCATGTTTTGCTCGTGGAAGAGGCTTAGTCAACGGTCTGCTACATTCAGATCCGTATGTATCTTGCAAATCTCTATGTCTCCCACCGGACTAAGTCCGGATGGAATTGAAGCGTCTCTTGATGTGTTTGGTTCTCTTGTGAAATCTGGATTCCTTCGCCAAGGCAATTGCTCGATATTGTCACAAAAGATTTTCATTGGACCCGATGCACTAGGTATGACACCTAGATCGGATATGAACTCCTTCATCCAGACTACTTCATTAGGCGCTTCCGAAGCTGCTATGTATTCCGCTTCACATGTAGATCCCGCTGACGCTTTGTTTAGAACTGCACCAACCGACAGGCTCCTCCGTTTAGTGTAAATACGTATCCGGTTTGCGATTTAGAATCGTCCGGATCGGTGTCAAAGCTTGCATCAACGTAACCGATTTACGATGATCTCTTTGTCACCTCCATATCGAGAAACATATCCTTAGTCCTTTTCGTGTACTTCAGGATGTTCTTGACCGCTGTCCGATGATCCACTCTGGATTACTCTGGTACCTCCTCGCTAAGCTTATAGCAAGGCACACATCAGGTCTGGTAAACAGCATTGAATAGATGATAGAGACTATGGCTCAGGCATAGGGAACATCTTTCATTTTATCTCTATCTTCTGCGGTGGTCGGGCATTGTGTCTTACTCAAATTAACACCTTGTAACACGTGCAAGAACCCTTTCTTTGCTTGATCCATTTTGAACTTCTTCAAAATCTTGTCAAGGTATGTGCTTTGTGAAAGTCCAATTAAGCGTCTTGATCTATCTCTATAGATTTTGATGCCCAATATGTAAGCAGCTTCACCGAGGTCCTTCATCGAAAAACTCTTGTTCAAGTATCCCTTTATGCTATCCAGAAATTCTATATCATTTCCGATTAGTAATATGTCATCTACATATAATATCGAAATGCTCTGAGCTCCCACTCACTTTCTTGTAAATACGGGCTTCTCCAAAAGTGCATATAAACCCAAATGCTTTGATCACACTATCAAAGCGTTTATTCCAACTCTGAGATGCTTGCACCAGTCCATAAATGGATCGTTGGAGCTTGCACACTTTGTTAGCTCCCTTTGGATCGATAAAACCTTCTGGTTGCATCATATACAACTCTTCTTCCGTAAATCCATTCAGGAATGCAGTCTTTACATCCATTTGCCAAATTTCATAATCATAAAATGCGGCAACTGCTAACATGATTCGGACAGACTTAAGCATCGCTATGGGTGAGAAGGTCTCATCGTAGTCAATCCCTTGAACTTGTCGAAACCCCTTTGCGACAAGTCGAGCTTTGTAGACAGTAATATTACCGTCAGCGTCAGTCTTCTTCTTGAAGATCCACTTGTTTTCTATTGCTTGCCGACCAACATCATCAACTTCCTCACTATTTGGTGTAGATGTCGCAGAAACCGGTTTCTGTGATAAACTACTTTCAAATAAGGGAGAAGGTACAGTTACCTCATCAAGTTCTACTTTCCTCCCACTCACTTCTTTCGAGAGAAACTCCTTCTCTAGAAAAGATCCATTCTTAGCAACAAATGTCTTGCCCTCGGATCTGTGATAGAAGGTGTACCCAACTGTCTCCTTTGGGTATCCTATGAAGACACATTTCTCCGATTTAGGTTCGAGCTTATCAGGTTGAAGCTTTTTCACATAAGCATCGCATCCCCAAACTTTAAGAAACGACAACTTTGGTTTCTTGCTAAACCATATTTCATAAGGTGTCGTCTCAACGGATTTTGACGGTGTTCTATTCAGCGTGAATGCGGCCGTCTCAAGAGCATAACCCCAAAAGCGATAGCGGTAAATCTGTAAGAGACATCATAGATCGCACAATATCTAGTAAAGAGCCATTACGACGTACGGACACACCATAGCGTTGTGGTGTTCAGGGTGGCGAGAGTTCCGAAACTATTCCGCATTGTTTCAAATGTAGACCAAACTCGTAACTAAAATATTCGCCTCCACGATCAGATCGTAGAAACTTTATTTTCTTATTACGATGATTTTCAACTTCACTCTGAAATTCTTTGAACTTTTCAAATGTTTCAGACTTATGTTTCATTAAGTAGATATACCCATATCTCGCTTAAATCATCTGTGAAGGTGAGAAAATAACGATATCCGCCACGAGCCTCAACATTCATTGGACCACATACATCTGTATGTATGATTTCCAACAAATCATTGCTCTCTCCATAGTACAGGAGAACGGGGTTTTAGTCATCTTGCCCATGAGGCACGGTTACATAAGTGCCAAGTGATTCTTAATCAAGTGACTACATTAGTCCATCAGTATGGAGTTTCTTCATGCGCTTTATACCGATATGACCTAAACGGCAATGCCACAAATAAGTCGCACTATCATTATCAACTCTGCTTCTTTTGGTTTCAACATTATGAATATGTGTATCACTACTATCGAGATTCATTAAAAATAGACCACTCTTCAAGGGTGCATGACCATAAAAGATATTATTCATAAAAATAGAACAACCATTATTCTCTGATTTAAATGAATAACCGTCTCGCATCAAACAAGATCCAGATATAATGTTCATGCTTAACGCTGGCACCAAATAACAATTATTTAGGTCTAAAACTAATCCCGAAGGTAGATGTAGAGGTAGCGTGCCGACCGCGATCACATCGACTTTGGAACCATTTCCCAGCGCGCCGTCACCTCGTCCTTTGCCGGTGTTCGCAATCCGTAGTCCCTCGCTTTGAGTTGCAAATATTAGCAATGTAACCGTATCAAATACCAGTGCTCTGCGAGCTCTAGTAAGGTACACATCAATAACATGTATATCACATATACCTTTGTTCACCTTGCCATCCTTCTTATCCGCCAAATACTTGGGGCAGTTCCGCTTCCAGTGACGATGCGCTTGCGGTAGAAGCACTTTCGATTTCAGGTTTAGGTCCAGACTTGGGTTTCTTCTCTGAGCAGCAACTTGTTTGCTGTTCTTCTTGAAGTTCCCCTTCTTCTTCCCTTTGCCTTTCTTCTTGAAACTAGTGGTCTTATTGACCATCAACACTTGATGCTCCTTCTTGATTTCTACCTCCGCAGCCTTTAGCATTGCGAAGAGCTCGAGCATAGTCTTTACTAACCCTTGCATATTATAGTTCATCACGAAGCCTTTGTAGCTTGGTGGCGGTGATTGAAGAATTCTGTCAATGACACAATCATCCGGAAGATCAACTCCCGGTTGAGTCAAGTGATTGTAATACCGGACATTACGAGTATGTGCTCACCGCAGACCCATTCTCCTCCATCTTGCAGCTATAGAACTTATTGGAGACTTCATATCTCTCAATCCGGGCATTACATTGAAATATCAACTTCAACTCCTGGAACATCTCATATGCTCCATGACTTTCAAAGCGTCGTTGAAGACCTGGTTCTAAGCCGTAAAGCATGGCACATCGAACTATAGAGTAGTCATCGGCTTTGCTCGCCAGACGTTCTTAACGTCGTCGGTTACATCGGAAGAGTCTGGCACCTAGCGGTGTATCCGGGGCGTAACTCTTACGTGCAGCAATGAGGATAATCCTCAGGTTACGGACCCGATCCGTGTAATTGCTACCATCATCTTTCAACTTTGCTTTCTCAAGGAACGCATTAAAATTCAACGGAACAACAAAGACGAGCCATCTATCTATAAGTAAACATAGACAAGCAAGATACTATCGGTACTAAGTTCATGATAAATTTAAGTTCAATTAATCATATTACTTAAGAACTCCCACTTAGGCAGACATCTCTCTAGTCATCTTAAGTGATTACGTGATCCAAATCAACTAAACCATAACCGATCATCACGTGAGATGGAGTAGTTTTCAATGGTGAACATCACTATGTTGATCATATCTACTATATGATTCACGCCGACCTTTCGGCCTCCGTGTTCGAGGCCATATCCGCATATGCTAGGCTCGTCAAGTTTAACTTTGAGTATTCTGCGTGTGCAAAACTGGCTTGCACCCGTTGTAGATGGACGAGAGCTTATCACACCCGATCATCACGTGGTGTATGCAGGCACGACGAACTTTGGCAACGGTGCATACTCAGGAGAACACGTCTTGATAATTTTAGTGAGAGATCATCTTAAAATGCTACCGTCAATCAAAGCAAGATAAGATGCATAAAGGATAAACATCACATGCAATCAATATAAGTGATATGATATGGCCATCATCATCTTGTGCTTGTGATCTCCATCTCAAAGCACCGTCATGATCACCATAAATCACCGGGCGCGACACCTTGATCTCCATCGTAGCATCGTTGTCGTCTCGCCAACTATTGCTTCTACGACTATCGCTACCGCTTAGTGATAAAGTAAAGCAATTACATGGCGTTGCATTTCATACAATAAAGCGACAACCATATGGCTCCTGCCGATTGCCGATAACTTGGTTACAAAACATGATCATCTCATACAATAAAATATAGCATCACGTCTTGACCATATCACATCACAACATGCCCTGCAAAAACAAGTTAGACGTCCTCTACTTTGTTGTTGCAAGTTTTACGTGGCTGCTTCGGGCTGAGCAAGAACCGTTCTTACCTACGCATCAAAAACCACAACGATAGTTCGTCAAGTTGGTGTTGTTTTAACCTTCGCAAGGACCGGGCGTAGCCACACTCGGTTCAACTAAAGTGAGAGAGACAGACACCGCGGTCACCTTTAAGCAACGAGTGCTCAGCGGTGAAACCAGTCTCGCGTAAGCGTCTGGCGTAATGTCGGTCCGGCCGCTTCATCTCACAATACCGCCGAACCAAAGTATGACATGCTTTGGTAAGCGGTATGACTTATATCGCCCACAACTCACTTGTGTTCTACTCGTGCATATGACATCAACGCATAAAACCAGGCTCGGATGCCACTTTGTTGGGTAACGTAGTAATTTCAAAAATTTCCCACGCACACGCAAGATCATGGTGATGCATAACAGCGAGAGGGGAGAGTGTTGTCTACGTACCCTCGTGAGACCGAGCGGAAGCAATCACAACATAGAGGAAGTAGTCAGACGTTCTCCTCGCGATCCAACCGATCCAAGCGCCGTTACTCCGGCGCCTCCAGTTCTTGGCACACGTACAGCTCGGTGGCGCTCCTCGGGCTCCGATCCAGCAAAGCTCGGGAGAGAGAGTTCGTCGGCCTGACGGCGTGGTGGCGATCTTGATGTTCTACTGACGCAGGCTTCGCCTAAGCACCGCTTCTGATTTGACCGAGGTGGAATATGGTGGAGGGGCACCGCACACGGCTAAGGAGCGATCTCAAGGATCAACTTGTGTGTCCTAGGGTGCCCCTGCCCCGTATATAAAGGAGCAAGGGGAGGGCGGCCGGCCCCTAGGAGGCGCGCCAAGGGAGGGAGTCCTCCTCCTAGTGGGAGTAGGACTCCCTTTCCTAGTCCTACTAGGAAGAAGGAAGGGGGAAGGAAAGAGAGGGAGAGGGAGAGGGAAAGGGGCCACGCCCCCTCCTTGTCCAATTCGGACTCCCCATGGGGGCCACCTCTGGTGCAGCCCTCTCTCTCCCCTCTTGGCCCAATAAGGCCCATTACTTCCTGTGGGGTTCCGTAACCCCTCGGCACTCCGGTTTTCTCCGGAAACTTCCGGAACCTTTCCGGTGTCCGAATATAGCCGTCCAATATATCAATCTTTATGTCTCGATCATTTGGAGACTCCTCGTCATGTCCGTGATCACATCCGGGACTCCGAACTCCTTCGGTACATCAAAATACACAAACTCATAATATAACCGTCCATCGAAACCTTAAGCGTTAGGAACCTACTGTTAGATAACAATGTAGACATGACAGAGACACGTCTCCGGTCAATAACCAATAGCGGGACCTGGATGCCAATGTTGGTTCCTACATTTTCTACGAAGATCTTTATCGGTCAGACCGCATAACAACATTCGTTGTTCCCTTTGTCATCGGTATGTTTCTTGCGAGAGATTCGATCGTCGGTATCCAATACCTAGTTCAATCTCGTTCATCGGCAAGTCTCTTTACTCGTTCCGTAATACACCATCTCACAGCTAACTCATTAGTTGTAATGCTTGCAAGGCTTAGTGATGTGTATTACCGAGAAGGCCCAGAGATACCTCTCCGACAATCGGAGTGACAAATCCTAATCTCGAACACGCCAACCCAACATCTGCCTTTGGAGACACTGTAGTACTCCTTTATAATCACCGATTCACGTTGTGACGTTTGGTAGTACCCAAAGTGTTCCTCCGGTGGCAGGAGTTGCATAATCTCATAGTTATAGGAACATGTATAAGTCATGGATAAAAGCAATAGCAACATACTAAGCGATCGGGTGCTAAGCTAATGGAATGGGTCATGTCAATCAGATCATTCAACCAATGATGTGACCTTGTTAATCAAATGACAACTCCTTTGTCTATGGTTAGGAAACTTAACCATCTTTGATTAACAAGCTAGTCTAGTAGAGGCATACTAGTGACACTCTGTTTGTCTATGTATTCACACATGTATTATGTTTCCGGTTAATACATTTCTAGCATGAACAATAAACATTTATCATGATATAAGGAAATAAATAATAACTTTATTATTGCCTCTAGGGCATATTTCCTTCAGCCACAAGCGTTGATATCAGAGCAGGTCTGGCTGTAGGACGCCCTAGTTCGTGCGAGCGTTAGAAAGCGGTATATAGAGTCTTGTCGGTTTGTTGCACTAGAGGCGGGTTTACAGCCTTAACAACCACTCCATGTTCTTCGGGCTCAATTATCCGATCATCCAACCAATCATCGATCATATCATCGGCGACGATTACCGTGTATGCAACTTCCATTCGCCATGGGGGACTGTGTTTACACATCATACCATGGGTTTCATTAATCACCATATCCAGAGATTCGTCGACACAGCTTGTTGCTAGATAATCTTCAGTGTGTGAAAGGCATCAAGCTTCCATGTGATGGATGACTTTTGCAAACCCGATATGGGGCGATGTGGTTCATGCCAACAACAAATATGCACAACTTAATTCGTACTGATATCTAGACTGAGCCGTGTATTCTGTTACTGTAGCACGACCCTCTTTTGTTAGATATTACGTAATGTTGTTAGTTTGAAACACTCCTCTGGTTTGAAGGATAGATACCTTTCTGGGATCAAATGCATCCTAACTCACCTGCGTAGGATGTACTAATAATGATGATGGAGATGCTGTGCAGAAGCCATATATATATGTAGGATGGCCATTTGGGACACTTAGGTGCCTGGGCACCTTGCCTATGAACCGTCGGATTACATTAAGATGTGTGCACTTGTATTAGTACTAGAACAAATGGGGTTAAATGCTGACTTTTTAATTAGGAAAGAATTATTGCTTGATCTGAACACTCAATGCCCTCATTAAACAAGAGAGAGATAATCAACAATTAATGGTCCATGCATGGTATGTGTACTTTATTGATGTGTTATACTTTTTTTAATATATTATTTTTGGGTATGTCTTAGGCATGTACATGTACTAGGAATTGAGTTTGTGTGTACTATATCTTAGTTATTTCTACTAGTCGCCAACTCGTGCACCTGCACGGGCTAGTATTTTGAGCTACACACAAAGAATACTTTGACTATACAATTGGAGAATATGAATCAAGATATTTAGCCTTTGCTTGAGACACTAATTATTTATTCAACCAACAAATAACATGCATCAACACATTACCTTTTTTTAATATAGGTTCTTTTAATTAAGTCAAAATAAAAATCATGGATACATAGTTATAGGTAACCAACTTTTAGCCTAAGAAGTTAAGAGGAAAGGAACTCCATGGGAAGTATCACATTTGTAGTGACACTACTCGCACCGGCTTTTCCCATGCTCTTGGTGTGATTGGTGAACCACAAAGTTCGATAATAACATGATGCACTCAAACAATTTTGCAAAATATATTTGTTTAAACAGAAGGATCATCGGTGTTAGCTATCTCAAAGATTTTTTTAATAGTTTCAAATGAAAATAAGATGTAAACATAAACTAAGGAATTTGACCCCATTGTCAAATTGACGGAGATTTTAGAAAGACATAATGTGCATGTAAATTAGTTACGCAAGTCAAATGTGAGCGTTATGTGAAAATCAATGTTAGACACTACTATTGGTGGATCGTGCATAGCACCAAAATAATATAGCACATCATTCTGGTAAGTAAACCTGAATGCATGACTATATATATAATATGCTCTATTCGAAGCATTGTCCTTTTGGTGATTTTCTAAAAATACCATGGACTATACATAGGATATATACTAACATTGGGGAGCCCAATACATTATTAGATCTAACAAATTAAGACCAAAATATATGGAAAGCTTGATGTTTCAGTAAATGGTGCCGACAAATATCATGTTGAGGAATGCATTCTCCATGAGTTCTCAGCTTATTACCTTTCCGTGCAGTGGAGGCCAGATAAAGGATCCCCTGGCAATAACATAGCTAAAAGCAAGCCTGCAAGAAAGAAACAGAAAACATGGATAAATATTTCTAGACTTGCGGTAATATAAATCAGAACATCCCACTACTAATCCAAAACATGGAAGTACGGCACCCTCTGACTTGAAGATTGCAATCCAATCTGACTAATTCCAGCAGCAAACATTGCAAACAGGGAAGATCATAGAATCTGAGTTCATCCAATGAAAACGATATAAATCAATAGAACGTGGTGTTATGAGAGCATGGCATCAACAGTGTTCCTATCTAGCATGAAAGCTCAACGGAGGAACATCCCCCTAGATTAGAATCAGAATCCCTTTCATCCTTTTCATTGGATGAATTAGATAAAATTACATCAAACATTGACATCACAGAATATATAACAGTAGGAGGGGCAAAGCGTTATAAGTTTCCATTAAACTTTTCTTCTTATTATACTTCTTTCATTTCCCAATTACTTTGAAAGTTTTCTGACATTTATAATGCAAAGCAGCACAATTTACATATTGCTTGTTATAGGCTTTAGATTATTTCTTACTTTTCTCCCGGCTTCCCTGCCTTCAGTCTGAATCTGAATCTACAGATATTGTACCGCAACGGCATGGCGTGATATAGGGAACGTTGGTGTTAGACATTGAATCTGAATCTGCAGTCTGCACCCAGTCGTTCATCGCGGTCTTCATCTCCTTCTATGACCCTGCTGCATCGCCAGGCTCCACACCCATGCTTCCCCCTGTTGGGCGTGGCCTTCATCCTGCTAGACTCGGATACTCGCTGCCTCTAGGCATGCATGAAGTTGGGTTTCATCTTGTCGGGCGTGGCCTTCTCCATCCTGCTGGACTCAAACGCCTGTTGCTTCTAGGCATGCGTGAGGTCTTCTCCATTCTGCTGGTCTCCCCTTCCTGGGTGTGGTCTTCTCCATCCTGCTGGACTCGAATGCCTGCTACTTCTAGGCATGTGTGAGGTTGGTTTCCCCTTGCTGGGTAAGAGAAGGGCATGTATCAAGGGGAGAGGATGAGGACCGTGCATCTAAATTTTTTTGCCGTTGGAGTGAATCTATGTTGGACTATAGATCTTATATACTTGGGTCTCTAACCACGGTGGCTTATTTGATCAGAATAGTAGATTTAAGATGTAAACCATAAATTTAAGATCTAACGGTCAAATTTATGTGTATTCCCAGGATCAACGTGGAGGCTTCATTGGTTCCCCATCTGCTATTGCATTAAACAGCTGTGGGGATATGGAGCAATACGTGTATCATTTTTACTTTAAACATGTGCAAACTCTTTTCACGGGGAGCAATACGTGTAGTTTTTTTTTTCTTTGAACACGTTTACTTTTATCTGAATTTGCTAAACATACGTGTATGTTAGTTCAGGTTTTTTTGGAGAAACAGATTTGGCGTTTGTCACGTCTATGTTGGGTCTTTTTTTCACTGCGAGCGTAACATAAATCGTGGGGTTAACATTGATCGATTACATAGATCAACGGTTTTAATTAATTTCAATGATGTGGATTAATATGGAGACTCATATGGCGCCTCCAATTAGTAAATATAAGATATACCTTGTCACGACCTAGCCACGTACTAATTTATATACCTATAAAAATCTTATACCTAGTCACGTACTAATCCATATACCTATAAAAATTGTATACCTAGTCACGTACTAATTCATATACCTATAAAAATCGTATACCTAGTCACGTACTATGTTTTTGATATACATAGTCAATATCAGATGTATATGTAAACTATACTATTTCTGGGTATATCTCCAATATCATTAACTGGATTGTCTCAAAATAGTTTACATGCATTAAAAATAGTGTATCATTTTTGGGGTTATGTACAGTTCAAAGTATATCAGTTTTGTGTATATCTT
Source organism: Aegilops bicornis (assembly GCA_021605145.1). Classification (NCBI taxonomy): domain Eukaryota; kingdom Viridiplantae; phylum Streptophyta; class Magnoliopsida; order Poales; family Poaceae; genus Aegilops; species Aegilops bicornis. The sequence goes on from CM038669.1 coordinate 49,730,163, forward strand.
CAAAGCATGCTTGTATTAAAAAAGGGTATGCAGGTATGATATCTTAGGTGCATGTACATACAAAAAATCGCGTATGGGTATTGGCATGCAACGTACATTTCTAAAACTAGAAAGAATTGTGTGTGAGTATATGTACGTAGGAAAAAAATAATGTGTGGGTATCAGCATGCATCATATATATTTCTAAAATTAAAAAAATAATTAGGATCACACTTTATATTATTTGCTCACTTTTTGAATAGAATTAGTCACTAAAAAGCGTGACCCGGCCTTAATTTTTTAATACTAGATACCTTGGAAAGTAAAACTTCAAAAGAATGCATAATATACTTCATAATTATACATACAAACATTTGCGACAATGTTTCATATTATTTGGTCATATCAAATACCTTAAAAAAATCAGAGCGTATATACATACCCTTTTTATTTGGAAATGAATCATTGCAAGGAAATTAGTAGTATATATTTTTTGGAAAGCAATCATTGCCTATTAATGGTGATGGTGCACGCAAACAAAATTTGGATCCACATCATGCACCTTGAATAGCACTTACTATAACGGGCACCTAGGTGCCCCACACAATTTAGGCTTCAAATGCATACTTGTTAGTTAAACCTATGGTTAAAATGTGACACTAAATACGACTAGTAAGTAGTACAATAGTAGTACTATTATACGTCGGTCAAATTATTCATCATGTTCACACATTGAATTGACGTGATAACACGCTGCGCGTGAGATGACATAAGAATCCCGGCGGCGTGTTCGGGTATTCTGGACTTCAGATTTGGAGTACCACTTATCTGTCGAAATCTTTCATCATTCACTTAAAACAGTCGATTGATCATACATTGAGTATCATATAACTGAAATTAACCGATGCAAGTCCACGGTGCTGCTGGCTGGTGCTACCTCTTGAGCACTACGTTGGTTTTCTCTTGAAGAGGAAAGGGTGATGTAGCAAAGTAGCATAAGTATTTCCTTCAGTTTTTGAAAGCCAAGGTATCAATCCAGTAGGAGGCTACACGCAAGTCCCTCGTACCTACACAAACAAGAACCTCGCAACCAACACGATAAAGGGGTTGTCAATCCCTTCACGACCACTTACGAAAGTGAGATCTGATAGAGATAGTAAGATAAGATAAATATTTGGTATTTTTATGATATAGATTGGAAAGTAAAGATTGCAAAATAAAGTAAATAGGAAACTTATATGATGGAAAATAGACCCGGGGGCCATAGGTTTCACTAGTGACTTCTCTCAAGATAGCATTAGTATTACGGTGGATGAACAAATTTCTGTCGAGCAATTGATAGAAAAGTGCATAGTTATGAGAATATCTAGGCATGAACATGTATATAGGCATCACGTCCGCGACAAGTAGACCGAAACGATTCTGCATCTACTACTATTACTCCACACATCGACCGCTATCCAGCATGCATCTAGAGTATTAAGTTCATAGAACAGAGTAACACATTAGGCAAGATGAAGTGATGTAGAGGGATAAACTCAAGCAATATGATATAAACCCCATCTTTTTATCCTCGATGGCAACAATACAATACGTGCCTTGCTGCACTAACATCCTTTGGGAAAGGACACCGCAAGATTGAACCCAAAGCTAAGCACTTCTCCCATTGCAAGATAGATCAATTTAGTAGGCCAAACCAAACTGATAATTCAAAGAGACTTGCAAATATAACCAATCATACATAAAATAATTTAGAGGAGATTCAAATATTTCTTATAGACAAACTTGATCATAAACCCACAATTCATCGAATCTCGACAAACACACCGCAAAAAGAGTTACATCGAATAGATCTCCAAGAAGATCGAGGAGAATTTTGTATTGAGATTCAAAGAGAGGGAAGAAGCCATCTAGCTAATAACTATGGACCCGAAGGTCTATGGTAAACTACTCAAAACTCATCGGAGAGGCTTTGGCGTTGATGTAGAAGCCCTCCGTGATCGATTCCCCCTCCGGCGGAGCGCCGGAAAAGGCTCCAAGATGGGATCTCATGGGTACAGAAGGTTGCGGCAGTGGAAATAGGGTTTCGTGGTGCTCCTGGATGTTTTCAGGGTATGCAAGTATATACAGGCGAAGGAAGTCGGTCAGGGGAGCCACGAGGGGCCCACGAGGGTGGGGGGGGGGGGGGGCGCCCACCCCCTAGGGCGCGCCTCCCTGCCTCGTGGCTTCCTCGTCTACTTCTTGACGTCCACTCGAAGTCTCCTGGATTGCGTTTGTTCCAAAAATAACTCTCCTGAAGGTTTCATTTCGTTTGGACTCCGTTTGATATTCATTTTCTGCGAAACACTGAAATAGGTAAAAAAAAGCAACTTGGGCTGGGCCTCCGGTTAATAGGTTAGTGCCAAAAATGATATAAATGTGTATAGTAATGCCCATAAACATCCAAAACAGGTAATATAATAGCATGGAACAATAAAAAATTATAGATACGTTGGAGACGTATCAGCTGGCGTCAAGTTCGATCCCACGGATCAGGAGCTGATCGAGCACCTTGAGGCCAAAGTGAGTGCTGACAGCACGAGATCTCACCCTCTCATCGATTTGTTCATACCAACCATCGACAGTGAGCACGGCATATGCTACACCCATCCTGAGAAACTTCCAGGTAAGACACCGATCGGCCGTCTACTTGCACAAACATATTCCTTTGTTTATAGCTCTATTTTTATTTTTTGACGCAGACCTAGTGAAGCAATTACAATTTGACAGTTAATAAAAAGTGAAACAAGTGACTGCAACATGCCAAAGATGTTATGAAAATGCCAACTACGTACACTAAAATCTGTATTCGACAATACTGCAGGTATCACACTGAGTGGCCTAAGCAAGCATTTCTTCCAGCGCAATTCCAGGGCGTTCAAAAGGGGCACGTGGACGCGTCGCAAGATACAGTCGGAGTGCGGCATGCACGCGATGTGGCACAAGACCGGCAATACCTTGCCAGTGATGGTCAACGGCCGACAGACGGGCAGCAAAAAGGTTCTGGTGCTGCACACCAACAAGAACTTCGACCAGTAGAGGACCAACTAGGTGATGCACCAGTACCACCTCGGGGACCAGGAGCAAGAGAAGGAGCGGGAGCTGGTCCTCTGCAAGATTTTCTACCAGACGAACACTAGGGCCAAGAGTAAAAAGATTATAAGTTGGTTTGGTATTGGTACATGTACTACCTTGTCTTCTGCAAGTTGGTATTGTTGTTAACGATCTTTCGGTATGAACTTGGCATTTGCTTCCAACCATCATGCCGAGGGTCGACGTGGATATAAAGCTGAATCATTTGTATCGAAACAAATTTTCAGACATCTGATTTTTATTTGATGGGTAGCGTAAGCACCTGCCGTTCGAATTCCCAGTTCTCCAAATTTTTCGAAACAAGTGCATGCACTTATTATCACGATGAAAAAAATAATATACCTTGTTTAAAAAAACAATATACCTGCTGCATCCCAGTTATCAGTCTGTACTTGCAGAATTCTCGCATTTATTGAGCAGGTATATTTTTTTTCCAGGTCGAGCAAGTTTCCACTGGGCTGTAGACTGCCCAGGCTTGGTTTTGTTTTTAACACACCCAGCACATGACGACAATGGGGCACAAAGATCCAACAGATATCTACTGGCCTCTGGCCCGCCAGTGTTAAATATAATTTGTCTTACAAAATCCGCAGGCAGTTTTTTTTACTGAATCAAACACACAACCAAATTCTATTTTCCTCTTGAAACGTCATGTCCTAGATCCATTTTCTAGTCTCTGCCTATAGTTTTACTAGTTCATATACACGTATCATTATATTGAAAATACATAAATTCCCTTTTCATACTTACATCCTTATTTTCGTTGTTGTTTTCCCTCCTAGCACTGATTTTTTTACCACTGGTTTTCCCTTAAACCAACTCAATTGTCCCACGTCTTATTTGCTTACAAAAACAAAATGATTTTTTGGCAAATCAATAAGTTCTTAAAAAATGTTTATCATTTCGGGATTGCAACAGTCCGGACTCCACCGAAATATGCAAAATAAGGTTTCAACTTTTTGACCGTGGTCCTGGGCAGAAAATGGGCTATAATAAATTACTTAAGAATTAGCAAATGGGTTGCAAATTGTAAAAAATATAGCAAATGGGCTCTATGTTGTCTGCCACAGATTTGGAGGCTGACTTGTGGGCCTACTAAGTTCATGCGTACACAAAGTTTCTCAAAAAAAGTAACTCAGTCAACAATCGACTCTACCAGCGTGAGACCATTAGATGTCAATCTAACGACAATCGTGCTTCTTCAGTCTCTGATCTTCCTGCTTCAGCCGCCCAAACCAGTGCCGGCGGAACCGCCTATTCCCGCCTCCCGTGGTCGGCTGTGCTGCCGGGCAGGCCTCACGGCCCCACCATATTCGCATCCCTGGCCTGTCTATCCCTCTACTCACCCACACCTCCTGTTATTTTCCGGCGTTGACAGCCGAACTAGTCAACCCAAGTACTCTCCACCGTGTGGGCAGCCATTGTCGTGTCTTCCCCGGCTCCGTGTCGTTCCCTTCATAGGCCTCGCCATCGTCCACCGCCCTAGTGCTCTCGGTGTGGCGTGGTCAACGTGGTCAACGAACGACATCCATCGGAAGTGGATTGTACGTGGAGAGCCTGACAGCTGGGTCCACGGCCGCACACAAGGAAATGCCTCCTTATTACGTGCAAAATAATGATTCCTCCACTTGACAACTGAGACCCACCGGAAGGGCCTCTATATTTTGTGAAAAAAACTTTCCCCCTGCTGACAGGTCGGACCCACCAACTATATCTTCGCAAGCAAGGAAGTGCCTCCTTATTGCGCATAACAAAATGAATACCCCCTGCCAGCTAGGATCCACCATAGTGGGAGGCTGACTTGTGGGCCTACTAAGTTGACGGCGATGGAGGGCTTTGTCAACTTAGTCAATATGAACGATTCTAGCTCCAGTGACCGTACGATGTCCATCAAACGGCCGTAGTGCTTCTTCAACCTCTGGTTTTCTTGCTCCAGCCGCCCAAACTAGCAACGGTCGTGCCGCGTGCTCCTGCCTCCCGTGGCCGGCTGTGATGCCGCGGAGGCCTCACCGCCCCTACTACTCGCACCGCTGGCCTAGCCATGCCTCTACTCACCCACAACCCCCTGTTATTCTGCGGTGACGGCAGCCGCACACCGCAGCTGAACTAGTGAACCCTCATACTCCACTCTGCATGGGCTTCCACTGCCGCGTCTTCCTCGGCTCGCGTTGTCCCCTTCCTAGGCCTCGCCATCGTCCACCGCCCTGGTGCTCTCGGCACGGCGTGGTTAATGTGGTCAAGGAACGACTTCCATTGGAAGAGTGCTATACGTGGAGAGGCTGACAGCTGGGTCCACGGCAGCCGCAAGAAAGTACCTCCTTATTATGCACAAAATAATTATTCCTCCACCTGATAGCAGGGATCCACCGGACGGGCCACCGTATTTCGTGAAAAAACGTTTTCCCCCTGACTGCTGGGACCCACCAGCTACATCTTCGGACGCAAGGAAGTGCGCCCATATTACGGGCAAAAAAAACGATTTGCCCCTGACTGCTGAGACCCACTAGCTACATCTTCGCATGCAAGGAAGTGCCTGACAGTCGGGACCCACCTGGTCGAAGCATACGTAGCGTTTTCATTCAGGTCATGAACGTGTACGTACATACTGGTCGATCAGTCTGTCTGCAGGCTGTATCGAGGAACAGTGGTTGTGCAAGGAAGGAAGGGCACGTGTCATAGTAGAGGCGCGCACATAGCATGTACACGTACGTACAGTGACCAGGGTGCAAGAAAGTAAATACAGCCACATACGTACATACGGGCGGGGTCTCGAACGCCTACTCACGCATACGTATGGCCAGGGCTCGTGTACATGATTGGGTCGGAACGGAGAAACTACTTCGTCGTCGTCTTCATGGGGAGGCAACGGAATGCGTCATGTTCATCGGGAGGCAACGAAACGCGTGCTGTTCATTGGGAGCCAACCGGCTTGGACGGAACAACTGATGGAAACGAGGCCTGGCATACGGTAGAACGGAGGAAACGGCCTTGTGTTCGACCGTCCACGGTCGAAACGGGATCCTGTTCATCTGGAGGGGTCTGGCGTACCGCAAAACGGAGGAAACGGACTTTTGTTTGACCTCCTATGGTTGAAATGGGGTCCTGTTGATCGGGAGGGGTGTGCCATACCGCAAAACGGAGGAAACAGACTTGTGTTAGAGCGCTATAGTCGAAACGGGGGTCCTGTTCATCGGGAGGGGTGTGGCGTACCGCAAAACGGGACTCCACGAGATATTGTTCATCTCCACCATCGACCTCCTCCAGCCTCCACGGGCTACTGTTCATCCACCATCGACCTCCTCCAGCCTCCACCTATGACTGTTCATCCATGGGCTCCTGTTCATCCAGCCTCCACCGCTCCTCCACCGGCTACTATTCAACCAGCCCTCTCCACGGGCTCCTGTTCAACCACCCCTCCACGGGCTACTGTTCATCCAGCCCTCCACCGGCTACTGTTCAACCAGCCCTCCACTGGGTACTGTTCAACCTTCCTTCCACGGGGTCCTGTTTATCTAGTCCTCCACGGGGTCCTGTTCATCCACGCCCAACCGGCCCGATCGATCGGGGTCCTGTTCATCCAGCGGCACCACGGGGTCCTGATCATCCTACCACCACCGGGAACTGTTCATCCAAACCCTCCCCCCAACAACACTCATTGTTCATCAATGGAAGGAGGCAGGAGGTTCGATCGGCTTCAGTTAGTAGCAGTAGCGAACGAAGGAATCACTCGATCAGGTTCAGTTAACAGCCATCGATCGATCACTTTCGGGTTTAATGTGGCAGCGTAACTGCGGTGCAATCGCTTCCGGGTTAAGTTAAGCGAGCGTCTCACTCGGGTTCGATTAGAGCCCAACGCCTCGCACCGCAGCGTCTGGCGTTCGAGAGAAAGCAGCGCATCGCCGGCCCCGACCACCCACCATAACCGGGAACTCCCCGATATTTTCCTCGCCCTCGCTTCTACCATGGTTTTTCCGTCGTGGACGGCCCAAAGAATGTCACGCAGCTGCATCTCCGGCCCGCCCAGGACGAAAAGCCCATTTTCTGTCATGATTTTTTGTCATAGAAGTAGGAGCCCACCACATCTATGATGATACCAGGTTTTGTCATAATTATCGTCATAGAAGTGTCATAAGTCTGATCGATTTTTTTTTTCGTTCGGACCAAAATGTCACGGATGTCTTGTTTTTGTAGTGCTACATGGACTCCGTTCCATGAGCCTCGGGTCGACGGGCCTTCGCCCCCCTCCTCTTTGGCCCACGAGACTCCGGTCCACGAGCCTCGAGTTTACGGGCCTTCGCCCCCCTCCTCTTCGGCCCACGAGACTTCGGGCCAGGACGCTTGGGCCCGCGTGACTCCGCCCCAGGCTACGTCCTAGGAGACGTCTGGATGGGGTAACTGGCAGGATCCTCCTGAGGGGTCGAGTGGCCATTGTCGGTGTCAAAACCGGCGGATCTCGGGTAGGGGGTCCCGATCTGTGCGTCTAAGGCTAATGGTAACAGGAGGCGGGGGACACAATGTTTACCCAGGTTCGGGCCCTCTCGATGGAGGTAATACCCTACTTCATGCTTGATTGATCTTGATGATATGAGTATTACAAGAGTTGATCTACCACGAGATCGTAAAGGTTAAACCCTAGAATCTAGCCTATGATTATGATTGTTCTTGTCCTACGGACTAAACCCTCTGGTTTATATAGACACCGGAGGGGGCTAGGGTTACACAGAGTCGGTTACAGAGAAGGAGATCTACATATCCGGATTGCCAAGCTTGCCTTCCATGCAAAGGAGAGTCCCATCTGGACACAGGACGAAGTCTTCAATCTTGTATCTTCATAGTCCAACAGTCCGGCCAAAGTATATAGTACGGCTATCCGAGGACCCCCTAATCCAGTACTCCCTTAGTAACCCCTGAACCAGGCTTCAATGATGATGAGTCCGGCGCGCAGATTGTCTTCGGCATTGCAAGGCGGGTTCCTTCTCCGTATACTCCATAGAAGATCTTGAACACAAGGATCGTGTCCGGCTTTGCAAAACTATTTCCACATACCACCGTAGAGAGCACAATATTCCACAAATCTAATCTGCTGACAACTTTTTATAGAGTGACATCACGCTGCGGCTCGGTCATTATGCGAACCATTTTTCTCAACCTGCTGCCGCACATATCGCGAGGCGGTTTTATTGGCACGTCTTGTCAAAGCAGAGATTGTGTCCCCTTATCACGGGATTCTCATCAATACGGGTGTGGGTAAACCAACCGCATCTTCAATTGCGGCGTTTGGGGAATAAGCGAGTTTATCGGGCAAGTGGGGAGGCACAGGATCCCTGCCGCCTTTATAAGGAGATAAGGGCTCCCCTTTTTTACCCACGCCTTCTCCTTCCTCTACTCATCCATTTTGTCCCACTCGAGCTTTAGCGCCCAAGCGTTCGCCTTCTCCGCCCACAAAGGCCCTCCGAAAATGTCCGGACCCGGAGCAGGAGGCAAGTGGATGGCCTCTATCGTCCGGGACAAGGATATCTAAAAGCTTCGGGAGGCCGGGTATCTGGCCAAGAACATCAGCCATCGTCTCCCGACGGCGGGACAGATCGTCCCAACCCTAGAACCCCACGAGAGGGTTGTATTCCTCCCTCATTTTGTCCGCGGGCTACGGTTTCCCCTCCACCCATTCATTCGCAGCATCATGTATTACTATGGGATCAATTTTCATGATCTATCCCCCAATTCCTTTCTCAACATCTCGACGTTCATCATCGTGTGCGAGGCCTTTCTCCGCATTTCTCCACACTTCGGCTTATGGCTGAAGATTTTCAATGTGAAGCCCAAGGTAGTGAGCAGCGAGCACGCCCAGTGCGGAGGCGCCATGGTGAGCAAGATGCCCAACATCACATGGCCAACAGGTACCTTCAACGATTCCGTCAAAGAGTGGTAGCAGTAGTGGTTTTACATTACTGAGCCGCGCGGCGCGGAATGGGCCGCCGCTCCCGAATTCTGATCCGGAGCTCCCCTGCGGCTTACGTCCTGGCCCAAGAAGGGCCTGAACTGGTTTTCATCCGACGAATTGTTGGTGCTCCAGACGTGCGTCAAGGATATGGAAGACAAGAATATCAAACTTGTTAATGTAGTCCAGGTGATGTTAGTTCACTGGATTCTTCCTTGTCAACACAGGGCTTGCAATTTATGGGAATTCAACCCGGCCATGCACCAGACCCTGCTAGAGCTCTTCGGCTCCTTGCACAAGGACATTTGGAAGGTGATCTTTAAGTCCGGCAAATCATGGCCGGACTCCGCCGAGGACCGCGGGTACCAGCTGTCCCACCCTGCAAGTTCGGTAAGTCATTGTATGTTGGCAATTCATACGTTTTATTCGCATAACTCGAGGGAAATGCTTGATGTGCTTTCCACAACTCTCCTAGGGCTGGATGAAGAAGGCGGGGCGGATCTACTGTCCGGCCCCACTGCCAGAAGAACCGGCCGGCCCACTTCTAACGAAGATGCTGGTCCCAGCGCCTTACAAGGCGCCGAAGAAAAAGGACGAGAAGGAGGCCAAAAAGACCAGGGGCGGCCTCCATCGCCGCGGCACTTTGGACACAATATCCGAAGACTCCGATGCCTTCTCATCCTCCGGAGAGGTCGAGGAAGAGGAGGAAGACCAATCCCCAGCGAGGGGAAGAAAGAAAAGGACGGCCTCCACATCTTTGGAGGTCGAGTCTCCTAAGAAGGGAAATACTCCCCTTCCGGAGGAGTCCACCGCTGCTACCAACAACATCCCAGAGTGGGATCCCAGGGCCCAGCCCCTAGTGAACTCGTGAGTATATAAAATCCGAACACGTTTACGCATCCAGACTCACTACGACATGACATTTTAATCATTGAGCCATACCGTTTTGCAGTCCGGCGAGGTCCCGCACCGAACAATCCTTATCGGAGGATTTCCTGGGCTCGGATGCTATAGACAGCGGGACACCCCCGAGGGCCCCCTCCCCAAAACACGTGAACAACACCGAGGTTTCGTCCCAGAGGGACCCAGGCCAAGGAGGGGGGGGGGATCGTCAAGGCGGCGCCAGAAGGTCAAACTTCAGGGGCCGGACAAACGGGAGAAAAGGCTCCCATTGATGTCAACGGCGGGGGCTATTTTGAGTTCGTCCCCTAGACGGACGCAATTCTGGAGACCGATACGGCTCCAGAATCAGGAAGGCAGCCCCCCTCAGCTGGAGGGGGTGCGCATGTTCCACCGGCAACCTCTGTCCAACCAGAGGTGCCGGATACTTTATCGGCGGGCGCCAAGAGCGCCCATCATCGCATTTAACACCGTGCCCTTATGGGTGTGGTGATTGAGAAGATTCAGTCCGCTGGGAGTGGACTGAATGAAGCCTACATCAGCCTTATAACGGGCTTTGAGGTATGTTTTGGGAGGTTTCGAAGAGTGTCATAGTATAGGTAGTAGCCCCTGATACACTGTTCGGTGAAATAAGGAGCCGGACAGAGGTTTAAAAATGTATGTTCGCAGGAGACTTACTTTATGGCATCTCTCCCTCTTTTTATTTTGTAAGCAGGCGACTGTGGCGACTGCCGCCTCTCATACTGTTTTAGTCTCCGGACTGAAGCAGAGTCTGGAGCGGGCCGAGGAAGAACTCGGCCGAGTGAAGAAACAGTTGGAGGATAACCAAGGTATGCAAAAACCTTGTTCGCATTAGCGAGAATGAATAATTAATATGATGAAAAAAATTATGATATGCTCTAGGGGCGACGGCCGAAATTGAGGCTCTTAAGAAGGCTGTGGCCGAAGCCGAGAAGAAGGTAGCCGCAGAGTAGGCTCTTCGTGAGAAGTACGAGGCCAAGGTTATTGAAGCTGAACAAGAGCTCCAAGAGGCTGTGAAGAGATGGGAGACCCTGGAGTAGAGTTTAACGGACAAAGAGTCCGAACTCGCCCAAGCTCACCAAGCCGCACGCGATGCCCGGGGGGAAGCCCAAGGCGCCCTGCAGGAAATACAGGAGGCGAGGAAGATCGCGGCGGGTAAGGCTTTTTCTATGTAAAGCAGGTATTTGAAGGGAGAAAATCATGTTTAATAATTTGAATTCGGATTTCTTAGGGGTATTTGCGGAGCTGCTGCGCAACATATCTGATGCCGCCCAATTCTACCGAGCTGAAGAAAAGAGTACTGCGGAGAAGCTCTTCTGGTCGCAGTATCTGGCGCCGAAATATCCGGTGCCATTTGCCGATCAGCTGAAGCAGCTGATCGAACCGCATTAGGCAGTCGAACTAGCCATGAAGGATTTAATTATCCGGCTATGGCCCGCCGAGCCGATTCCAAGCAGCTACTTCGGGCTCGTGAAGGGCTTGTGAGTGCCTGCCCTTGACTCGAAGTCATCAAGCGGTCGGTCTGTATGGAGGGTGTGCGAATGGCCTTCTCCCGTGCAAAGGTGCACTGGGGGAAGATGGATGCGGAAAAGCTGATGACCGAGGGACCGCCGGAGGGGAAGGAGCACCGGAAGCCCGAATTATATTATGATAGTGTCCTAAAAGGATCCCGCCTAGCGGCGGAGCAATGCACCAAGGACATTATATTTCCATGAATACAGTTAGGTTGTCCTTTGTAATATTGAACAAGGTCATTTCTATTATTTATTGCATGTTATTTGAAAGTTTTTCCTCCTGGGCGGCCATTTTATATATTAATCCTGAGAGTTGGCCAGTCGTCGGCTTCTGCCCCCACGTAGGAAGTACGGGGGTGTTCGGGATAAACCTGAGCACTCTTTATCCCAGTTTTGGGTCCTTGAAGGAGGTGTTCGACAACGAACTGTGCAATCAGACTATAGGGTTTTATCACTCTCACTTAGCCATAGGAGTTTGACAAAAGGAAGGTAGGCATAGCCCCTGGTGTTCGGAAGACCGCACGAGGGGCTCTATAAGCACCTGATCGGAAGAAAAGCCGATCCATCGCATGCTGCATTGGTTACCGCATAATGCGGAAGAAATCCTTAAAGATTTTACAACCTCTCGAACAGGTGACTGATACGTCTCCAACATATCTATAATTTTTGATTGCTCCATGCTACTTTATCTACTGTTTTGGACTATATTGGGCTTTATTTTCCACTTTTATATTATTTTTGGGACTAACCTATTAACCGGAGGCCCAGCCCAGAATTGCTGTTTTTTTGCCTATTTCAGCGTTTCGCAAAAACGGAATATCAAACGGAGTCCAAACAGAATGAAACCTTCGGGAACGTGATTTTCTCAACGAACGTGATCCAGGAGACTTGGACCCTACTCCAAGAAGTAAAAGAGGCGGTCACGAGGGTGGGGGGCGCGCCCCCTGCCTCGTGGGCCCCCTGTTGCTCCACCGACGTACTCCTTCCTCCTATATATACCTACGTACCCCCAAACGATCAGAAGGGGAGCCAAAAACCTAATTCCACCGCCGCAACTTCCTGTATCCACGAGATCCCATCTTGGGGCCTATTAGGAGCTTCACGGAGGGGCATCCACCATGGAGGGCTTCTACATCATCACCATAGCCCTCCGATGAAGTGTGAGTAGTTTACTTCAGACCTTGGTCCATAGCTAGTAGCTAGATGGCTTCTTCTCTCTTTTTGGATCTCAATACAATGTTCTCCCCCTCTCTCGTGGAGATCTATTCGATGTAATCTTCTTTTTGCGGTGTGTTTGTTGAGACTGATGAATTGTGGGTTTATGATCCAGTTTATCTATGAACAATATTTGAATATTCTCTGAATTCTTTTATGTATGATTGGTTATCTTTGCAAGTCTCTTCGAATTATCCGTTTGGTTTGGCCAACTAGATTGGTAGTTCTTGCAATGGGAGAAGTGCTTAGCTTTGGGTTCAATCTTGCGGTGTCCTTTCCCAGTGAAGGAAGGGGCAGCAAAGGCACGTATTGTATTGTTGCCATCGAGGATAACAAGATGGGGTTTTTATCATATTGCATGAATTTATCCCTCTACATCATGTCATCTTGCTTAAGGCGTTACTCATTTTTTACTTAATACTCTAGATGCATGCTTTGGATGCGGTCGATGAGAGGAGTAATAGTAGTAGATGCAGGTGAGTCGGTCTACTTGTCTCGGACGTGATGCCTATATACATGATCATACCTAGATATCATCATAACTATGCTCAATTACATCAATTGCTCAACAGTAATTTGTTCACCCACCGTAGAACACTTATGCTCTTGAGAGAAGCCACTAGTGAAACCTATGGCCCCCGGGTCTATTCTCATCATATCAACCTCCGTCACTTTAATACTTGCTTTGTTTTTACTTTGCCTTTTACTTTTCACTTTGCATCTCTATATCAAAAATACCAAAAATATTATTTATCATCTGTATCAGATCTCACTCTCGCAAGTGACCGTGAAGGGATTGACAACCCCTAATCGCGTTGGTTGCGAGGAGCTATTGTTTTGTGCAGGTACAAGGGACTTGTGTGTAGCCTCCTACTGGATTGATACCTTGGTTCTCAAAAACTAAGGGAAATACTTACGCTACTTTGCTGCATCATCCTCTCCTCTTCGGGGAAATCCAACCAGTGCTCAAGAGGTAGCAGTGACCAGCTCTCGCCGTATCATGACAGTCAGTTTTCGGCTTTCTCTACTGAGGCGCTCGTCCGAAAGAACCGGGACACAATCGCAGTAGTTCTCCCTGTGCCGCCTTAGCCGATATAGCGGAACGTAAGGCAGCAAAACTTGGGAGCCGGGCAAACCCAACTATTGACCCAAGACATGATTCGGAGCTGATGCATATAATGCTATATGTTCGGGGTGCCGAACGACCGCGAAGGTGTTCAGACTTTACTGCCGTTATTATGGGTACAATGAAGCCACTCGCATATTAAGGCATATCGCGGTGTACGGATGCCATTTGACAAAGAGTATCAATAAGAAACAATAGCAGACTAGCGTCATATAAAGCCACATGTTGTAATTGAATAACACGTAGATGCGTACGAATACAAGTAATGTGATAAAAAGAAGTATGACTTCGGAACCTGCTGAGATCGAGCGGGAGGAGGCTGTGTGCGGATCCGGAGTGTAATTGGATGGTCATCAAGGGGCATATCTAAGGATTCCCTTATGCATTCGAGCTGTTTCCATGTCTAAACAAAGAAGCCAATATCTATGGATCCTTATCCGCTTGCCAATCTTTTTAAGAGATCCAATTATGATGAACCAATTCCTAGTGATTTGGATGCACTAGATTATCTTTAAAAGGTTTTGCCTGAAATCCGTGAAGTGACTCACGATAGATCTTTTAATAAAAAGCATGATTGCAATGATTTTATTATAAATTATTTTTATGTCAATTGTGCTAATAAGATGCAAAACCCTAAACTTGGGGATGCTAGTTTTGCTATGTCTACTACTTGTTGCAATGATCATGATTGTGGTGATTCTTCTTATGATCTTGAAAATTTATTTAAGCCCCATGATGAATATGAGATTGATAATATTGTTTGCAGTAATATTGAAAGTGGGTTCGGAAGAGTGTCAACTTTAGATCCCACATATTTGGAGAATGTTCAACCTTATGAAGTTTTTGATAAAAGTGGGTTTGGAAAGGTCATGACTTTAGTTAATGTTAATCCCACTATTTCGGAAGAGTGTCAACTTTGCATGCATGTGGATTGTGTTGAAAGTATTTATTGTGATAGCTATTTTGTTGAATTTTCTTATGATCCTACATGTAATTATTATGAGAGAGGAAAAGATGGTTATAGAAATTTTCATGTTACTAAATTACCTCTCGTTATGTTGAGATTGTTATTGTTCTTTTCCGCTTCCTTGCATATGCTAGTTTTTGCTTGCCTTGATAATTTGTTTGCCTATAAGATGCCTATGCATAGTAAGTATGTTAGACTTAAGTGTGTTTGTCACATGTTTTATGATGCTCTCTTTATGCTTCAATTCTTGTCTTTCACGTGAGCATCATTGAAATTTTAATGCCTAGCTAGGGGCGTTAAACGATAGCGCTTGTTGGGAGGCAACCCAATTTTATTTTTAGTTTTTTGCTTTTGATTCTGTTTAGGAATAAATAATCCATCTAGCCTCTGTTTAGATGTGGTTTTATGTTTTAATTAGTGTTTGTGCCAAGTTAGACCTATAGGATCTGCTTGGATGATAGTTATTTGATCTTGCTGTAATTTCCAGAATCTTTCTATTCACGAAAACAATTGTTAAAAATCACCAGAATGTGATAAAATAGTGATTCCGATTGCTTCTGATCAATAAACAAATTTTATAGGTCTTCCTATTTTGGTAGAAGTTTTAGAGTTCCAGAAGTTTGCATTAGTTACAGATTACTACAGACCGTTCTGTTTTTGACAGATTCTGTTTTTCGTGTGTTGTTTGCTTATTTTGATGAATCTATGGCTAGTAAAATATTTTATAATCCATAGAGAAGTTGGAATACAGTAGGTTTAACACCAATATAAATAAATAACGAGTTCATTACAGTACCTTAAAGTAGTCTTTTGTTTTCTTTCTCTAACGGAGCTCACGAGATTTCTATTGAGTTTTGTGTTGTGAAGTTTTCAAGTTTTGGGTAAATTCTTTTGATGGATTATGGAACAAGGAGTAGAAAGAGCCTAAGCTTGGGGATGCCCATGGCACCCCAAGATAATCCAAGGACACCAAAAGTCAACGCTTGGGGATGCCGGAAGGCATCCCTCTTTAAATCTACTTTCATCGGTAATTTACTTGGAGCTATATTTTTATTCACCACATGATATGTGTTTTGCTTGGAGCGTCTTGTATTATTTGCGTCTTTGCTTGTTAGTTTACCACAATCATCCTTGCTGTACACACCTTTTGAGAGAGCCATACATAAATTGGAATTTGATAGAATACTCTATGTGCTTCACTTATATCTTTTGAGCTTGATAGTTTTGCTCATAGTGCTTCACTTATATCTTTTGAGCGTGATAATTTTTTCTCTAGTGCTTCACTTAGATCTTTTAGAGCACGGTGGTGGATTTGTTTTAAAGAAACTATTGATCTCTCATGCTTCACTTAGATTATTTTGAGAGTCGTTAATAGCATGGTAATTTGCTTAATATTAATATACTTGGTATTCAAGATATGTGAAACTTTCTTTTGAGTGCATTGAACACTAAGAAAAGTTTGATGCTTGATAATTGTTTTGAGATATGAAGATGGTGATATGAGAGTCATGCTAGTTGAGTAATTGTGAATTTAAAGAATACTTGTGTTGAAGTTTGTGATTCCCGTAGCATGCACGTATGGTGAACCGTTATGTGATGAACTCGGAGCATGATTTATTTATTGATTGTCTTCCTTATGAGTGGCTGTCGGGGACGAGCGATGGTCTTTTCCTACCAATCTATCCCCCTAGGAGCATGCGCGTAATACTTTTCTTTGATAACTTCTAGATTTTTGCAATAAGTATATGAGTTTTTTATGACTAATGTTGACTCCATGGATTATACACACTTTTTCCCATCCTTACACCATTGCTAGCCTCTCTAATACCGCACACTTTTTGCCGGTATCATACACCCACCATATATTTTCCTCAAAATAGCCACCATACCTACCTATCATGGCATTTCCATAGCCATTCCGAGATATATTGCCATGCAACTTTCCACCATTCCGTTTATCATGACACGCTCCATCATTGTCATATTGCTAGCATGATCATGTAGTTGACATCGTATTTGTGGCAAAGCCACCGTTCATAATTCTTTCATACATGTCACTCTTGATTCATTGCATATCCTAGTACACCGCCGGAGGCATTCATATAGAGTCATACTTTGTTCTAAGAATCGAGTTGTAATTGTTAAGTTGTAAGAAAAATAAAAGTGTGATGATCATCATTCTTTAGAGCATTGTCCCAAGTGAGAAAAGGATGATGGAGACGATGATTCCCCCACAAGTCGGGATGAGACTCCGGACGAAAAATAAAAAAAATGAAAAAGAAAGAGGCCATAAAAAAGAGAGAAAATGCCCAAAAAAATGAGAGAAAAAGAGAGAAGGGACAATATTACTATCCTTTTACCACACTTGTGCTTCAAAGTAGCACCAAGATCTTCATGATAGAGAGTCTCTCATTTTGTCACTTTCATATACAGTGGGAATTTTTCATTATAGAACTTGGCTTGTATATTCCAATGATGGGTTTCCTCAAATGCCCTAGGTCTTCGTGAGCAAGCGAGTTGGATGCACACCCACTTAGTTTCTTTTGTTGAGCTTTCATATACTTATAGCTCTAGTGCATCTGTTGCATGGCAATCCCTACTCCCTCACATTGATATCTATTGATGGGCATCTCCATAGCCCGTTGATCGCCTAGTTGATGTGAGACTATCTTCTCCCTTTTGTCTTCTCCACAACCACCATTCTATTCCACATATAGTGCTATATCCATGGCTCACGCTCATGTATTGCGTGAAGATTGAAAAAGTTTTGAAAATATTAAAGTATGAAACAATTGCTTGGCTTGTCATCGGGGTTGTGCATGATTTAAAAATTTTGTGTGGGGAAGATGGAGCATAGCCAGACTATATGATTTTGTAGGGATAACTTTCTTTGGCCATGTTATTTTGAGAAGACATAATTGCTTAGTTTGTATGCTTGAAGTATTATTATTTTTATGTCAATATGAACTTTTGTCTTGAATCATTCAGATTTGAATATTCATAGCACAATTAAGGAGATTTACATTCAAATTATGTCAAAGTATCACTCCGCATCAAAAAATCTCTTTTTATCATTTACCTACTCGAGGACGAGCAGGAATTAAGCTTGGGGATGCCTGATACGTCTCCAACATATCAATAATTTTTGATTGCTCCATGCTACTTTATCTACTGTTTTGGACTATATTGGGCTTTATTTTCCACTTTTATATTATTTTTGGGACTAACCTATTAACCGGAGGCCCAGCCCAGAATTGCTGTTTTTTGCCTATTTCAGTGTTTCGAAAAAACGGAATATCAAACGGAGTCCAAACAGAATGAAACCTTCGGGAACATGATTTTCTCAACGAACGTGATCCAGGAGACTTGGACCCTACTCCAAGAAGTAACAGAGGCGGTCACGAGGGTGGGGGCCGCGCCCCCTGCCTCGTGGGCCCCCTGTTGCTCCACCGACGTACTCCTTCCTCCTATATATACCTCATTACCCCCAAACGATCGGAAGGGGAGCCAAAACCTAATTCCACCGCCGCAACTTCCTGTATCCACGAGATCCCATCTTGGGGCCTGTTAGAGCTCACGGAGGGGCATCCACCATGGAGGGCTTCTACATCATCACCATAGCCCCTCCGATGAAGTGTGAGTAGTTTACTTCAGACCTTCGGGTCCATAGCTAGTAGCTAGATGGCTTCTTCTCTCTTTTTGGATCTCAATACAATGTTCTCCCCCTCTCTCGTGGAGATATATTCGATGTAATCTTCTTTTTGCGGTGTGTTTGTTGAGACCGATGAATTGTGGGTTTATGATCCAGTTTATGTATGAACAATATTTGAATCTTCTCTAAATTTGGTAGTTCTTGCAATGGGAGAAGTTCTTAGCTTTGAATCTTGCGGTGTCCTTTCCCAGTGACAGAAGGGGCAGCAAGGCACGTATTGTATTGTTGCCATCGAGGATAACAAGATGGGGTTTTTATCATATTGCATGAATTTATCCCTCTACATCATGTCATCTTGCTTAAGGCGTTACTCTGTTTTTTACTTAATACTCTAGATGCATGCTGGATGCGGTCGATGAGAGGAGTAATAGTAGTAGATGCAGGCAGGAGTCGGTCTACTTGTCTCGGATGTGATGCCTATATACATGATCATACCTAGATATCCTCATAACTATGCTCAATTCTGTCAATTGCTCAACAGTAATTTATTCACCCACCGTAGAATACTTATGCTCTTGAGAGAAGCCACTAGTGAAACCTATGGCCCCCGGGTCTATTCTCATCATATCAATCTCCGTCACTTTAATACTTGCTTTGTTTTTACTTTGCCTTTTACTTTTCACTTTGCATCTCTATATCAAAAATACCAAAAATATTATTTATCATCTCTATCAGATCTCACTCTCGCAAGTGACCGTGAGGAGCTATTGTTTTGTGCAGGTACGAGGGACTTGTGCGTAGCCTCCTACTGGATTGATACCTTGGTTCTCAAAAACTGAGGGAAATACTTACGCTACTTTGCTGCATCATCCTCTCCTCTTCGGGGAAATCCAACGCAGTTCTCAAGAGGTAGCAGTGACCAGCTCTCGCCGTATCATGACAGTCAGTTTTCAGCTTTCTCTACTGAGGCGCTCGTCCGGAAGAACCGGGACACAATCGCAGTAGTTCTCCCTGTGCCGCCTTAGCCGATATAGCGGAACGTAAGGCAGCAAAACATGGGAGCCGGGAAAACCCAACTATTGACCCAAGACATGATTCGGAGCTGGTGCATATAATGCTATAAGTTCGGGGTGCCGAACGACCGCGAAGGTGTTCAGATTTTATTGCCGTTATTATGGGTACAATGAAGCCACTGGCATATTAAGGCATATCGCGGTGTACGGATGCCATTTGACGAAGGTATCAATAAGAAACAATAGCAGATAAGCGTCATATAAAGCCACATGTTGTAATTGAATAACACATCGATGCGTACGAATACAAGTAATGTGATAAAAAGAAGTATGACTTCGGAACCTGCTGAGATCGAGCGGGAGGAGGCTGTGTGCGGATCCTGAGTGTAATCGGATGGTCATCAAGGGGCATATCTAAGGATTCCCTTATGCATTCGAGCTGTTTCCATGTCGCCAGTCCTGGCCTACGCAAAAGTGGACCTGCAAAGAAAGTGCAAAAAGATTTTCATGTGCCACGGAGCGGTTAAGCCGCCTTGTGTGGCCTATCCTAGTTGTGCCTCCGTTTACTGCCAGAGTGTTTAATTGAGCTCCGGACGAGCCGGGCTATCCTGCCGTGAAGTAGTTCGGACTCACTTGGCGGTGTCCGGGAGCTTGGTCGTCGACTCGAGGTTCGATTGAAGGATGCCACTCGTTGGTTCTACCCTTAAGGCGGCGGTATGCTCTTCGGCACAGAGGGGGAGTTCGGCCTTGCCATTAACTGTTATGACACTACGCGGATCGGGCATCTTGAGCTTTCGATAGGCATAATGTGGCACTGCATTGAATCAAGCAAACGTGGTTCATCCGAGCAGTGCATGATAATTATTGCGTAAAGGGACGATGTTGAAGATTAACTCTTCGGTACGGTAATTGTTCGGTGATCCGAAGACTACCTCCAGAGTGATGGAGCCTGTACAACAGGCCTCCACACCTGGTATGACACCTTTAAAGGTGGTTTTAGTCAGTGGCGGATTTACACCCCAGGCCCCAGGGCCCAGGCCCGGGGCGTGGCTTTTCTTTTTAGCTATTAGTATGCCGTGTTTTTCATATGGGCCCGGGGCCTAACCCACAACATAGCCAAGGCCCAGGCTGCCAGGTGCCCAGCTTCAGCCACACGAGCATGGAGGAGGAGCGAGCGAGAGCGACGGACGACCTAGCCGCAAGTTCACATTCACACACGTGAGTCAGGAAGGAAAAAGTGCGCCATGCCGCCAGCCGCCGGCGACTGCAGCCGCCCACCACGCTCCTGCCACTCTGTCGATCCCTGCCGTTCGTCTCCGCCCTCACCCAGGCGGCCGGGCCCCCAAGTTCCCAAGCCGGTGAGGCCGTCCCCTGCTCCTTCTAGCCGACTATCCGCGCGCCGCCGCCGGTCTACTCCGGGCACTGCCCAAATCTGTCGACTGCCTGACTCCCCGGCTGCTACTTGCAGGACTCCGGCCACTGTCCGCTCTCGGCTGGGTAATTCTATGAGAGCAAACGATGTTTAGTACCTTGTGTTTCTTTGTTTAATTGAAACGAGAACCAATTATTTTCCAATTCCACTAATTCTAATTGTAGCCGAAATTTGAACCAACTATTCAGTCAATGAGTATGTTATATCCTGTATATCTATGTATTAATGTTAATTCATCTTTTTGAAACTAAAGCATTTTGGTGTCAATTCATTTTATGCTGTAGAAATAGAAGTTGGAGAGATATTTTTCATCGCTGTCGGCAATTGAACGGTCTACACCCGAGGTTTCAACTCGAATGAATCAAGAGGTTGAGAGGACCGAATAAACACCACAAACTGAAATAAACAACTGGTACTCTTTTGTATCCCTGTATTATTATTTCTAGTTTTATCATATTTTATCTCTTTTGTTGGATTGTTAAGCACTGAGATTAAATTCTAAAATTATTGAAAAATTGAGATTAATTTTGTATCTTATTGCATATGGTCTTTTTTTAAATGTCGTGATGTGTTTTTGGGTAGTTATAAGTGCCACAGTTTTCCCATGTTGCCGATTTTTTTTGGGCCCGGGCTTTGCTTCAATCCTGGCTCCACCACTGGTTTTAGTGGGCTTGATCATCGAATGATCAATACCCATCTTGCGCACTGTGTCCTGATACATCAGGTTTAGACTGCTGCCTCCGTGCATAAGGACTCGTGTGAGGTGGAATCCGTCAATTATTGGGTCAAGGACGAGTGCGGCTGAATTGCCCTGATTGGTATTGGCCGGACGATCCGTACGATCGAAAGTGATCGGCCATAATTTATATTATGGGGCGACTGGCTCCGTTTAGTCGACATCCCTAAGAGTGCTCATCCGTTCCAGTTGGGGAATGTGGATGGCGTTTATCATATTCACCGTTTTGATTTGAGGGGGAAATTTCTTTTGCCCTCCTGTGTTTGGTGATCGGGGCTCCTCGTCATCGTCATCGCTTTGAGACCCTTTCTCCTTGTTTTCAGGACCTGACCTGCCGGCTTGTTTGAAGACCCAGCATTCTCTGTTGGTATGATTGGCTGGTGTTCTTGGGGTGCCATGAATTTGGCATGGACGATCGAGTATGCAGTCCAGACTGGACGGGCCCGAATTGTTCTTTTTGAATGGCTTTTTCCGCTGACCGGACTTAGAGCCACTTAATCCGGCATTGACTACCGTGTCTTCGGTGTTATCACCATTTTTGCGACGCTTGTGTTTATTGCGTCGGGGCTTGCGGTTGCTATCTCTGGCCTCTGATGTGCCAGGATTGCTTGCGGTGTTGTTGCTACGAGCCAACTAGCTATCCTCGCCCGCACAAAAGCGGGTCATGAGTGTCGTGAGGGATGCCATGGACTTATTAGGCTTTTCTTGGCCGAGATGTCGGGCATGCCACTCGTCATGGATGTTATGCTTAAAGGCCACTAGGGCTTCGGCATCCGGGCAGTCGACAATTTGGTTCTTTTTAGTTAGGAACCGAGTCCAGAATTTCCTGGCTGACTCTCCGAGCTGTTGGGTTATGTGACTTAAATCATTAGCATCCGGTGGTCACACATAAGTGCCCTGGAAGTTATCCAGGAATGCGTCTGCCAGGTTCTCGCAACTTCCGATGGAGTTGGCCGGCAAGCTATTCATCCAATGCCGAGCCGGTCCCTTGAGTTTTAGTGGGAGGTAGTGTAGATCATCCCCGTGGGCCATGTGAATGTGGAGAAAGAAATATTCTATCCATACCACGGGGTCTGTAGTCCCATCGTAGGGCTCGATATTTACGGGCTTAAACCCTTCTGGGAATTCATGATCCATTACTTCGTCAGTGAAGCATAGGGGGTGTGCGGCGCCTCTATGCCGGGCTACATCACGACACAATTCAAATGAGTCTGTTCTATTGTATTCGGCCCGACCGGATTTGCTATTAGTGTATCCGGCGTGACGGTCATCGTCACGCGTTGGGGCGCACCCCCGTGATCCGTATATCGATCTTGACTGTCCTGCTTTGTTTCCCAATACGTCTCGCAGGTCCTGCGTGTAGCCCCGGGCCTTAGTATTTTTATTTTTTTGGCGACGGGGTGCGGGCTGATGTTCTGGCTAATACGCCGCTTTGTCTCGGCCACGAGGTGGCAGGTCAGCCGCATCCTGCGCTGGTAGTGTAGGCTTTAATGCCTCATCCTCGAGTTGAGGTAGCAACCTGCGCTTTGGGTAACTTTTGGTTGGGCGCTCGAGTCCGTATTCGTCGGCTGCCAGGACCTCAGTCCATCTATCAGTTAGCAGATCTTGATCAGCTTGAAGCTGCCGCCGCTTCTTCTTGAGCTTTTTGCAGTGGCTATAAGCCGGCGCTTGAAGCGCTCCTGCTCGACGGGATCCTCAGGCACGATGAATTCTTCGTCACCGAGGCTCACCTCGTCTTCGGAGAGGGGCATGTAATTGTCATCCTCCGAGTCTCCATCCATTGCCTGTTTCTCAGGGCTAGCTTGTCCATCCTCCTGTCCGGCTTGCTCGACGCTTGGCTGGGCAGGATTGTTTTCTTCTTCGGCACCATCCGGAGTGCTATCGTCTCTTGTGCCGGTATCGCTATTTTTTCTATGGCGGGGCTTAGAGCGGCGCCTATGACGCCGGTGCTTAGATTGCTTCTCAAGGGGATTATCCTCCGTTGCCTCATCGCCATCGCCTTCTTTGGGCGTGTCCACCATATATATATATCATATGAAGAGGTGGTTGTCCAGCGCCCTGTGGGCGGTGGTTCCTGTTCTTCTCCTGCATCCTCGTCCATACCATCGATGTCTTCGGATTCGAAGTCAAGCATGTCAATTAAGTCATCGACAGTGGCTATTAAGTGGGTGGTGGGTGGGGTACGAATTTCTTTGTTGTTCGCTTCCCACTCAAGCCGAACATAGTTCGGCCAGGAGTCTCCTGACAGGGAGAGAGACTTTAATGAATTTAGCACGTCGCCCAAGGGCGAGTGCTGAAAGATATCCGCGGAGGTAAACTCCATGATCTGTGCCCAATCAGATTCGATAAGCACAGATGCACGTGATTCGGAGTCTATGGCCGGAGACGAGTCCGAGGGTCCGATGACACATGCCTCATCGGAGGCGAAGTCTGTGTTCGGCTCTATCGCCGATGAGTGTGCGTCTTCCGTGGCGGGGTCCATCCACACGTCCTCGGACGACACGATCTGCTCCGGATTAAGGGCCGGGGAAGCCGCAGGTGTGATCTCTCGAACACCGTCCGATGGCAAATCTAAGTCATGCTCGTCATGACTGTTCGACGCACCTGACATGGGCTCGAATCCGTCCAAGATCAAGTCTCCACGGATGTCGGCGGTGCAGTTCAAGCTTCCAAACCTGACCTGATGGCTAGGGGCGTAGCTATCGATCTGCTCCAGATGGCCAAGCGAGTTGGCCCACAGTACGAAGCCGCCGAATACGAAGATCTATTCAGGGAGGAAAACCTCACCCTAGATCGCATCGTTGCAGATGACTGAAGGAGCCACAAACCTTATCGTGACGACACAGTGGAACTCTCAATGAAAGCACCAATGTCGGTGTCAAAACCGGCGGATCTTGGGTAGGGGGTCCTGAACTATGCGTCTAAGGCAAATGGTAACAGGAGGCGGGGGACACAATGTTTACCCAAGTTCGAGCCCTCTCGATGGAGGCAATACCCTACTTCCTGCTTGATTGATCTTGACGATATGAGTATTACAAGAGTTGATCTACCACGAGATCATAAAGGCTAAACCCTAGAAGCTAGCCTATGATTATGATTGTTCTTGTCCTACGGACTAAACCCACTGGTTTATATAGATAGCGGTGGGGGCTAGGGTTACACAGAGTCGGTTACAGAGAAGGAGATCTACATATCCGGATTGCCAAGCTTGCCTTCCATGCAAAGGAGAGTCCCACCCGGACACGGGACAAAGTCTTCAATCTTGTATCTTCATAGTCCAACAGTTTGGCCAAAGTATATAGTCCGGCTGTCCGAGGACCCCCTAATCCAGGACTCCCTCAGCCATGCTGATGATAGCAGCGAGGACAAGGTGGTTGAGTGGGACACCGTCTACCAGCGTGGTAGTACAAGGCTCCCGTCCGTGCTGGCGACCCGCGAGCAGAGGTGGTTGGTTTGTCCTGATGGGACGTGGTAAGTGCATTTACTCTTTTTGTACCTTTTGCCATAATGTTTTTTCCAAATATCTAATGTGTTGGCCTTGTCATACTGCAGGGGTTGGGACCACCATCAGGATATCCGCAAGCCCAACCAAGTCCTTGGTGTCATACTTAGGCAAAACTTCCCGAGGTGGGTCACGTTGCCCGGTGAGGTCAGCTTCCAGAGCTAGGATTGACCTGGGAGCACCACTTGGCTGCCCCGGCCCCGTCGGAGGAGATCATCGACGGTGTCTTGTTCCACACGAGGGCCGACATGGTGATCAGAAAGTTTTGGGTAATTTCTCATTTACACAATTAAAAAACTTTGAATAAGCTTAGTTATTGTACTAATCAATGTTGTATCGTTTGATTGCAGACCTTCTACAAGTGTGAGGAGGGATACGAGGAGGCTTGTGAATGGGTTATCGATGCCGAGTGCAGGCGCCTACTACAAAACTTAGGCCACGAGGTCGGGTGTAGGCTGTTCGAGACTACTTCGCCTCGCGTGGTGTTTGGAAGCCCAAGAAGAAGTACCGCGGAAAGTATCTGCAGAAGGAGTACATGAAGGTAATTGCCTATATTCTTAAGGCCTTGTTCTTAGTTTCGTTGATTTGATTCGTAGGTGTATCTCTCAAGTTTCTCTTTATTGACTTAGGTGCCCCCGAGATGGTGTGCTGATAAGATGGATTGTTGGGAGGCGTTGGTGGATGAGTGGTGCTCAAACGTATGGCGGGCCATCCACAAAGGTGCCAAGGAGAAGCGTGCCCAAATGAGAGGTGTGCCACACCATCAAGGAATCACCAACTTATTTCAATACGGGCGGACTTGGTTATGTTGTTTGCTTCATTATTCATGCAATTCATTCTGTCATGCTAGCTTGAGCCCTTTAATTACTAATACTATGTTCCTCTCTATTAGGCGGGATAAAATATGGCACTGGTGCCAGAGGTGTTCGACCTCTATGCCATGGCCCATACTGCCCCGTTCAAGAAGGCCAAGGCATTCTCTGCATCTGACGTCGATCATCTAGAGAACTTACCAACATCTCCTCCCACAACAAGCTCGTGAAGTATAAAGATGAGGGGAAGACGAGGAAAGGGGAGGACTTTAACCCGAGCGGGCTGTTTGATCCGTTGCTGGTGATGATATCTGGTGGCAGGAGGTCCGATGGCTCGATAGCCATTGGAGATGGACTTATCCGTTGTCCTCGCACTCTCCTGGAGATCAAGGCGCGCCAAACGAGCTCAGATCCTAAGATAAGGCCTCGTCCACGGCCAATCGAGCTCGCCTTCCATGTTAGTTATACGGACTTAGATTTCTTTCAAGCATTACATTGTGTGTGCAGCCATCGATGATTACAATTCTAACGAGGAGTCGTGTTGCAGGCTGCTCTTCGGACCGAGAGAGATAGAACCCAGGCGCTTCAGGTGGACAGTGATACGTCTCCAATGTATCTATAATTTTTTATTGTTCCATGCTATTATATTATCTGTTTTGGATGTTTAATGGGCTTTAATATGCTCTTTATATTATTTTTGGGACTAACCTACTAACCGGAGGCCCAGTGCCAATTTCTGTTTTTTTGCCTATTTTAGAGTTTTGCAGAAAAGGAATACCAAATGGAGTCCAAACGGAATAAAACCTTCGAGATGATATTTCTTGGATAGAAAGCAAACCAGAAGACTTGGAGTTGAAGTCAGAGACGCAACGAGGCGCCCACGAGGCAAGAGGGCGCGCCCAGGGGGGTAGGCACACCCCCACCCTCATGGGCCTCTCGTAGCTCCACCGACCTAGTTCTTTCACCTATATATACTCTTATACCCTAAAAACATCAGGGGAGCCACGGAACCACTTTTCCACTGCCACAACCTTCTGTACCCGTGAGATTCCATCTTGAGGCCTTTTCCGGCCATCTGCCGGAGGGGGAATCGATCATGAAGGGCTTCTACATCAACACCATTGCCTCTTCGATAAAGCGTGAGTATTTTACCACAGACCTTCGGGTCCATAGTTATTAGCTAGATGGCTTCTTCTCTCTCTTTGATTCTCAATACAAAGTTTTCGTCGATGTTCTTGGAGATCTATTCAATGTAATACTCTTTTGCGGTGTGTTTGTCGAGATCCGATGAATTGTGGATTTATGAACAAGATTATCTATGAATATTGTTTGGTTCTTCTCTGAATTCCTATATGCATGATTTGATATCTTTGCAAGTCTCTTCGAATTATCGGTTTAGTTTGTCCTACTAGATTGATCTTTCTTGCCATGGAAGAAGTGCTTAGCTTTGGGTTCAATCTTGCGGTGTCCTTTCCTAGTGAAAGTAGGGGCAGCAAGGCACGTATTGTATTGTTGCCATCGAGGATAAAAAGATGGGGTTTATATCATATGGCTTGAGTTTATCCCTCTACATCATGTCATCTTGCTTAATGCGTTACTCCGTTGTTATGAACTTAATACGCTAGATGCATGCTGGATAGCGGTCGATGTGTGGAGTAATAGTAGTAGATGCAGGCAGGAGTCGGTCTACTTGGCACGAAAGTGATGCCTATGTTCATGATCATTGCCTTAGATGTCATCATAATTATGCGCTTTTCTATCAATTGCTCGGCAGTAATTTGTTCACCCACCATAATACATGCTATCTCGAGAGAAGCCACTAGTGAAACCTATGGCCCCCGAGTCTCTTTTCCATTATATTTGCGTCTCTTTTTCATATTATTGAATCTCGTTTACTATTTTGCAATCTTTACTTTCCAATCTATACAACAAAAATACCAAAAATATTTACCTTATTATCTCTATCAGATCTCACATTTGCGAGTGACCGTGAAGGGATTGACAACCCCTTTATCGCGTTGGTTGCAAGTTCTTGATTGTTTGTGTAGGTATTCGGTGACTTGTCCGTCGTCTCCTACTGAATTGATACCTTTGTTCTAGAAACTAAGGGAAATACTTACACTACTTTGCTACATCACCCTTTCCTCTTCAAGGGAAAACCAACGCAAGCTCAAGAGGTAGTAGAGAGGGAGCTGGAGTTGGAAGAGAAGAAAGCAAGGTTGATGGAGGAGGAGAGGGTACGGAATGACATGCAGAATGACATGCAGAACCGGGCCATGTACGAGCTCCTTGTGGTAAGTTTCTTCTGCATATTAGCCAAATCATGCACGTAATATTCGTTTCATTAATAACAAGTATGACTAACCCGTGAAAACCAAATGTGCAGCCTGTGTGCCAAAAGGCCGGTCAGACCGCTCCGCCGATGCCAGAGATTGCTCCGGGGACCATAGTGCGTTTAATTTGAATGGTCATTAGTTACTAGTATTAACATTTGAGTGTCTTCATGCTAACAATACATTGCAAATGATCTTTGGTGTGGTGTGCCTCCAGACAAGCATCACACGATTCTTCTCCAGGTGATGGTACCGGCACGAGCCACGGTGGTCCTTCACCTTCGTGATGATGGTAAGTTTCCTCTAGTGTTTTGCTTACGAAATGCATAAAGACCTAGACTTAGCTTGATTTCCTCCAAAATGCTTACCATAATGACCTAGACTTAGCTTATCTTCCTCCAAAATGACATAATTAGCTTACTTGGCTCCAAAATGATCTATACTTCGCTTTGTTTCCTCTGAAATGACCTAAGTTAGCTCTAATATGCTAAGTTATCTCTAATATGCTTAGTTACCTAGGTTAGCTCAATAATGACCTATACGAAGCAACTTTATATCAAAAATGGCATAATATGCTGAGTTCACTCAAAAATGGCATAATTAGCTAGGTTAGCTCCATTTTACTTAAGTATGCTTACTTCTTCTTCTTCTTCTTCATTTTCTTGTTCGTCTTGTGCTTCTTCTTATCCTAACTTTCTTATTTCCCATTTTGCAGATTTGATTCACTTGACGAAAGCTTGCATTGATGGATTGCTTCTTATCCCTTTCTCTGTTTCTTCTGTATCGTTGAACTATGCATGTATCGTTGGATGAACAATTGTAATATATATGGTTGGATGCCTCTATGTTGAACTTGCTATGTATGATGGAACTTGGTATGGTTGGATGGAACTATGCATGTATGATGAAGTTATGTGTTCGATATCTGATATGTTTGCTCTGTACTTGCCCTGTGAAATATATATATATATATATATATATATATATATATATATATATATATATATATATATATATTATAGGGTGGGTCTATTATGATAACACCCCTTAAGAGTCTTATTCTAATAACACCTGCCTTATTCTGCACATCCCCTAACAGATCGCCGCCGCCCCTCCCCTCCCGACCATTCTCCACGGCAGCGGCCTGGGAGCACCGCCGCCCCTCCCCTCTCGGCCTTCAACCGCGGCAGCGGCCTGGGAGCGCCACCGCCCCTCCCCTCCCGGCCTTCTTCCAGGGCGGCGGCCTGGGAGCGATGCCGCCCCTCCCCTCCCCGCTTTCTTCCGCGGCGGCGGCCTGGGAGCACCACCGCCCCTCCCCTCACGGCCTTCTTCCGCGATGGCGGCCGGCAGCGACGCCGCCCCTCCGCTCCGGCGTTCTTTCGCGGTGGCGGCCAAGCAGCGACGCCGCCCATCCCCTCTCGGCCTTCTTCCACGGCAGCAACCGAGCAACACCTCCCCCACCAGCATATCGGCCTTCTTCCACCGCAGCAGTAGGGATGGCAATGGGGACAATCCCCTATGGGGATACCTACAAAATCCCCATCCCCATCTATTCCCTATCAGCCCATCCCCATCCCCGTTTACATGACTAGGGATGAAATTTCCCCATACCCATGCCCCACTGGGGAACGGGGCCCCATTAGGGTCCCCATCCCCATAAACAAATACTCATATACATAATATGACACCCTATAATCAACATACATACATGTGTTCACCTTGTCCTGCTAATGCCTTTCTAGGTCGTATTCACTTCTAGGTCATGGTGGCAACTGAGTTGAGGATGTGCAAACGTTTAAGGTTTTTTTAGAGTTTTTGTTTTGTTTCCGCAAGTTTGTTTGTGAATATTTTAAGGTTGACCGCAGTATCACAGTTACTAACCGGGTCCCCGATGGGTATTGGGTCTGGGGAATAGGATATCGTCCCCATCCCCGTTGTACCCTATGGGGAATAAAATAGTTTGGTAAATATCCCCATGGGGATGTTTTTCGCCCATCCCCACCCCTTAATAGATGAAATCCCCATGGGTTTAGCGGGTATGGGGCCCCATTGCCATCCCTAGGAAGCAGCTTGGTAGCGCTGCCACCGAACTCCTCCGAGCCTGCAATTAGTTGTACTTCATCAGATGTGGATTGGTGCTGCCTCGACATCAAACCAATTCGAGCAAGAAGGACTGTGCGCAAGGTTCCTTCATCGACGACATCTTCTAGGAATAAGTCTGCAACGACCTTCAGAGCAAATCCTCCATCTCCGTTCACCTTGAGCAACGTCCAGACCGCTCATGAACTTCTGAAGGGCAAGTGGACTGCACGGGCAAACGTGAAAGTTGTGCAGACGGACGATAAGGGAACTTCCTCCTGCAAACGCAAGAAATCACTGCAACACGAGGTAAGCAGTACACTTCCTCAACCATCTCAGTTGAGTTATTCCGCATAAAGCGGTACAAGCGATCCAAAGACGCCTACAAAAACTATGCAGTGCAGTTGCTTCGGTTCGTTGTGGGGGAAAATGCAGTGCACTTGCTCAGTTATGCAGTATGCTTGTATAGATTCATTACGGATAACGATGTAGTGCAGTTGCTTCAGTTCACCTTGCGGGGTGATGCAGTCAGCCTGCAATACTTCGGCAGTACCATTTCGAACACATTGCAGTTCTCATGATTCAGTTCATTTAACCTGACAATGCAACTCGGTCATTTTGTGTGCAGGAAATGACGTTTAGCAGATACAAAATGCCACACATAATTTACAACACCGACAACAACAACTTTCAGAAGAGTGAAGCTTCTTCTGAAAGAGATACTCGCTAGGTTACCCCTGAGATTCCTCGAGGATTCTTCATGACAACAAACAGGGTGCAGTACTCTCCAGAAGAAGATTTTTTCTAGGAAGAAGATGTAGTCGAAGATGATGATGATGTCACATTCGTTTGGGAGGGCACTCACCAACGGGATGATGAAGATGATGACGATGAAGATGAGCCAATAACAGTTCTCAACCCAGAGTATAAGCACGAGTTCACTACATTTGGACTGCATGTCCAAACAGACAATGATGATGCAGTTGAACACGATGTTGTAGCAGATGATGATTATGACTATGATGATGTGCCACCGCTCCAAAATTTTCAAATCAATCCACTGAGACAGCGTCACAACACTGGATTACCACCACGTCCACCTGCTGCACCCCAAAATAGAGCTCAACGTCCACCTGCTACAATGAAAAAAAAGCTCCAAGCAGACCTGCTGCATCAACTTCGACACTGCGACCACCAACGGTGCCTCGGTCAAAAGTCAACAGCAGGTACAAATCCTCCTCACTATTGCCGCCGCGAGATCCTCAACCACACAGATCTGCTATAACCCCGCCATGTCCAATACAACCCGGCGAGTTGCAAACACCATCTGGTGAGCGACTCTACACACATGTAAGTTTATGTTATGAAAAAATAAATAATAGTTGGAGTCCATTCAGATAACATTGCAGTGCACACTGATATTTCTTGTGAGGTTTGACCTAGCATCTAATACATTGGATTCTTCTGAAAAGTTAGGAACATTGCAATGCTTTAGTAAACTCACATGCATCGTATTTAAAAAACAGAACAGAACAAATTATCTCATAGAGCATTGCATTTAATGCAGGATAAAAACATACCGCTGAACCTCATACCTGCCGCTGGAATGAAGTTCACCACGTACGACAAGGCATGGGACTTTTACAACAATTATGCAAGATGTGCAGGGTTTGGCATACGCAAGAGGGAAAACACAGAACAAATGCCTACATTGTCTGCTCAAGAGAAGGGACACACAAGCATACTGTGTCAGATTATCACCAGAAACGTCAGAAGACATCAAAAAGGATTGACTGCAAGGCAATGATTAGAGTCAAAAAGAGGAAGGATGGCCAATTTGTGATAGAAATGGTTGAACTCAACCACAATCACAAGATGCAGGAAAGCCCCGGGATGCTTTTGCACATGCGATCGCACAAAAAAGACGATCCTTTGATAGACCAGTTAGTGAAAGACATGCAACTGGACAACCACACACATGCTCAGATGATGTCGACGTTGTCGCGTATGTCCGGTGGTCTGCAGTACATGGGACATACTAGCCGCGACTGGATAAACAAGTCAGCACGTCACAGAACATATCACTTGAGCATTCTGTCGGTAATTATTCCCTGTTTGATGAGATGAGTTTGCATTGTGTTTGAAAATGCAGGAAACAGAAGTTTGCTAGAGAAGAGTCTGAAGATGATGTCAAGAAACTTTGAGATTTATTCGAGAAGATGCAGAAGATAAACCCAGAGTTCTTCTATGATTATGACGTTGATGCAGATAGCCATGTAAGAAACGTCTTTTGGGCCAACGCAAGTTGCAAAGGATCGTATGAAGATTTTGGAGACTGCGTTACATTTGACACGACGTATAAAACTAACAAATTCCACATGCCACTGGGAGTCTTCGTGGGAGTGAACCATCATCTACAAAGCACCATATTTGTTGTTTCCCTCGTGCGAGATGAAACAATACCATCATTCGAGTGGGTTTTCAAAACATTTCTGAGGTGTATGAACAACAAGCCGCCAATCTGCATGCTCACAGTTACAAAAAAACACCTGCATACTTACGTTTGTTTGGTGCACTTATATTTCTTCCATCTATCTTACACACACACAAACAACTTAATAAAAAACACTATTTGTGCCTTCTCAGACCAGTGTTCTTTGATGAAGGCAGCATCAAAAACTATCCTCCCACATACTCTGCATAAGCTGTGTCGGTGGCATATCATTAATAAGTACAAAGACCACCTCGCCTTGCTGTATAAGGCACACGAGAAACTCAAGGATGACCTCAATGTGGTGCTGAACCACCCACTAATGCCGTCAGAATTTGAACGAGCATGGAAGGACCTCATTCAGAGATACAACTTGCAAGACGACAAAGTGATGAATTCGCTGTGGGATGACAGGCACGAGTGGATCTCGGCTTACTACAAGGAAATTTTCTGTGCTCGGATGACTTCCACACAGAGAAGCGATAGCATGAACCGCATACTGAAGAATTTTTTTGTCAAAGAGAAGCATGATCTCCATCTGTTTGCTCAGCAGGTGGACAAGTGCATTCAGACCAGGAAGGCCATCGAGCACGCAGATACAGTAGCAAATGAGGTAAACAAAATGTCAATCAAAAACTGATAAAATATGACTACAAAAACAAACAATTTTTTCATTTCTCTGGTTCGTAACAGTGCATTTCTGAACATGCAGTCAAAGGTAAAGACAACAACCCAGTTTGGGTTCAAAGTTCAGCTGTCAAAAGTGTATACAAGGGTAGTGTTTGTAGATTTCAAAGAAACACTCTACCGTAGCACTGCATTCAGAGCAGAACGGTGCCCTGAGAACCCGACAAAGTATCTCGTACACCACTACAACAGATCGGATGCATTTGACTGGGCAAGGCATAATTTCCAAGTGGTCGCCGATGAAAAGAAAGGTGTTTATGAATGTGAGTGAAAACTCTGGACACACACAGGTGAGACTCCTAGCAAAAAAAATTCTAGTTTCTAATAGTCATGCATGAAAGCTCAGTTAGTGAACTTTAAAAGTCCACATGCATGAGTAATTCACAAAACCAAATGAAGTTCACTTCTTTAAAAATGAACAAATAACGAAAAAATATGTGTTTATTAATTTCATGCAGTTCACTTACAAAACAAAAGAAATCATGTGTTTGTCTGCAGGGCTCTTTTGCGTCCATGTGTTATGCATGCTTTCTCATTTGAGAGTACTCAAGATTCCAGAGGTATACATCATGAAAATATACACCCTTAATGCAAGATCAAATGCAACGTTTGACAGAAGAGACTACAAACAAACAGCACTGGATGGAACCTCGCTTTTTGCCGTAGAAAATTGCTGATAGAAACAACAATGGACCTTGCAAACAGAGCGACAAGGTCCGACGCTGGGTGCCATAGAGCATTGTCTGGTATGAGGGCACTGATCGAGGAAGTTGATCTGCTCAACGAAGAAGAAGAAGAAGAAGCAGCAAAACTAAAGCAAGCAGAGAAATCCCAGCATGACAATAATGCCGAGCAAGTAGAAAATACTGAACACAATGGAACTGGTGCTATCAAAAAAGAAACAATTCTTCCACCTCCTGTTTCAAACACAAGAGGAAGGAAGAAAGGGGCGATGCAACCCAGAAAAAGGTTGCATGCAAGGAGAAAAATGATGACAAAAATAGAAAGCCACAGCCTGAGCTGGACAGTGATGGTTACCCACTAGGAATAAGAAGGTGCAAGAAATAAATCAGCGGCCACAATTCCAGGACATGTAAAAAAGACATGAACAAGAAAAACGAGGACATGGCGATGCACAACCAAACATAAATTCCACTCACAACACTAAGAAATGGACAAAACCGAGACATTGTAGCATCTGCAAAAAGAGGAAGAGACACAATTCAAGAACCTGCCTCAAAAGAACAAGATCAGGAAATGAGGAAGACGAAGAAGATGAAATCAAAGAAGAAGATGGTGACACAACTGAAGGAGAAATGGCTTATGAAGAAGCAGATGAAGAAGAGAAGGAAGAAGAAGAGAGTGAAGAGGACGAAGAACATGAAGAAACTGAAGAAGCAGTGGCTTATGAAGAAACAAATGATGAAGATGAGGAGGAGGAAGAAGAGAGTGAAGAGGATGGAGAACATGAAGAAACAATGCCAACAAGACCACCACAAGGGAATGCTGTTGTACAGAAACAACCGTGAACGACACCACTTTTAAAAAACAAGGTAGGAGCACGAAAGGATGCAGTTCACAACGCTGGAAAACGAAAGCCACCATCAACCAGCACGCGGGGAGCAAAGAAGGATGCAGTTCACAGCGCTGAAAAACAAAAGCCGCCATCAACCAGCACGCGGGGAGCAAAGAAGGATGCATTTCACAGCGCTGAAAAACAAAAGCAGCCATCAACCAGCACGCGAGGGGCTACAAACACAACGGTGCAGAGCCAAGAACTAGCAACGCCGCCACGGAAAACAAAAGGAAGTGCGACATTAGACACGCTCCAGTCACCGTGGAGAAGCAGCAGGTTAATGACCAAATAGATAAACTTCAATAAATTAATCATATGGATAGCAGTTTGCTTATCTGTATGACTTATGTATCAGTTTAAATTTTGTGTAAACACAAAATTCCCGCTGACTATGAGTTATTCAACTAAACCGTGTAAAGAGAAACATTGACACATTTTGATCCAAAAACCATATATATAGCAGTCTAGAGTAAAACATTGACACATTTTGATCCAAAAACCATGTAAAAAATGCAGTTAGCTCACTGGCAGCACGAAGTTCAGAATAATAATTGAAGCAGTTCAGATCACAAAAGTGCTTATTACAAAACACATCAAAAAGATGAAGCGTTTGACACGCAAAAGTACTTATTACAAATCAACCTCATGACCTTAACCAATCACGTCAAACGTGATTCTAACCGTATGATCCTCGAGTTCAAAGAAGTTGAGGATAACAACTTGCTCAGACTTCAGGCCACTATTAATGACAAATTCCTTCCACCCTTTCTGCAGACACAGCCGCCCGTCAACGCGTACATGGTACTTGGCTGGTTTAAGGTGTCCATTACCAAGAACAACTTGGAGAATTCCCTTCTTCTTGAGCCGAAGATACCTAACAGCTCGTTGGGGAATTTTCTGCAAAAAAAATTTAAAACTATTTGGCGAAAATACTAGCAGTACAATTCTCATACTTTGCAAAGACCAGTAAAAACCTACACACAGTACAAACACGAGCTAGATGAAGTGTACAACAGTCCAAAAAGTAGTACAAATTAAACACAACCTAATGTGCAGTACAGAACTTGCAAACAAGCAGTACGATTATAACTATTATGAAGTTATTGAGACTACCTACATGTAGTACACACCATAGAAGCGGGGGAAATTGTAGAAACTATTAGTACTCATCTAGTATCTAAGAAGTTCACATATTGTAACCATGCAAAATAACAACACGAGCTCCATGCACACAAGCAAAAAAAAATAAAAACAAGATATAAGTACAAAGTGCAGTAAACTTCAATAAAACAAAATAAGTGTGTTCCTAAAAAACTACAAGTTCAGACTAGTATGGAATTATACAAAAAAATAGAAAACACAAAGAAAAAAATCAGATCAAGTGAAAAATACCATCTTGTAGTGAGTCTCCACATCTGTTGGCGTAAGCTGGTGGACAAAAGGACTTGTGCGGCCAAGGCCACGACGAAGCAGGGCGGAATAGAACGCAGAAACGTTGATGTGGCCCATATCCAATCCTTCCATGAATACTATGCCATATGCAAGCTGCTCTGCTCGCCCAGCTTGGCACAATACCTTCCCCCCACGACGAGCACGACGGGCCTGCGAGCAAGCTGAGCAATCGCAGTGCGTCGACACACCACAACCATGGCCGCAACAGGAGAGATTCGCGCAAGGGCCTGGAGCCATCTCAACAAAAACCTAGAAAAGGAAAAAAATAAAGAGAGGCTGGAGAAAGGAGAGAAGTTGCGGCTAGAGGAGAAATGAATTGCAAAGGAAGGGTAGAAGTTAGCCCACATTTATAGAAGAGGAATGTGAAATGGTCAAAACTGAAAATTAAAGGGGAGTTAATGAAAATTATGTTACCAAGAATAAAGGAGAATCAATGAAGGCTTATGTTACCAAAGAAAAAGGAACCAAAAAAGAAGGTGTACTTTGACAACAGCAATTCCCACGAACTAACCGCAGATCATTAAATAATAATTCTCTAAAAAATTATAATCCACAAGACCATTTTATGTGTGCAGTTCTCCAAAGTCTTACCAGGAAGTTCACTATATGTGTGCATGAAGTGCAGTACGTGCTCAAAATGAAGCACAAGAGAAGCACTTTCGCGGAGTGCACAAAGAAGAATTAGTGCACCTGATGTAGTCCTTAAATGTAAGTCATGTAGTCCGCAGCGTTGGCATAACCACTCACAACTTTGGCACAAAGAAGGATGCACGCAGTGCAAAATGTGTACATCTGCAGCACATGACTATGACGAATGCAGTGCACATAGAGGCACCAAAGCAGTGCACATCCGTACACTAGAAAAAAGGATACGTAAGAGGAAAAACAATAAAGAAAAATGCTACCCATGTAGTGCACAAAAATGTAGCGCAAACATGTGTAGTACGGAATGCATGTACATGCAGTACAGAACCCTGATCAATGCAGTGCACAGATGATTTACTAAGTAGTGCACGCCCCTACGTTGGAAAAAATACTTAAGAGAGAATAATACAAAGAAAAAATTGACCACCAGAGGTGCAGCCGGCCCCAGCCAGTCTCGTAGTAGGTCTGCGCCCACAGAAGGCGAGTCGTTATCAGTCACAATGCATGAGGCCGACCACACATTGGCCCACAGGTCAGAGAGCATAGAGCAGCGAGCACCTTGTATAAGCGCCCAAATAAGTAACTAGAGGAGTTCGATACGGCGGCCTCGCCAGCGCTTATAAACTGGTCGGGCGCGCCTTCCGCGGGCGAGGTGGGACTAAACATTAGGCCGCACACAATGCACCGGGAACCAGCCGTGCTCACAGGCCGAGTTGGGCCCAATGCGTCTTCACTACCCGAACACAGGCCCAACAAGGCCCACTAAGAAAAAACAATAAGTTCGAAAATAAAACATCAAAGAAAAATGAGAAACATTTTTTAAATGAATAACAACAAAAACAAAAATGTGCGTGGGCACTGCCAGAAACTACAGTTCGCTATTAATAAATAAAACGCAGGAAGCCTAAAGTCAACATACAAATGCAGTCCACGACGTACAACAATGCAGTTTTGCACGTGGAAGCACGAAGTATTCTTTTTTTCCTGAAATACAGTTCTCTTTACACTGCAATGCAGTATGGCTAAAATGAAGAATGCAGCCCTGTTACTTAAGCAAAGCAGTCCGACACCCCTACCCACACTACCCTCCATCCACACAAACGCTGTATTACCATCAAAAAAATAGAAAAAAAGAAAGAACTCCATCAAAAAACTAAATGTGTGTACATCTGTGTGAATCCTAAGACAATATAATTCAGTGTACGAAGAATAAATTTCACTTCAATGCAGTACACTATGTGGAGATACGCAGTTCTGTTCTATTAGCAAAGAAGTGCACTTACTTGGACAATTCACCGAAAACACAATCATCACATTTTGTTACAGTTGCGTTAATACCTTGAACTAGTCACGAAAAAAGAGGCGACGATGTTCCGGATTTCCAACGCACTAACAGAGCTTCCTCATAGCATAACCTCTCTGCAGTTGCCACATAACTTAAAACAGAGCCCCACCATGCTACCACCCCGCTCCACCTCTCCTACGTCCTGTC
Source organism: Aegilops bicornis (assembly GCA_021605145.1). Taxonomy (NCBI): domain Eukaryota; kingdom Viridiplantae; phylum Streptophyta; class Magnoliopsida; order Poales; family Poaceae; genus Aegilops; species Aegilops bicornis. Next base: position 49,768,857 of record CM038669.1, read on the forward strand.
AAGGAGAGCAGAGGAGAGCAGAGGAGAAAACACAACTGCTTCGTCCCCCCAAAAACCCCATTGCATCTTCTTCTCCACACTTCCTTTCACTAACCTCTCTCTCTAGAACAAACACGAGAGAGCAGAGGAGAGTCATGGCGGATGCACCTCTGTACAAGAAGCGCCGCACATACACCAGGGAGCTCCACGACGTCGACCTCCACGGCAACCACAAGCTCCACGTCGTCTGCACAAGCAAGGGTGAAGACGTGGACAAGATGATGTCCATGCTCAGGAGGAAGCTCGGCAGAATGCCCGTCAAACTAGTCGGCGTTGATGTCGAGTGTACGCACTACGTGAAGCCACAGTGGGCAGCAGTGCTCCAGCTATGCGTAGAAAAAGAATGCCTTGTCTACCACATCTCTTCAGCTAAAGACATGTCAGAATAACTATCAATCTGTACTATTGCTTGTCAATATTGATTTGAAATTATCTTCATTGCAATTGCCAAATATTTAAACTTTGGTTCTCATTTTTGATAAGCATGGCATATGAATTCATTGACAGTTTTCGTCTGGCTCCATGTATGTCGCTCATGTGTTCAATTCTTGAATTATATGATCTAGCAATACACGCAGTTTTATTTTGTTTTACCAAATACAAATTATTTGACTGAATAATACAAAACTGCAACTTTACTATACGAAACATGTATGAAATTCAGTTCAAGAATACAAGCATGCACAAAACATGCATTGTTTATGCAATATATTATCATATTTACTCCCTCCGTTTTTATTTAGTTCGCATATTAGCTTTGGTCAAAGTCAAGATTTAAAAACTTTGACCAAGTTTATAAACAAAAATATTAAGATATACAATAACAAATCAACAACATTAGATTTATTATTGAATGTACTTTCGCATCGTATAAATTTAGTATGGTAAACGTCTATATTATTTTCTATATATTTGGTCAAACTTTATGAAGTTTGACTTCAGTCAACTCTAATATGCAGAGTAAATAAAAACGGAGGGAGTACTAGTTATGCTGAACAAAGTATTAGCAACTACTCACTACAACAGATTCAAATATTCATATTGCAGTTCAGTTTAAAAAAAACAAAAAAACATTGGTAGTTCTAAGAAAATAAACTATATTCACTCTATACAAACATCTTGCAGGCCAATGGAACTAGATAAATTCCTCATGAATGGTGAGTACACCTTCGTCGAATTCGCCATTGAGGGAGACAAAAGCATGCTGAATCTATCTGGTTTGGAGATCAACTCGGACAACTACATTGATATTCAGGTGGAATGGAGAGACCCATAAAATAAAAAGAAGTTTGACTCTTTGGCTGATGTTGCCGGCAGGATGATAGACATTCACTACCATGACGTGAAGAAAAAAATTAACCGCAAGGAGAACCACACTCTGTGGGGATTTTGCCCGCCGCCAGAAAAGCTTATAAAGTATGCAACAATAGATGCATTCGCAACATATGAGTCATGGAGAATCATCTACGATGTCATAATGGGACTGAACAGGGCAAAAAGAGATAAAGAAGCAAAGAAGAAGAAGAACAAGGATGTAATCCAATACAGCAACTAGAAATAGTCAGGGCTATGTCGTTTTAGAATTATCATCAAATTTTCTTTTTGTTGTTTGCTTATGTATCGTCAGTTTGCTTGTGATCAATTGCTTTCGCTGAAATTACTTTGGGTTAGAACAAGTATCCAGAAAACTTTGAAAAATTTAATGTGTGATACCAAAACATACTATTCACATACAAAACATATTAAAAAAACAATGTTAATCAAAAAAATTAAGTAATCTGACTACAACTCATACCTAAAAAAGAAAGATTAATGCAGTTCACAATGGTAATAAAAAGCATTACACATTTGTACACATGTAGTCCACAAATAGTAATTATAGAAAAAGAACATTAGTATTAATATTTATAAGAAAAATATAATCTGCAAACCATTGTAAACAAATGTGAACACAGTTCACATAACAAATATAAGGCAGTTCACAAAGTGTATACATAAAGTGATGTACTTGCGTAAATGTAGAACGAGAGGGGCTGCAGCAACTTTCGTGTAGTGCACAACACACAGACTTGGTACGCACAGTGCAGTACTCAACGTTGGTGCAAGCAGTACAAATGACATCATTTGTACTACCATGAAATATATATACTCCAAAAGAAAAAACTGCATGCCGCTGTGCATACCGCTATGGGACGGAAGATGTGTTGTCAATAATGCATTGCAGTTCGCTTAGACGAATATTTTTTCGAGCCGTTCAAGAACACTACCACGGCGAATCTTTTCACTTGGCTACAACGGCACAAACCCACGTCACACACTGCCTTGGTTGACAGGCGCACGGGGTGTGATAGGGAGGCGATGGGGTGTGAGGACTCTCCTACACAAGCGGCACTGCGGCATGCCATGTCGCCGCCTGCTTCGGCTTGTTCCAGGCTCGGCCTCGCGCTAACGCCTTGATGCGCTTTGGTTAACGGCGCGATCACGGACATTCTGTTTTTCCAACAATAGAACGCACGCAACCCCAGAGCCACACCCCTAAGATAGTTAGGGAGGCGACAGGGTGTGACGGCTCGCCTATGCATGCGGCGCTGCGGCACGCCGCATCACCGCCTGCTCCGGCTTGTTCCAGGCTCGGCCTTGCAGGGGGTGGGGAGGGGGGGTCACGACCCCCCTCCCACCCCCCTACGAGGCCGAGCCGCTAACGCATGCAATGCGCTTGGTTAACAGGCGCAGTGCGGACATTCTGTTTTTCTAACAATAGGACGCACGCAACCCCAGAGCCACACCCCTAAAATAGACAGGGAGGCGACGGGGTGTGACAGACTCACCTACGCATGCGCTCGTTCTAGGCTCAGCCTCACAGGGGCTGGGGAGGGGGGTCACGACCCCTCCTCCCCACCCCCTGCTCGGCCTCGCGCTAACGCGTGCAGTGCGCTTGGTTGACAGGCGCAGTGCAGACATTCTGTTTTTCCAACAATAGGACACACGCAACCCCAGAGCCACACCCCTAAGATAGACAGGGAGACAGGGTGTGACGGACTCGCCTACGCATGCGGCGCCGTGGCACGCCGCGTCGTCGCCTGCTCCAGCTCGTTCCAGGCTCAGCCTCGCGCTAATGAACGCAGTGCGCTTGGTTGATAGGCGCAGTGCGGACATTCTTTTTTTCCAACAATAGGACGCACGCAACCCCAGAGCCACACCCCTAAGATAGACAGGGAGGCGACGGGGTGTGAGGGACTCGCCTACACATGCGGCGCCACGGCACGCCACGTCACCGCCTGCTCCGGCTCGTTCCAGGCTCGGCCTCGCAGGGTGGTGGGGAGGCGGATCACGACCCCCCTGCCACCCCCCTGCGAGGCCGAGCCGCTAACGCACGCAGTGCGCTTGGTTGACAGGCGCAGTGCGGACATTCTGTTTTTCTAACAATAGGACGCACGCAACCCCAGAGCCACACCCCTAAGATAGACAGGGAGGCGACGGGGTGTGACGGACTCGCCTGCGCATGCGGCGCCGCGGCACGCCGCGTCGCCGCCTGCTCCGGCTCATTCCAGGCTCGGCCTCGGAGGACCCCCCCTCCCCACCCCCCTGCTCGGCCTCGCGCTAACGCATGCAGTGCGCTTGGTTGACAGGCGCAGTGCGGACATTCTGTTTTTCCAACAATAGGACGCACGCAACCCCAGAGCCACACCCCTAAGATAGACAAGGAGGCGACGGGGTGTGACGGACTTGCCTACACATGCGGCGCCGCGGCACGCCGGGTCGCCGCCTGCTCCGGCTCGTTCCAGGCTCGGCCTCGCAGGGGGGTTGGGAGGGGGGTCACGACCCCACCTCCCCATCCCCCTGCTCGGCCTCGCGCTAACCTGGCAATTCTCTTCTTAATTAATCGGTTAGGCAAATCTTTTTCCTCCGTTTTGAATAAAAGAATGTAAAGTTTCATCCTGCATCCAACCTGCCCCGTTTTATAAACAATTATCTTAATTTACTTACCATCTGAACCATTTTTTTTAATTTACTTACCAATTTCTCATCAAAATATAGGGTAAATCATGGGCATGATTTGATAAACATTTATATACACAATCATACTAACATGGGTCACAAGCTAACGTTTTAGAATAATTATTCCCCGTTGTAACGGCTATAAAGCCACAGCCCGATGGCCCTACCACAAAGTCAAACAAGGCTGTCAAAAAATGCATGGCCCTCATATGCGCACTCTTCCTTCAAGGACCGGTTAACCAAGGACACACGCTTCAGTGTGTACTATTCCTCCAAGCTCATGTACCTCAAGGTCTTGTACCTCAAGATCTTGGCGCAAGACCTTATTCTGAGTAGGATGGCACAACCTCTTGCGCCCTCCATCATCAAGATATAGATGGGTCGCATCCAAAATGCCGCAGGGGTCGGCAACCCAACATGGAACAAGGAGTTCATGTTTGTTATCAGCAGGCCGTTGGAGGACCTGCAATTGCTAGTGATGACGATGAGTAGAGCAAATACGCTGATATGTGCCAAACATTTGGGCTGGGGGATGAGCGATCCGAACGAAACGTTCGATGCAGCAGGGAAGTATCAGCGAACGGTTTCATCCATTGCGATGCCCCCCTGCCCGAATGCCCGAGTTTGGACGATGTGGATGTGGATGCGCTACAAGATTCGTGTGTTTTGATCTAACAACTTTGGACACATTTGGACGGAAATCCTAAAACATGAGATATTCGGGAGTTATTGATTTGAAAAAATTAAATAACCTTTTATAGATGTATCATTACTCTAGTATGACTTTTCTAGTTTTCTTTGTTTAGATTTGTAAAGTCTTTCTTTCTACCATTTAATATTATCTCCAATGCAAGACTTTGATTGTAATTTCACTAGTCACTTTAGTGCTTATTTCATTAAAAGAGGTAGTAGAACTGCTGGATCATTAGAAGATGGTAAGCTTGTGTATCTAGTTATATGTATCTTAGTCTCCATCTTCTTCTTGTTGTTGTTACTTACTAGTTATTCACCAACATACCAGTTTTTTGTTCTTGTTGAACTAAGATTAACGGAATATTAATGTGTGTCCCCCGTACACAACAATTTTGTCATGCTTCTCTACAGGAACACACAAATTGGTAAACTTACCATGTGTCCAGTACAAATATTTAACTTTTTGCCATGATTGTAATAGCATTTTTGTACTAAAATTGCAATGCCGCCATATTTACAATATTTGTACTAGAATGTCCATGTCACCATTTTTTCAATGAGGTTTTGTTCAATGGGCATTGTCTTATATCACATACTTGGTTGTGATGCATGTTTTTGCCACGGCAACTTTCTATTTTTTTGCAATAGGGGGAACAACCCCCGACCAATATTAAAGTTAGCTCATAGCATGACTACTTTTTTCCTAGTCAATTTGTTCACATATTTTTTGCCATGGCAATTTCTTTCCCCATGGTAAATCCTCAAGTTAGCTAATGGAAAATCATTTAGGGGGAATTTAAGAATAAGTTTGGCAATACTTACATGGCAAATTTACGAAATTTTGATCACAATATAAAACATGGCAATTTTTGTAAAATTGGTGGACTAATCACATGGTAATTTCAAGGAGAATTATATTATGTAGATCTTTTCATGGAAAATTTGCCATTCTTTTTCAGGGAATAAACATATTTACTTATTTTGTTATTTTGTCATTTTTCTTCAAAGTTGCCATGTCTCAACATTTTCCATCTCTCGAAATTTGCAATGGAAAATTTCTTTAATTAAGATGTTCAAAAACATGACAAACTTGTCGTGGCAACTTAAGATATTAAAAACATGGAAAAGTTATAGATGTTCAAAAAGATTGCAAACTTGCAATGGCAATTGAAGATGTTCAATAACATGGCAACCTTGCCATTGCGAACTTTAAGATGGCCAAAAACATGGCAAACTTCTTTCAGATAAGTTTGTTCAAAAACATGGCAAACTATGCGAACTTCTTCAATTAACATGTTCAAAAACAAGCAAACTTGCGATGGCAGATTTATAGATGTTCAAAAACAATATATACTCACCATGGTAACTTAAGTTTTTCAAAAAGATGGCAAACTTACAAATATTCTAAAACATGGCTAACTTGCTATGGCAACTAAATGCATTTTTTTGCCATGGTTTGTTTTGTCTTTTTGTCATGTCCATCCAAAGAATGTTTGTCATGGCCATTACAAATTAGTTTGAGAACATGGCAAGTTGTTCTTTCAAATTTGTTTGCCATGGCAAAAAGTTTTGATCCTTTGAAACATGTTTTTCCATGGAGATTACATGTATTTTGTCATTACAACTTAAGAAAATTTCTCCATCTTTCTAAAAAATTCTATGTGTCTAGAGAGAATATTTTTCACCATATCTTTTATTTGCATATGTTGCCATGATGACAACTTTCATAGTGTGACCTTAATTTTTGTTGTCATCTTGTATCTACATATATGTAAACCTCAAGCCATCTTTTTCGTATTGTAAACTTCGTACTGCTAGCAACTTTTTGCAGTGTAAAGATATAGATTGCTATGACTTTCTTCCCTTTTTGCTCAATTTTGAAAACATAAACTTGAAAATGACATTTTTTCATAGAATGGCAAAAGACCATGACAATTTTGTTGTGCAAACAATGGTATGCATCGCTGCTATACAAACGGTTTTTAACCCCTTTCCGCTACGACATTTGGAACCGTCGCCAACTGAGTGTGGGCAACAGGGCGGTCCTTCCCACACGACTCAGAAACCGTCGGGGATGGGTGAGCGGCTACTGACGTTCGCCATAGAATAAACGTATGAGAAGCGTCCCTAGTCCCACACGTTACATCCCGACATTATGTTTCTGATCAGAGAGACAACCCAAACAATTACGCCGCTATAGTCGTGTGAAAAACATGGACATCAACATTTAATCTGCCAATATGTTTGTGATAAGTACGTTATCGCACACGGTTCAAGTATGTAAAATGTGCGTGGTGCCTCTACTAACGCCAACGTGTACATTTTCATAACTGTGTGCGATTCGTATCCCTATCACACACGCACACTAGTTTGAAACGTTTGTCATATTACCATGAATCGCACACGCATATGAGACGAAACCGTGTGTGTGGCCGTCGGGCTTCGCAAACGTTTCGCTCAAAGAATCATCTGTTTTCTTTTTTCATCACAAACGTTGTTTTCTTTCTAACCATGTGCACATTATTTTTATTTGCTCATGTACATTTTTTTGGTTGTATTTTATTATTCGAATTGGAAATTTTGAAATATGAAACTTGCAATTCAAATTGTCAGCATAATGGTTCAACAACGAATCAATAAATAAAATTGTCAGTGCAATATGTTTAGTAATTATAGGATTAGACATCAATTAACTATAATGAACCACAATATTTACAGGTGGTAAAGGTGAAGAGACAAGTGTAAATCATTTTGACTACCGATGGTGTTGAAGAAGCGGAATGCCCATAATGTGCCTTCCTGCATGCCATAGGCACAAACAACTTTTGTCCAACCCCTTGTGACGATCGTCCGCCCATCCTTCACCGCCTTCAGGAATACTTCTAGAGCATTATCATGGTAGCATGAATTATATACTTTAAACTTAGTTACCTCCACTCCGGTCATGTAGTTTGCAATGTAATCATCAGTAAGTAGCTTCGGAAACCACTAAAAAGAGAAAAATATCAGATCATGAGGTCTAATAGAGTAACTTGTTGTGGGTAGGGGGAAAAGGAAACACATTACTTACCATCCTAAAGTTCACTGTTGTCTTGGACAAAGTGTAAATAAAGAGCTTAATTCCCATCACCCGTTTCTTTCGCCTAACAATCTTTCTTAGTTTCCTCACTTGACGCTTGTTCATGAACATCTCATTGCCCCATACGCAAAAGGGATCGAAGCGTGGATCAGTACCGCTCATATATGTACCTACAAGCAACCAGTAAATGTTAGAAAGCTAAACCGAGATTGCACAAATGATGCAAAATACAACTACCTACATTCCTAAGTACAAGTATTTTAAGAGATTTCAATATGAACTACAAACAGATGTATATAGAATTATAGATAGAGTTTAGATTAGAATCTAGATTCACCCATTTTGCTCCTTATGTAGTCTATATTGGAATCTCTAAAAATACTTAAATTTAGAAATAGATGGTGTATAAGACATGGGATGCAGCTAACCTCGACGGCAAACAACAGCATCACCCATTGTAACCCTGTGTAAGTACATCGAAAGACAATGTTAACTACAACAGGGTTAACATCCACCAAAAATAGCAAATGGTAATAAAACGGCAGCATCTGTGGTGATATCTTCATTGCGAAAGAGTAGCACGTTGCAAAGGGACGGATTAATAAATGGATACAACTGTTAATTGCAACAGGCTTAACAACATCCTAATTCATGTTTTGTAAGTTTGTAGCCATTGAAATACAGCTGTTTAAAAAATGGATACAACTATTAATTGCAACAGGTTTAATGGCCATTGAAATCGTTACTGATAAAAATGCAATTGGCAGAGTTAAACATCACAACGCGGGTGCTGCCAGAGCAGATAATGGCCCAGTTGTCTATAAAAGGGTAGGGAAAGTAGCTAAAACGTGTTGGGCATGTTTACTAGAACATGCTTAATAAATCAGCCGTACAAAACATAGACATTAATTGCAATTGGTATTGGTAAGATTGAACTGGTGAGTACATACTTGGTAAGTCTTGAGAGGTAGTTGCTGGGGCACTTCATCTTCGCCAGAGCCCGCCCAAAGCCAGCAGAGGCGAGCTGTTCCTCCGGGTCGAATCGTGGATTAGTGCCACTGACATGTGTACCTACAGGCAACCAGTAAATGGTAGAAATTAAACTGCAACTGCACAAATGATGTGAAATACTATAAGACATGGGATGCAGTTAACCTTGATGGCAAACAACAGCATCGGCCGTTATGACCCTGCGTAAGTACATGGACAGGCATGTTAAGTACAACAGGGTTAGCATGCACTAAATATAGCAAATGGGCAGCATCTCTAGTGATATCCTAAGTCATGTATTGTAAGTTTTTTGCTGGTATTGGTGAAATTGAATTGGACAGTTAATACATGAACATCACACAATGTGCAGTACTGAAATAAACAAGGCACGAACATGCTTAATACATCAACCGTACAAAACATAGTCGTTGCAAGTGGTATAGGTAAGATTTATCTGGTCAGACCATACATGTTAAGTCCTGGGGGTTAGTCGCCGGGGCACTTCTTCTAGCCCAGAGCCTGCACCATGTCGGTGGCGGCGGAGGCGAGGTGTTCCTCTGGGTCAACACGCACAGTGGCCATCGCGCCATGGACCGCCATCAGCTCCTCGACCTCCACGTGATATGTGGTTGGGCTTGCACGAAGATGCTCTGGAGGTAGTGCGATGGGGATTTGGAGGCATAAGGATGTTTCACAGGCGCCATTTAAGCAATAAGGCTGGGGCCGTGATAGAGATCGGTGGGTTACCTGACTGGATCCGAGCAGAACATAGATGTGGTTGAAGCTATGGTTGCGGCGGTGGCGGATTGAGTTGCCGATAGGTGGAGGGTGCACGGGGGGGGGGGGGTGAGATACTGAGGAAATTTGATGGGTGGGGATGTGGTTGGAGGAATAAATTCTGAAATCTCGTGCCTAACAAAAATTTCGCTGCGAAACTTCAAACTTGGGCGGGGCAAACATAGAACACATACGAAGCGCGTAAAATGCTCGTGTGCGAGAAAACAGAAAATTGGGAGATCGATCCCATCTCCAAAAAAGTATACACGTGTACTCGATTTTTTTCCAGTCAATGGTACGCCTGATTTATTAAGAACCATCGCACAGGTTACTGACTTATGGAACATTAACGCAAAAAAAACGCACACATGTACGGCATAGAAACCGTGTGTTTTATGATCTTCTAATGATTAACGCAAAAAAACGCACACGGCACACATGCTAATCAATGCTCAAAGCCCTCAAAGTATGCTCTTACCAACATTGTACGTTAATACTACAAACTTAAAGTACTACCGGTAATTTAATCTAATACTACAAACTTAAACTACTTCTCATATGCTGCCATCGGGGCATGCTGGCGATGACCCACGAGTGTAGGGGATCTATCATAGTCCTTCCAATAATTAAGAGTGTCGAACCCAACGAGGAGCAGAAGGAAATGACAAGCGGTTTTCAGTAAGGTATTCTCTGCAAGCACTGAAATTATCGGTAACAGATAGTTTTGTGATAAGATAATTTGTAACGGGTAACAAGTAACATAAGTAAATAAGGTGCAGTAAGGTGGCCCAATCCTTTTTGTAGCAAAGGAAAAGCCTGAAAAAATGCTTATATGAAGGAAAACGCTCTCGAGGACACATGGGAATTATCGTCAAGCTAGTTTTCATCATGCTCATATGATTCGCGTTCGTTACTTTGATAATTTGGTATGTGGGTGGACCGGTGCTTGGGTACTGCCCTTTCTTGGACAAGCATTCCACTTATGATTAACCCCTATTGCAAGCATCCGCAACTACAAAATAATTGTTAAGGTAAACCTAACCATAGCATGAAACATATGGATCCAAATCAGCCCCTTACGAAGCAATTCATAAACTAGAGTTTAAGCTTCTGTCACTCTAGCAACCCATCATCTACTAATTACTTCCAAATGCCTTCCTTACGAAGCAACTCATAAACTAGAGTTTAAGCTTCTGTCACTCTAGGCCCAAACAATGGTGAAGTGTCATGTAGTCGACGTTCACATAACACCACTAGATGAAAGACAACATACATCTCATCAAAATATCGAACGAATACCAAATTCACATGAATACTTATAGGAAGACTTCTCCCATGTCCTCAGGAACAAACGTAACTACTCACAAATCATATTCATGTTCACAATCAGAGGGGTATTAATATGCATAAATGATTTGAATATATGATTTTCCACCAAATAAACCAACTAGCATCAACTACAAGGAGTAATCAACACTACTAGCAACCCACAGGTACCAATCTGAGGTTTTGGGACAAAGTTTGGATACAAGAGATGAACTAGGGTTTTAGGGGAGATGGTGCTGGTGAAGATGTTGATGGAGATTGACCCCCTCCCGCTGAGAGGATCGATGATGATGACGATGGTGATGATTCCCCCCTCCCGGAGGGATGTTTCCCCGGCAGAACAGCTCCGCCGGAGCCCTAGATTGGTTCCACCAAGGTTCTGCCTCGTGGCGGCGGTGTCTCGTCCCGAAAGCTTGCTTATGATTTTTCCAGGGTAAAAGACTTCATATAGCAGAAGATGGGTACCGGAGGCCTGCCAGGGGGCCCACGAGGCAAGGGGGCGCCCCCAGGGGGGTAGGGCGCGCTTCCCACCATCGTGGATGGTGTGTGGCCACCCTATGGTCTTTTCTTCGCTCTGTATATTTTATTAATACCAAGAAATAACTTCCGTGGAGTTTCAGGACTTTTGAAGTTGTGCAGAATAGGTCTATAATATTTGCTCCTTTTCCAGCCCAGAATTCCAGCTGCCGACATTCTCCCTCTTCATGTAAACCTTGTAAAATAAGAGAGAATAGGCATAAGTATTGTGACATAATGTGTAATAACATCCCATAATGCAATAAATATCGATATAAAAGCATGATGCAAAATGGACGTATCAACTCCCCCAAGCTTAGACCTCGCTTGTCCTCAAGCGGAAGCCGATAACGAGAAATATGTCCACATGTTTGGAGATAGAGGTGTCGATAAAATAAAATACGGACATGAGGGCATCATGATCATTCTTATAACAGCAACATATATAAATATTGTCATATGATTTCTTATGCTCAAGTAATAATCTGTCCACAATGTCAAGTATGAATCAGAAACTTCATTGAAAACTAACAAACTATAATCTCGGTCATTGAAGCAATTGCAATTTATCATAACATCGGAAAGAGTCAATATAAGAGCTTTTGAGCAAGTCCAGATACTCAAATATCATTTAGTCTTTCACAATTGCTAACACTCACGCACTACTTATGGGTATGAAGATTTAATCAGACACAGAGAAAGATAGGGGCTTCTAGTGTTGCCTCTCAACCTTTTACCTCAAGGGTAATGTCAACAATAATAGTTCATGCTAACTTACATCCAATTGGATATATATATCAGGATCTTTCCAACACAAGGTGCTTGCCAAAGGATAAAATGTAAAAAGGAAAGGTGAAGATCACCATGACTCTTGCGTAAAGTATCAGACAAGAATAAAAGATAGGCCCTTCGCAGAGGGAAGCAGAGGTTGTCATGTGCTTTTAAGGTTGGATGCATGAAATCTTAATGCAAAAGAACATCACCTTATATTGCCACTTGTGATAGGGAACTTTATTATGCAGTCCGTTGCTTTTATTGCTTCCACATCACAAGATCGTTTAAAGCTTATTTTCTCCACACTAATAAATCGTACATATTTAGAGAGCAATTTTTATTGCATGCAACATGACAACTTACTTGAAGGATCTTACTCAATCCATAGGTAGATATGGTGGACTCTCATGGCAAAACCAGGTTTAAGGATATTTTGGAAGCACAAGTAGTATCTTTAATTGGTGCAAAGAATTTGGCTAGCATGAGAGGGAAAGGAAAGCTCAACATGTTGGATGATCCATGACAATATACATTATTTTGGATATAAGAAAACATAACCCATTACGTTGTCTTCCTTGTCCAACATCAACACTTTAGCATGTCATATTTTAATGAGTGCTCACAATCATAAAAGATGTCCAAGATAGTATATTTATATGTGAAAACCTCTCTTTCTTCATTACTTCCTATTAATTGCAATGATGATCAAAACTATGTTTGTCAAATCCCAACAACTTTTATTCATCATACTCTTTGTATGTGAAGTCATTACTCTTCATAAGGTTAATATGATCTCTTTTATTTCTTTTTATTGTTTCCTTTATTCCCTCAAGATCAAAGTAAGATAATCAAGCCCTTGAATCAACACTAATCTTTATTATATATAGCTCACGGACTCGATTATATAGAGGGATAATAAAGCAAAACTCAAAACTAAATCATACCAAAACTTTATTCTACTAGATGAAGATATTACTAAAAGGATCAAACTAAGAAAAGCGGTAAAGATAGGAGTGTGATGGTGATACGATACCGGGGCACCTCCCCCAAGCTTGGCAGTTGCCAAGGGGAGTGCCCATACCCATGTGATTATGTCTATTTCTTCGAAGGTGATGATTGATAACCCACAAGTGTAGGGGATCGCAACAGCTTTCGAGGGTATAGTATTCAACCCAAATTTATTGATTCGACACAAGGGGAGCCAAAGAATATTCTTGAGTATTAGCAGTTGAGTTGTCAATTCAACCACACCTGGATAACTTAGTATCTGCAGCAAAGTACTTAGTAGCCAAATAGTATGATAATAAAGGTAACGATAGCAAAAGTAATGTTTTCGGGTTTTGTAGTGATTGTAACAATAGCAACGGAAAAGTAAATAAGCGAAACACAAGATGTGAAAAGCTCGTAGGCAATGGATCAGTGATGGATAATTATGTCGGATGCGATTCCTCATGTAATAGCTATAACATAGGGTGACACAGAACTAGCTCCAGTTCATCAATGTAATGTAGGCATGTATTCCGTAAATAGTCATACGTGCTTATGGAAAAGAACTTGTATGACATCTTTTGTCCTACCGTCCCGTGGCAGCGGGGTCCTAGAGGAAACTAAGGGATATTAAGGCCTCCTTTTAATACAGAACCGGAACAAAGCATTAGCACATAGTGAATACATGAACTCCTCAAACTACGGTCATCACCGAGAAGTATCCCGATTATTGTCACTTCGGGGTTGTCGGATCATAACACATAATAGATGACTATAGACTTGCAAGATAGGATCAAGAACACACATATATTCATGAAAACATAATAGGTTCAGATCTGAAATCATGGCACTTTCGGGCCCTAGTGACAAGCATTAAGCATAGCAAAGTCATAGCAACATGAATCTCAGAACATAGTGGATACTAGGGATCAAACCCTAACAAAACTAACTTGATTACATGGTAAATATGATCCAACCCATCACCGTCCAGCAGGCCTACCATGGAATTACTCACGCACAGCGGGAGCATCATGAAATTGGTGAAAGAGGATGGTTGATGATGACGACGGCGACGAATCCCCCTCTCCGGAGCCCCGAACGGACTCCAAATCATCCCTCCCGAGAGAGATTAGGGCTTGGCGGCGGCTCCGTATCATAAAACACGATGAAACTTTCTCTCTGATTTTTTTCTCCGCGAGACGGAATATATGGAGTTGGAGTTGAGGTTGGCGGAGCCTCAGGGGGCCCACGAGACAGGGGGACGCTCCTAGGGGGGAGGGCGCCCCCCACCCTCGTGGACATGGTGTGGGCCCCCTGGTCTTGATTCTTTCACCAGTATTTTTTATATTTTCCAAAAATTGCCTCCGTGGATTTTCAGGACATTCCGAGAACTTCTGTTTTCTACACATAAAATAACATCATGGCAGTTCTGCTGAAAACAGCGTCAGTCCGGGTTAGTTTCATTCAAATCATGCAAGTTAGAGTCCAAAACAAGGGCGAAAGTGTTTGGAAAAGTAGATACGTTGGAGACCAACTCCCCCAAGCTTAAACCTTTGCTTGTCCTAAAGCAATTCAGTTGATAAACTGAAAGTGATAAAGAAAAACTTTTACAAACTATGTTTGCTCTTGTTGTTGTAAACATGCAAAGCCATTATTCAGGTTTCAGCAAATATTATGAACTAACCATACTCACAATAACACCTAGGTGTCACAATTACTCATATGAATAGCATAATCAGCTTGCGATTCATAATAATAAAACTCGGATGACAACGCTTTCTCAAAACAATCATAACAAGATATAACAAAATGGTATCTCGCTAGCCCTTTCTGAGACTGCAAAACATAAATGCAGAGCACCTTTAAAGATCAAGGACTGACTAAACATTGTAATTCATGGTAAAAGAGATCCAGTCAAGTCATACCCAATATAAACCAATAGTAATGAATGCAAATGACAGTGTGGTCTCCGGTGGTGCTTTTTAATAAGAAGGATGATGACTCAACATAAAAGTAAATAGATAGGCCCTTCACGGAGGGAAGCGAGGATTTGTAGAGGTGCGAGCTCGATTTTAAAATAGAGATTGAATAACATTTTGAGCAGCATACTTTCGCTGTCAACACAACAACTATGAGATGGCTGTATCTTCCATACTACATGCATTATAGGCAGTTCCCAAACAGAATGGTAAAGGTTTGTACTCCCCCAACCACCAACAAGCATCAATCCATGGCTTGCTCGAAACAACGAGTGCCTCCAACTAACAACAGCCCTGGGGGAGTTTTGTTTAATTATTTTGATTTGCTTTGATCTTTTTGGATCATGGGACTGGGCATCCCGGTTACCGGCCCTTTCTCGTGAATGAGGAGCAGAGTCCACTCCTCTTGAGAATAACCCACCTAGCATAGAAGATATAGGCAGACCTAGTTGAAACATGAGCTGCTCGAGCATACAAAACAGAATTTCATTTGAAGGTTTGGAATTTGGCACATACAAATTTACTTGGAGCAGCGGGTAAATACCGCATATAGGAAGGTATGGTGGACTCATATGGAACAACCTTGGGGTTTAAGGAGTTTGGATGCACAAGCAGTATTCCCGCTTAGTACAGGTGAAGGCTAGCAAAAGACTGGGAAGCGACCAACTGAGAGAGCGACAAAAATCATAAACATGCATTAAAATTAATTCACACCGAATGCAAGCATGAGTAGGATATAATCCACCATGAACATAAATATCATGAAGGCTATGTTGATTTGTTTCAACTACATGCGTGAACATGTGCCAAGTCGAGTCACTCAATTCATTCAAAGGAGGATACCATCCCATCATACCACATCATAATCATTCTAATAGCATGATGGCACGCAAGGTCAACCATTATAACTCATAGCTAATCAAACATGGCACAAGCAACTATAATCTCTAAATGTCATTGCAAATATGTTTACCTCATAATAAGCTGAATCAGAAACGATGAACTCATCATATTTACAAAAACAAGAGAGGTCGAGTTCATACCAGCTTTTCTCATCTCAATCAGTCCATCATATATCGTCATTATTGCCTTTCACTCGCACGGCCGAACGATGTGTATAATAATAATAGTGCAAGTGCATTGGACTAAGCTGTAATCTGCAAGAATTCAACTCAAGAGAGAAGACAATGTAATATGGGCTCTAAGTTAAATAAACAATCACACATGTGAGAGCCACCAAACATTTTCAATATGGTCTTCTACTCTCGACCCCCAAAGAAAAGAAAAATATTTACACGGGAAAGCTCCCAACAAGTAAGAAGAAGAACGAGAAATCTTTTTGGGTTTCATTTTAATTTCTACTACAAGCATGGAAATTAAACTAACTAGTTTTTTTGGTTTTTCTTAAGGTTTAGCAAACACACAAGAAGAAAACGAGAAAAAGAAAATTAAACTAACATGGATAATACAATGAAAGAGTATGAGCACCGACGACTAGTGTGTGACCATGAATGTAAAGTCGGTGAGAAATACGTACTCCCCCAAGCTTAGGCTTTTGGCCTAAGTTGGTCTATTGCCAAGGACCGCCTGGCTGATATCCATAGTTGTAGCTGGGGTCGTACTGAGATGCAGCAGCAACCGCTTCCTGAGCTGCGGCATGTTGGCGAGCTGCCTCCGCTCTCCCATCGTGTTCAGCTGCATCCTCCCTGGTAACAACATATCTTCCTTTTGCCTGATAATCAAAAAGGAGAGGAGCAGGAAGAGTAACATGGACGACGTTAAATGCATCATAGATTAGTCGATAATGGAGGAATTGTTCATTCCTCCTAAGAAAATGATGGTTGACCATAGCGACATAATCTAAATAAGCAGGGGGTAACATCATATCCCCCTCTCGTGGGGCTATACCAAGATAATTAGCCACACGGGTTGCATAAATTCCTCCAAATAAATCTCCAGCTCTACCATTATTCTGCAACCTACGTGCAACTATTGCCCCCAAGTTATAACCTTTATAACCTAACACAGCACTCTTGAGGACACAAAGATCAGGGACACACATGTGACATGCTTCGTCTTTACCGTTAATGCATCTACCAATGAAGAGAGCAAAATAATGTTAGCAGGAAAATGAATGCTCCCGATGGTAGCTTGTGCTATGTCCCTGGATTCTCCCACAGTAATACTAGCAAGGAAATCTCTAAATTCAGATTTGTGAGGATCATTAATATTACCCCACTGCGGAAGTTTGCAAGCAGTTGTAAAATCCTCTAAGTCCATGGTATAAGATGTATCATAGATATCAAAGAGGACACTAGGAGAATTGCGCGTACAATTATATTTAAACCTCCGCACAAAGGAATCAGTCAATTGATAGTACTCAGGACACTTATCTTGTAAGAAGTCCTCCAGCTCAGCATTACGCACATACGCGTCAAATTCCTCCTTAAAGCCTGCTTCGACCATAAAATCATCGGATGGCCACTCACAAGCTCGTACATCCGCGTCCCTCGGTAATTCAACATCTTGCTCACGTATAGCAATCCTGGGTCCTTTCTTTACCGAGGAACCACCTTAGTACATTCTCCTAGACATAATTCTTTTTCTGAAAAATTTCTAAAATTTTAGTAACTTCAAAATAAAAGTGAATAAAACTAAACAAGATTGATAGCCACTACTCCTACAAATGCCTAGAGCCTATATCATGCATTAGAATTGCTTGGGACCTCGTATATTTAACATGCAAGCTCAAGAACATGGTCACCTAAGCAGCAAAAATTTGCAATGAATAAAGCACTAGAACAAAAACTAATTGGACCAATGGAGGAGTCTCATACCAAGCAACAATCTCCCAAAGCAGTTTTGTGAATGGAGCTTTGAGCAAGGAAATAAAAAATCGCAGCAAAATGAGGTAGAACTCGTGCTTGAGCTGGATGGGGATTTTTTGGGAAGAAGATGGAGTGTGTGGGTGCTGGCAAAAGTGGAGGGGCGCCACCAGGGGCCCACGAGACAGGGGGCGCGCCCAGGGTAGATGGGCGCACCCTCCACTCTTGTGGCCTGGTGCTTGCCCCTCCTGCAGTGATTTCAGTGCCTAAAATCCTCAAATATTCCATAAAAAATCATACTAAATTTGCAGGGCATTTGGAGCACTTTTATTTTCAGGATATTTTTTATTGCACGGATAATTCAGAAAACAGATGGTACAGAAGGTTTAATTATTCTAAATAACAGAAAGTAAAAAGAGGGTACAGAAGGTTGTGCTTTCTAGTTTCATCCATCTCATGATCATCAAAATGAATCCATTAACAAGGTTGATCAAGTCTTGTTAACAAACTCATTCCGAATAACACGGAGCCGGGGAAATTTTGAATAACACTAAGTTACCTCGACGAGGATATGGAAATCCCCAACAATAAGAATATCATACTTTTTCTTGACAGTAGGGAGAGGAAATTCAAAACCTCCAATAATGATAGTTGGAACTTTTCCAATAGAATTGATGCTATGAACTTGAGATTGTTTCATGGAAAGTGTACCGTATGGTCATTACCATTAACATGAAAAGTGACATTGCCTTTGTTGCAATCAATAACAGTCCTGCAGTATTCAAAAAGGGTCTACCAAGGATAATCGACATACTATCATCCTCGGGAATATCAAGAATTAAAAAAGTCTGTTAAGATAGTGACATTTGCAACCACAACAGGCACATCCTCACAAATACCGATAGGTATAGCAATAGATTTATCAGCCATTTGCAAAGATATTTCAGTAGGTGTCAACTTACTCAATTCAAGTCTATGATATAAAGAGAGAGGCATAACACTAACACCGGCTCCAAGATCACATAAAGCAGTTCTAACATAATTTCTTTTAATGGAGCATGGTATAGTTGGTACCCCCGGATCTCCAAGTTTCTTTGGGATTCCACCTTTAAAAGTGTAATTAGCAAGCATGGTGGAAATTTCAGCTTCCGGTATCTTTCTTTTATTTGGTATAAGGATTTACTTTAAGCATATCAGTTAAGCGCATACGTAAGAAAATAGGTCTAATCATTTCAGCAAAGCGCTCAAAATCCTCATCATCCTTTGCCTTGGATGGTTTAGGAGGAAAGGGCATGGGTTTCTGAACCCATGGTTCTCTTTCTCTACCGTGCTTCCTAGCAACAAAATATCTCTTATCATAACTTTGATTCTTTGATCGTGGGTTACGAAGATCAACAGCAGGTTCAATCTATACATCATTATTTTTGCTAGGTTGAGAATCAACATGAACATTATCATTAACATTATCACTAGGTTCATGTTCATCACTGATATGCGTTTCAAAGCATCGTAAATAGAAATATCATTGGGATTCTCTGTGTGTCTACATTAGGTTCACTAGAAGCATGCAAAGTCCTATCATTTTTCTTTTCTTCTTTTTAGAAGAACTAGGTGCCTCTAAATTATTTCTCCGAGAATCTTGCTCGATTCTCTTAGGGTGGCCTTCAGGATACTGAGAGGTTCTGAGTCATTCTACCAGTTCTAGTAGCCACTCTAACAGCAAAGTCATTTTTATTATTTAATTCATCAAGCAAATCATTTTGAGCTTTAAGTACTTGCTCAGCTTGAGTAGCAACCATAGAAGCATATTTGCTAATGAGTTTGAGTTCACCTTTAACTCTAGCCATATTATCGCTCACGCGTCCTATGTCGAAAGCATTGTTCTTTAACTCTCTACCAACATAAGCATTAAAACTTTCTTGTCTAGCCATAAAGTCATCAAATTCATCTAAGCATGGGCTATGAAATTTAGTAGAGGGGATTTCAACTTTATCATATCTATAGAGAGTATTTACCTTTACTACCTGTGTCGGGTTATCAAGACAATGTGGTTCTTCAACAGGCGGTATATTAAGACCATGTATTTCTTCAATAGGTGGTAAATTCTTAACATCTTCAGCTTTAATACCTTTTTCTTTCATTGATTTCTTTGCCTCTTGCATATCTTTCAGATGAGAAATAAAACACCTCTCTTCTTCGGAGTGGGTTTAGGAATAGGCTCATGAGTTGGCTCAATTGGGTTAGGAATTGCCTCAGGAATTTGCTCAGGAAGAGTCCAATTATTTTCATTAGTCAACATATTATTCAATAGTAATTCAGCTTAAATCATTGTTCTTTCCCTGAAAACACAACCAGCACAACTATCCAGGTAGTCCTTGGAAGCATCGATTAGTCCATTATAAAAGATATCAAGTATTTCATTTTTCTTGAGAGGATGATCAGGCAAAGCATTAAGTAATCGGAGAAGCCTCCCCCAAGCTTGTGGGAGACTCTCTTCTTCGATTTGCACAAAATTATATATTTCCCACAAGGCAGCTAGTTTCTTATGAGCATGGAAATATTTAGCAGAGAAGTAATAAATCATATCCTAGGGACTACACACACAACCAGGAGCAAGAGAATTATACCAAGTCTTAGCATCACCCTTTAACGAGAACGGAAATATCTTAAGGATATGATCATGCGTAAACAGGGTGGCTATATCATTCAACTTGGTAAGATGTGCCACAACAGTTTCAGATTCAAGGCCATAAAAAGGATCAGATTCAACCAAAGTAATTATTCCAGGATCAATAGAGAATTGATAATCCTTATCAGTAACACAGATAGGTGAAGTAGCAAAAGCAGGGTCAGGTTTCATTCTAGCATTAAGAGACTGCTGCTTCCATTTAGCTAATAACTTTTTAAGATCATATCTATCATTGCAAGCAAAGATAGCTCTAGCAGCTTCTTCATTCATAACATAACCCTCAGGAACAACAGGCAATTCATAATCATTAGGAGAATTTTCATAATCACTATCATCAATAATAGCATCTTCAATAATTTCATTCTCTCTAACCCTAGCAATTTGTTCATCGAGAAATTAACCTAGTGGTAAAGTATTATCACGCACAGAAGTAGTTTCATCATAAGTATCATGCATAGCAGAAGTGACATCATTAATAACATGCGACATATCAGAATTCATAGCAGTAGCAGGTTTAGGTGTCGCAAGCTTCTATACCTACTAATAAAGCAAGGTGCGTTTCTCCGATATTTTCATCCGTTCACCAACATAATTTTTTTTTCTATCTGAGGTGGTACTAAATTTTTGTGCATCCTTCTGCTAGAAAAGATAAAATAATTTCCGTACATGGGCCGCACGCGCTGTGGCCCGGCTAAGCCAGCTGAAATATATATCTGCCAAGACAGCTGGGAAAGCCTATTTGCCGCATGCAGCGTCTAATATTTGAAGCTTCGCACAGGACGCCGAAGACTGGGCCGGCCCATTTTCTTTTTATGTGTTCTGTTTCTATTTTTTCCTATTCCTTTCTCTTTTTCTTTCTTGATTATTTTTCCTACCAATTTTCCATTATTTTCCCTTTTCTCGGAAATTAAAATCTTAAAAAAATCGTCCAAAATTTCACTTTTTCCATATTTAGACAAAAATTTAGAATATAAATGTTTTGTTCCTATCTTGTAAAATGTTCAAAACTTTAATTAGTTTTGTTCCCATTCCAAAATGTGTTCAAAATTAAAAATGTTCCCATTTTTCAAAAAAATTGTGAATCACAATAAAAAATCCAAATTTTCAAAGTAAGTTGTATTTTAAAAAATATTCCAGATTTATAAAACATTCTTGTTTTAGTGAAATGTTCACAAATTCAAAATAATGATTGTGGTTCAAAAACATATGTTCTGAACTTTTTCTAAATGTTCAAAACATGTTCACACATTCAACAAATGTTTGTGTTCTTTCAAAACGATCATGTTGTCAAAAAATGTATAAGAATTTTTTTAAGAAAATCTACCTATTTCAAGTGATGTTTGTCTTTTTCCAAAAATGAATGAAATTTTATAAAATGCTTCGTATTTTTTAAAACTGCTCTGGGTTCCAAAAATTATTCATGTTTCCAAAAATATTCGGGAATTCATAATATTAACCCGAAATTTGGAAAAATTCAGAAAAAAAAACAAAAAACTTGAATCTGATGCTACAACATATTCTTAAATATTAATTAGTTAGCAGGACCCATTTGTTCGAGTGACTAGCAGTCGATGGTCGAGTTTTTGAGGTCGCGAGTTCGATCTTTCAATACGTCTTTTTTTTTAATTTAGAGAGCCTATTTTCCGCATGCAGCGCCAAATAGTTGGAAGTTCACAAAGCACACCCAAAGCTGGGCCCGCCCATTTTCTTTTTCTCTATATTCTATTTTTTCCTTTTCTTTTCTTATTTTCTTTCATGATTCTTTTTTCCTAAAAAATTTAGATTGTTTTCCCTTTTCTCGTAAATTAAAATATTGAAAAAATCGTTCAAAGTATCAATTTTCTTCCATATTTTAGAATAAAACAAATCAGAATTTAATTCTTTTGTTCCTCTTTTGTAAAATGTTCAAATTTTTTAAAAAAATTCCCTTTCCAAATGTGTTCAAAATTTAGAAAGTATTTCCACTTTTTCGTAAAATGTTTGTGTATTACAAATTAAGATTTTCAAAATAAGTTGCATTTAAAAATATTACAGATTTTAAAAATTGTTTTCATGAAATATTTGCAAATTCAAAATAACGTTCGTGGTTACAAAAACACATTTTCTGAACTTGTTCTGAATGTTCAAAAATGTTCACACATTCAAAAAATGTTCATGTTTTTTCAAAAGTTTCATGTTGTCAATTTTTTTTAAGAATTTTGAAGTAAAAGCTACCTATTTCAAATGATGTTCATATTTTTCCAAAAAAGAACGACATTTTTAAACATGGTTCGCATTTTTGAAAATTGTTCGGGGTTACAAAAATTGTTCATGTTTTCAAAATATTTGGCATTCATAAATATTAATTTATTTTCGCAAAAAATCGGAAAAAAAGCATAATTTTTTTGAATCTGACGCTGCAACATATTGTTAAATATTAATTGGTGGGTTAGCAGCCTGTGGATGACTTTTTGAGGTCGCGAGTTCGATCGTTCAACAAGTCATTTTTAAAATTTAGGTGCTTGCCAATGGGCCGGCCCAGATGTGAACTATTGGGCGTCCCACACGCTATTTGACGATAAAAGAGAATATGTTTATTTGCTATAATTGAAATATATTGTGGGTATGTGTCAATGAAAGAGAATATGTTGGTTTGACTCTAATTTTGAAGAACTGTGGGCACGTGAGCATTGAAAAAGAGAATAAACCCTGGTAAAGAAGGTATTGTCTGGTTATGCATGGATTATGTTAATAAAACGGGATTTATGCGTAATCCATTCGGTTACGTTATCGTCGGAGAGACTGATCGACGCTACCGTGCCCCGAGGGTCGCCGCACAGCTACCAAATGAGGAGATAACCACTGCCCTAACACGGAGGTGAACCTAAAGGAAAAAAACAAAAGTTGTCTGGTCGCCGCCATGCCGACTAATCTCACCACTATCAAGATCTCGCAGGACAAACATGACTCGCGAAAAGACCATAGCTCCTCGCTCTGTCGCCCCACCATTGTGGATCCCTAATCTATCCCTAATAATAAAGCACGGATTGACTCCGTGGGTTCACCGTTACAATACGCTTCTTCCTGTGATTTTGCGCTTTCAGTTTGAATTTAAAACATATTCGAGGTGGTACTAAATTTTGTCTCCTCCACAATATTATTGACTCGATTGACCGCTACGTTTCGCTTAGCTGAGCTGCGATCCAGTTGGGCCTTGGCCCGTCTCTATATTATGCATGTCCGCTCACCGTCATCATACTTTTGCTAAAACACCCCTGTGTTTTTCCGTAATACAATCCGCAGTCCTTCTTTTACTAATAATGTTTCGTTAAAAAAAGGTATGTTTTATCCAAACACTCAGCGGACTAGTGAAGGTCAGGTGCGGGCGGAGCTGGGCGAAGCTGCGGCAGAAGGGGTGGCGCGACGGAGCAGGAGAAGATGTTTAGGCGCGGCGCGGCGGGCGGAGCTGCGGCAAAAGGGGCGGTGCAACGGAGCAGGAGAAGATGGCCGAGAAGATGTTCAGGCACGGCGTGGTGGGCAGAGCAGCAGAGGTTCAGGCGTGGCGCGGCGGGCGGAGCAAGAGAGGTTCAGGGGAGATGCCAGCGGAGCAGGAGAGGTTCATGGGCGGTGGAGCAGGAGAGGTTCATGGGCGGTGCCCTTGTCGCCGGATGGCCATCCTTGCTGTGCTTGATGGAGGATAGAAGGGGGAACATTTTCTGGTGGGTATGCCGGCCGCGGGCGCGCTTCGCTGTGACCTGTCCGTTGCCACCAATCCTCTTTGGCCTCCTCCGTATCCTTCTCAATCTCGGACGAGCTATTCCCGTGCCGTGATTTGGATGGACAATAGGAGGTCGTGTCCTTCTCCAACACCAAGCAATGGAGTGCCCGACCCGGATTTGAGTTGTTTGCTATAAGAAGGAGCGGTCCTCGGTCGAAATCTCCATCAGATTGCGTCCTTGGACCATAAGCTCCATCAAAGCCCGTCCAAATTACTTTTTTTTGACGCAACGTACAATGTCGCCGTCGAGTTCGCCGGAGGAGGAAGTGCCGAGTTCGCCGGAGGAACAAGACCATCTGTCCAACCGCCCAATTTCGCCTGCCTCGGCTACACCAGAGGTAATGTATCGCCTTCATATTCACTGGATGGAATCCCCTGTTTGTCCCCTGTCTCTTGTCCCCGATTCTGTTCTGTAGCCTGACTGAAATAAGGGACAATACTTAATTTGTAAAGCATGAGAAAACTGATGGAGGAGGGTTAGTACAGCAGCAAAGTTTTGTAAGCTCAAATTTGTAGACTGATTTAGTAGTCTCTGTGAGTGCTACATGCAAGTTAGTTTAGAGTTTCTGAGGGGAACGGCCTGGTCCATCTTTTCTTGTGATGTGAATTATGATGTACTCCCTCCGTTCGGAATTACTTATCGCAGAAATGGATGTATCTAGACGTATTTTAGTTCTAGATACATCCATTTTCAAGACAAGTAATTCCGAACGGAGGGAGTAGGACATAGCCACAAGGGTTGTTTCTTCTGTTGGCAAGTAATCTTAAGACTTTTTTCCCCGGGTGATTCGTAAGACAGATTACCCTACACAATTCATAGTTTTAGTATCTCTTATGCACCTAAATATATCTGTAACTGAAAAAAAAATCAGGTTCCCGCAGGTTTTGACTTGACTAACAAATTTAAGTGAATTTGTTATTCCTTTTTGTGCTCTTCTTTTTATTACTCAAATAAATCTGTAATTTAGCCAGGCTAAAATCAATGGGATGCAGGCCATAACCATGTACACTGGTACTGTAGGCAAACAACTACACTGGTACTGTAGGCAAACAACTATGGACTGTTAGTGTATTGATAGTGCTAATTATATACTATCCTAAGTAAGCATAAATTACAGTGCCCAAGATATATTATCAGAGTAACCAGAGTTTGGGTGTATTTTTTGGAGTTTTGTTCCTTAAGAGTTTCTCTTCCAGAGGGAGACAACTACTTTCTTTGTCCTTACTCATATAGTACTAATGAAATCCAATTGCATACTGAAATCTGCTTGGTTATTCCTCACTTATAGTGGTACTAATGAAATCCAGTTGCTTACTCATCTATTAGCTTAGCAAAACTGAAACTATATATACTGTACTGTACTTTCAGTAATATAGATGCCCCGTCTCAAAGTCCCCAAGTACCAGGTGCTTGCTCCCAGATCCGCACTATATACCCAATTTTTGCTTGATTGTGCAGATTTGTAAAAAATTCGATTTGGAGACAAGTTAGAATAACCTTGTGAATTATTGCTAGCCTTGCAAGAGGCAGGCAAGGAAGGCCTGAATGTTGCTGAATCCGAGCTCATAAACGTCTCACGTCATGTGGTTCTGTGATATTATGAATCTTCTTCTCTGAAGTGCGTAGTCTTCTAGCGTTATTCCCTTAGTTTTTTTTCATATGCATGACAAAGAAAAGTGACATGCATTTTAAATCGTTGGAAGTAAGCGTTGATGTGTTGTGAGAACAATTAATGATGTACCTTCATCTGCATGAAGAATGAAGATTTTTCATGATTTTGTATATCCTTCAGTTGCTTGCTGTAACATGAAGAATTCACAAGCATTCATATGTAGCAGTGAGTAGAATCCATATGTAGCAACGAGTCATGTTTGTACGTTTATACATTAGAGGTGTTTGGGCATGAGTCAATTGGTTGTAGCAGCAGTTAGCAAGTCTTCTGCAGAGTTGAATGTATCTTTATGTAAGGTTAAACTTCTATTTTTTGTTTCCCTCAAGCATGGTAGAAAAGTTGAATGTTTAATACTTGTGATTGGTCTGGATCTGAAATATTCTACCAACAAACTAACAGTTTGAGGCTTAACTTTTATTTGTATTGTAACTGCAGAAAATAGATGACATCGCTGAACTGAACATTGCAGAAGATTTGGATAATGGACCTTAAAAAAAGCAAAAATTGCTGAACCAGGTGTTCTGGAGCCATCGCCAATGTCGCCAACTATGTCAGCATCTACACCAATTTCTGAATGTTTTGAATCCATTGTGCGGAATCAGATGATCAGATAGATAATGATCCATTGCCATCTACTCTATCACCATCTAGCTCAACATTATCTCCTGTTTTCTCATTACATGATATTAAGGAACCAGATTCAAATAAAGAGATCAAAGTTGATGAGACATATGATTATCTCCCACAAGGTATTTGTTTGATTTATTATTTGTACACTTTTGTATTTAATAAATTCTTAAATTATTGTGTTTTTGCAGACTATGCATTGACCGACCATGATCTATGTGCACATATAGCAGTAGAATCATCTTTGAGTAAATAATTGCTGGTTCGGATAGATAGAAGTTATGTGTTACAAAATCAATTGATGTGCCTGCTAGATGAAAAGGAGTAGGTAAATGATGATGTAAGTACACTTACTAAAACAGGAAAGAGTTTCTAAGCACTAATATTTATCAGTATTGTATGTTTTGAAATATTAATTTCAGGTGATCTATGCATATATATGTTGTTTAAAGGACTAAATTCATGTCCAGAATGACAATAAAGTATATGTTGAGAGTCCTTTTGTTACCTCACTATTAAGACGGGATGGTAACCTTGGCATACAAGAAGACAATGCCTTTATGACAAATATTGTCCAAAAATAAATGGAGTATGACATGGTAATATACATATCCATAATTTTCATGTTTTATGTTTCAAGCATTTTTATTTTTTTCCCTAATTATCTTTATTACAGATAGAACTTCCAATAAAAGCCAGCAACATGCGTTGGTATTTAGCTATCGTGAATACAAAAAAGCGTGAGATTCAAGTAAATGATATAAATTTCAATCCTACATGTAAATGATATAAATTCATATTTTGTTAATGTCTATCATTTCTGAACACCAAATCTTTTTTAGCTACGAGGAGTACAATTTCATTTGGATATTCTTAAAAGTCAAAACCTGATTAAGGACGATTGGAAAGACGTTGATCTTACTGAATGAAAGATCACAAAACAATTACAAACTCCAATTCAAGAAGACAGTTCTTCTTGTGGTTTATTTACGGTCAAATTTATGGAATATTTCACGGATGTACACTATCCTACCCAATTACACAGGTATAAATCATTTTTGTTTAATAAAAAGTATGTTATTTTTTAAAATATACTAATAATTTTTCGTGTTGCACAGGAAATGATTTTTGAGCCGTGCATATTGGGTTAGAGTTTGTGATATCCTCACGTTGCAACGCACGGGCATTTGTTCTAGTACTAATAACGGAAGGAGAATCTAGTGCAGAACTAGATGGCAGTTCCTTACCTCCCGTCGTAGTTGAGGGCAAAATCTTGGTTCTTTCGTCTTTCAAGTTCCTCATAGTGATCAACAGATATAAATCCCAAGTGACTCAGAGAATAGAACTATGCTCCTCGGCAACGGCGCCAGAAATTAGTCTTGATAACCCACAAGTGTAGGGGATCATAGCAGCTTTTCGAGGGTAAAGTATTCAACCCAAATTTATTGATTCGACACAAGGGGAGCCAAAGAATATTCTTGAATATTAGCAGTTGAGTTGTCAGTTCAACCAGACCTGGATAACTTAGTATCTGCAGCAAAGTATTTAGTAGCAAAATAGTATGATAATAAAGGTGACGATAGCAAAAGTAATGTTTTTGGGTTTTGTAGTGATTGTAACAATAGCAATGGAAAAGTAAATAAGCGAAACACAAGATGTGAAAAGCTTGTAGGCAATGGATCAGTGATGGATAATTATGTCGGATGCGATTCCTCATGTAATAGCTATAACATAGGGTGACACAGAACTAGCTCCAGTTCATCAATGTAATGTAGGCATGTATTCCGTAAATAGTCATACGTGCTTATGGAAAAGAACTTGTATGACATCTTTTGTCCTATCCTCCCGTGGCGGAAGTCCTAGCGGAAACTAAGGGATATTAAGGCCTCCTTTTAATAGAGAACAAAGCATTAGCACATAGTGAATACATGAACTCCTCAAACTACGGTCATCACCGAGAAGTATCCCGATTATTGTCACTTCGGGGTTGTCGGATCATAACACATAATAGGTGACTATAGACTTGCAAGATAGGATCAAGAACACACATATATTTATGAAAACATAATAGGTTCAGATCTGAAATCATGGAACTCGTGCCCTACTGACAAGCATTAAGCATAGCAAATTCATAGCAACATCAATCTCAGAACATAGTGGATACTAGGGATCAAACCCTAACAAAACTAACTTGATTACATGGTAAATCTCATTCAACCCATCACCGTCCAGCAAGCCTACGATGGAATTACTCACGCACGGTGGTGAGCATCATGAACTTGGTGATGGAGGATGGTTGATGATGACGACGAGGCGAATCCCCTCTCCGGAGCCCGAACGGACTCAGATCAGCCCTCCCGAGAGAGATTAGGGCTTGGCGGCGGCTCCGTATCATAAAAGGCGATGAAACTTTCTCTCGATTTTTTCTCCATAAGGCCGGAATATATGGAGTTGGAGTTGAGGTCAGCCAGCCTCGGGGCCCACGAGAGGCAGGCGCGCCGAGGGAGGCACGCCCCCCACCCTCGTGGACAGGGTGTGGGCCCCCTGGTCTTGATTCTTTCACCAGTATTTTTTATATTTTCCAAAAAGTGCCTCCGTGGATTTTCAGGACATTCCGAGAACTTTTGTTTTCTACACATAAAACAACATCATGGCAGTTCTGCTGAAAACAACGTCAGTCCGGGTTAGTTTCATTCAAATCATGCAAGTTAGAGTCCAAAACAAGGGCAAAAGTGTTTGGAAAAGTAGATACGTTGGAGACGTATCAATGATGATGGAGTTGTTGATGATGCATGCTTCTTCCTTAATTTGCGCTTGAGGATGGAATTTTGCTCCCTTAGATCATCGACCTCCTGCTCAAGTCTTAATATCCTGTTGCATAGTTCCTGTTTGTTCTCCTGCAAGAGACGAAAAGGGATAAACTCGATCTTGGGTTTCTTTGCTCTATCAGGGAGGCTTGACTTTTTAAACTCCACATGCATGTCCCAGGTTGAGGCAATGGGACTTCATCTTCATCTAAGCTCGTCTCCTCCTTTCCCTAGGCTCGTAGTCTTCTTCTTCCTCAGTGGTCCAACCATAATGCTCCAAGTCCCCGTAGACCTTAGGGTCTGCAAGGTAATCAGCCACATAGCTTTCTCCCTCCGAATCCTGGGACGACATATTGCTCTAATCTGCGGCAGAAACAACTCAAAACAAAAACAGAGGATATTTGCGTGATACAGTGGTCAAAACCTTTAGGAGATTATATAATGAATTTTTACCGACTAAAAGAAGTATCGTGCAAGAAAACGGAGTCCGGAGGGCACACGAGGTGCCCACGAGGCAGGGGGCGCCCCCCCCCCCCCACCCTCATGGATGCCTCGTGTCCTTCCCGGACTACTTCTTATTTTCCTATTTTCTTAAATATTCCAAAACGGAGAAAAATTGCCATTAGAACTATTTTGGAGTCGGTTTACTTACCGTACCACATACCTATTCCTTTTCGGAGTCTGAACTTCCTAGAAAGTGTCCCTTATGTATTCCTAAGGGGTTACGGTTTCAATAACATTAGTTTCAACATTTATAAGATTACTTGAGATATAATGTTTGATTCTTTGACCGTTCACCCCCTTCGGATTTGTGCCTTCGAAGTTGTTGATTTTTATGGCAGCGGAATGATAGACCTCCTCGATAACATAAGGCCCTTCCCATTTAGAGAGAAGTTTTCCTGCAAAAAGTCTTAAACGAGAGTTGAAAAGCAACACATAATCACCTACATTAAACTCACGCTTTTGTATCCTTTTGTCATCCCATCTTTTAACTTTTTCTTTAAACAGTTTGGCATTCTCATAGGCTTGAGTTCTCCATTCATCAAGTGAGCTAATGTCAAATAACCTCTTCTCACCGGCAAGTTTGAAATCATAATTGAGCTCTTTAATGGCCCAATATGTCTTATGTTCTAGTTTGAGAGGTAAGTGACATGCTTTTCCATAAACAATTTTATATGGAGAGATACCCATAGGATTTTTATATGCAATTCTATAAGCCCAAAATGCATCATCAAGTTTGTTGGACCAATTCTTTCTAGATCTATTAACAGTCTTTTGCAAAATCAATTTAAGGTCTCTGTTACTCAGTTCTACTTGGCCACTAGACTATGGGTGATATGGAGATGCAATTCTGTGATTAACATCATACTTAGCAAGAATTTTACGAAAAGCACCATGAATAAAATGTGAACCACCATTAGTCTTTAGGTATCTACGAACTCCAAACCTCGGAAAATAACTTCTTTAATCATCTTAATAGATGTGTTATGTTCAGCACTACTAGTTGGAATAGCTTCTACCCACTTAGTAACGTAATCAACAACAACTAAAATATGTGTATACCCATTAGAGGAAGGAAACGGTCCCATATAATCAAAGCCCCAAACATCAAATGGTTCAATAACAAGAGAATAATTCATAGGCATATCTTGGCGTCTACTAATATTACCAATTCTTTGACATTCATCACAAGAGAAGACAAACTTACGGGCATCTTTGAAGAGAGTAGGCCAATAAAAACTGGATTGCAATACCTTATGTGCACTTATATCTCCAGCGTGGTGTCCTCCATAAGCCTCGGAGTGACACTTGTGTAGGATCTGTTCCTGTTCATGCTTAGGTATACAACGTCTAATAACACCATCTACTCCTTCTTTATAAAGGTGTGGGTCATCCCATAAGTAATGTCTCAAATCATAGAAAAACTTTTTCTTTTGCTGGTATGTGAAACTAAGTGGTATAAATTTAGCAACAATGTAATTAGCATAATCAGCATACCATGGAGCAGTACGAGAAGCATTTATGACAGCTAATTGTTCATCAGGGAAGCTATCATCAATAGGTAGTGGGTCATCAAGAACATTCTCTAACCTAGACAAGTTGTCTGCAACGAGGTTCTCAGCTCCCTTTCTATCAATAATATGCAAATCAAATTCTTGTAGTAGGAGAACCCATCTAATAAGTCTAGGTTTGGCATCTTTCTTTTCCATAAGATATTTAATAGTAGCATGATCAGTGTGAACAGTTACTTCAGAGTCAACGATATAAGGTCTAAACTTATCAGCAAATACAACTGCTAAAAATTCTTTTTCAGTAGTAGCATAATTTCTCTGGGCACTGTCTAGAGTTTTAGTAGCATAGTGAATACCATTTAGTTTCTTATCAACTCTTTGTCCTAGAACAGCACCTACGGCATAATCACTGGCATCGCACATAATTTGAAAGGGTAAATTACAATAGGTGCAGAAATCAAAGCTTTCTTAAGTATCTCAAATGCTTCTACACAATCGTCATCGAAGACAAAAGGAACATCTTTTTGTAAGAGATTAGTCAGAGGCCTAGAAATTTTAGAGAAGTCCTTAATGAACCTCCTATAAAAACCGCATGACCAAGGAAACTTCTTATACCTTTAATGTCCTTGGGACATGGCATCTTTTCAATAGCGTCAACTTTAGCTTTATCAACTTCAATACCTCTTTCAGAAATTTTATGCCCCAAGACAATGCATTCATTAACCATAAAGTGGGATTTTTTTCCAATTCAAACAAGATTAGTTTCTTCACATCTCTGCAAAACTCGATCAAGGTTGCTCAAGAAATCATCAAAAGAAGATCCATAAACGGAGAAATCGTCCATGAAAACCTCAACAATCTTTTCACAAAAGTCAGAGAATATAGCCATCATGCATCTTTGAAAGGTAGCAGGTGCATTACATAAACCAAAAGGCATACGCTATAAGAAAAAGTACCAAAAGGGCAAGTAAAAGTGGTCTTTTCTTGATCCATTTTTGACACAGGTATTTGAGAGAAACCAGAGTAACCATCTAGAAAGCAAAATTTTGTATGTTTGGATAATCTTTCTAGCATTTGATCAATAAAAGGAAAAGGCTAATGATCCTTTTTAGTAGTTTAACTTGCGGAAATCAACTACCATCCTATAACCTGTAACAATTCTTTGCGGAATCAATTCATCTTTATCATTAGGAACGATATTAATACCTCCCTTCTTAGGGACACAATGGACAGGACTTACCCACTGACTATCAGCAACGGGATAAATTATACCTGCCTCCAGGAGCTTTAGTATTTCTTTTCTTACCACTTCTTTCATCTTAGGATTTGACCGTCGTTGGTGATCAACAACTGGTTTGGCGTCTTTGTCCAATTTTATTTTGTGTTGGCATAGAGTGGGACTAATGCCCTTAAGATCATCAAGAGTATATCCAATAGCAGCACGGTGCTTCTTCAGAGTTTTCAATAATTTCTCCTCTTCCTGCTCTGAAAGGTTATCACTAATAATAACAGGATATATATTCTTTTGATCAAGATAAGCATATTTAAGAGTATCAGGTAGTGGTTTAAGCTCAAACATGGGATCACCCTTGGGTGGTGGAGGATCCCCTAGAATTTCAACAGGCAAGTTCTGTTTCAAAATAGGTCCCTATTTAAAGAATACTTCATCTATCTCCCTTCTTTCATTCATAAACATATCATTTTCGTGGTCTAGCAAATATTGTTCTAAAGGATCTTTAGGAGGCACGGCAATAGAAGCAAGACCAATAATTTCATCTTTACTAGGCAATTCTTTATCATGGGGTTGTCTATGTAATTTAGCAAAATTAAACTCATGAGACATATCCCCCAAACCAATAGTAACAACATCCTTTTGCAGTCTATCCTAGCATTAACAGTATTCAAGAAGGGTCTACCAAATATGATGGGACAAAAGCTATCTTGTGGGGAACCAAGAACAAGAAAATCAGCAGGATATTTAACTTTCCCACACAAGACTTCAACATCTCTAACAATCCCAACTGGTGAAATAGTATCTCTATTGGCAAGTTTAATTGTAACAGCAATTTCTTCTATCTCAGCAGGTGCGATATCATGCATAATTTCTTTGTATAAGGAATGAGGTATTGCACTTGCACTAGCACCCATATCACATAAGCCATGATAACAATGATCTCCTATTTTAACAGAAATAACAGGCATGCCTACAACAGGTCTATGTTTATTTTTAGTATCGGGTCTAGCAATTCTAGCAGCTTCATCACAGAAGTAAATAACATGCCCATCAATATTATCAGCCAAGAGATCCTTAACTATAGCAATACTGGGTTCAACTTTAATTTGCTCAGGTGGTGTAGTGTTCTAGTATTGCTCACTATAGGTAATAGGAACAATAGGATCATTATAAGTGATAGTCTTTTCTTCAACTTTAATAGGTGCAACTACTTTTACTTAAATGGGAGGATTATATTTAAACCACTTATCCTTAGGGAGGTCAACATGAGTAGCAAATGATTCACAGAAAGAAGCTACTATCTCAGCGTCAAGTCCATATTTAGTGCTAAATTCACGAAAAGCATCGGTATCCATAAAAGATTTAACACAATCAAACTTAGGTGTTATACCTGACTCCTTACCTTCGTCGAGATCCCAATCTTCCGAATTGCGTTTAATTCTTTCCAATAAATCCCATTTAAATTCAATAGTCTTCATCATAAAAGATCCAGTACAAGAAGTATCGAGCATGGAGCGATTATTGAGAGAAAGCCGAGCATAAAAATTTTGAATAATAATTTCTCTTGAGAGCTCCTGATTGGGGCATGAATATAACATTGACTTAAGCCCACTGTTCAAGAAATCTTCTGATTCACCGATTAATCTTTCGATTTATCGCTAATCGGGGGGTGGCCGATAAGATTATGCGTTATCTTTGTCATTTATCTTTTGGACCGATTTATCGTTCTGACAAGCGATTTATCGGGAATCTACCAATAAATCATACCTATTCATAGCACTATGTTTGCAAAAACTATGTTTATTTATGTTTTGTGGACCTTGTTACGGAATATGTACTATTGTCCTATTTTGTTTGTCATTATACGAGGATTCAAAGGCTAGAAATCAAGGTAACACTTCTGTCAAATATTGTTTTGGTGTTTCATATAGCGTATTTTAGTGTTGGGAACCTGAGATTTGCAAAAAAATATCCGATTAATAGTTGACCGATAAAATCGATTAATCGGCCGATTTTCGATTAATCTCTTATCCCTAGCTGACTGAGACGATAATGATAAGCGATATCCTCAACATTGCTTAAGCCTCCCCCAAGATTGAGCGATGCTTTCTCCTTCGCGAGGCCAAAAATTATATATATAATCACGATCACGATGAACAAGATGCATAGGATAAAACTTCTGATGAAATTCCAATTTCAATCGGTTGTAATTCCATGATCCCATATCATCACATAGCCTAAACCATATCAATGCATTTTCCTTCAAAGATAAAAGGAAGACCTTCTTCTTGATAACATCCTCGGGCATACCTGCAAGCTTAAATAATCCACAAACTTCATCCATATAGATTAGGTGCAAATCGGGATGCAATGTTCCATCTTCTGTAAAAGGATTAGCTAGCAGTTTCTCTACCATACCCGAAGGAATTTCAAAGTAAACATTTTTACTAGGTTCAGTAGGTTGACGAGCAACTCTTTGCTCTACTGGTCGGGGTGAATATACCCCGAACAAGCCCATCAATGGATTATGTTCCATAGTAACAAGTGACAGTAAATTTCAGCACACTATATAAACTTTTCCTTACCAAAGGCGTTTCACTGCCCGACAACGGCGCCAGAAAAGAGTCTTGATGACCCACAAGTGTAGGGGATCTATCGTAGTCCTTTCGATAAGTAAGAGTGTCGAACCCAACGAGGAGCAGAAGGAAATGACAAGCGGTTTTCAGTAAGGTATTCTCTGCAAGCACTGAAATTATCGGTAACAGATAGTTTTGTGATAAGGTAATTCGTAACGGCTAACAGGTAACAGAAGTAAATAAGGTGCAGCAAGGTGGCCCAATCCTTTTTGTAGCAAAGGACAAGCCTGGACAAATTCTTATATGAAGGAAAACGCTCCCGAGGACACATGGGAATTATCGTCAAGCTAGTTTTCATCACGCTCATATAATTCGCGTTAGATTACTTTGATAATTTGGTATGTGGGTGGACGGTGATTGGGTACTGCCCTTTCTTGGACAAGCATCCCACTTATGATTAACCCCTATTGCAAGCATCCGCAACTACAAAAGAAGTATTAAGGTAAACCTAACCATAACATGAAACATATGGATCCAAATCAGCCCCTTACGAAGCAACTCATAAACTAGGGTTTAAGCTTCTGTCACACTAGCAACCCATCATCTACTTATTACTTCCCAATGCCTTCCTCTATACCCAAACAATGGTGAAGTGTCATGTAGTCGATGTTCACATAACACCACTAGAGGAAAGACAACATACATCTCATCAAAATATCGAACGAATACCAAATTCACATGACTACTTATAGCAAGACTTCTCCCATGTCCTCAGGAACAAATGTAACTACTCATTAATCATATTCATGTTCATAATCAGAGGGCTATTAATATGCATAAAGGATCTGAACATATTATCTTCCACCAAATAAACCAACTAGCATCAACTACAAGGAGTAATCAACACTATTAGCAACCCACAGGTACCAATCTGAGGTTTTGGGACAAAGTTTGGATACAAGAGATGAACTAGGGTTTTAAGGGAGATGGTGTTGGTGAAGATGTTGATAGAGATTGACCCCCTCCCGCTGAGAGGATCGATGGTGATGATTCCCCCCTCCCGGAGGGATGTTTCCCCGGCAGAACAGCTCCGCCGGACCCCTAGATTGGTTCCGCCAAGGTTCCGCCTCGTGGCGGTGGTGTCTCGTCCCGAAAGCTTGCTTATGATTTTTTCTAGGGTAAAAGACTTCATATAGAAGAAGATGGGCACCGGAGGCCTGCTAGGGGGGCCACGAGGCAGGGGGCGTGCCCAGGGGGTAGGGCGCGCCCCCACCCTCGTGGACGGTGGGTGGCCCCCCTCTGTTCTTTTCTTCACTCAGTATTTTTTATTAATACCAAAAATAACTTCCGTGGAGTTTCAGGACTTTTGGATTTGTGCAGAACATGTCTCTAATATTTGCTCCTTTTCCAGCCTAGAATTCCAGCTGCCGACATTCTCCCTCTTCATGTAAACCGTGTAAAATAGGAGAGAATAGGCATAAGTATTGTGACATAACGTGTAATAACAACCCACAATGCAATAAATATTGATATAAAAGCATGATGCAAAATGGACGTATCAGCTGGCCAGACGCCGGCATTCTCCTTCCCGGCCTTGTAGGCGGCAGCCCACCGTGCTTCGATCTCCGCTAAGCTCTCCTCACCATGGCGTGCAGCCTCTTCTTTCTTGCGGCAGTGGGACTCTCTTTTCTTGACTGCTTTTTGCCTTTTCCGATCCTCCTGTGCAGCTTTGGCCGCCTCTAGATCCACCGCCCATTCGGCCATGGCAGCCTCAAAGTCCACCCACGTAAATGTGTTGGCGCCGGCGGTGATGAACTCGGCACGGCGAGATGCCATCGCTTCCTTACCATGTGTACGGTCGCGGGCGGCGAGGAACACGGCACGGCGGGATGCCATCGCTTCCTTACTAGTTACTGTGCATCGTGGTGCCATGAACGAAGCTTGGAGAGAGCTTTGGGACGGAGGGGCCGGGCAGCCGTACAGTGCGGTGGTTTTTAAGAGCTCAACAACAAAAGACAAAGGAAATTTGGCTTCCCTTACAATTTTTCTCGTTCATTATCGCACAAGGTTCATCTCCATCCCTTCCGGAAATAGTGTGCGCTGAGGCTATTGTGTGTTGCATTATGATTGGTTGGAACCCCAGCCACGCGGATCGTGCATGTGCACCATAGGATGCGCCGCGATCGAACGGCAATCCACGTCCCTCACATCACATCCGTGCAGCTGTAGCTAGATTGGATTTATATGCGCCAAATGCCTAGAAAATGCACATAATCCCCTAAATATGGTAAATGAGCCCAGAAAAATGCCAAATTTGAACACGGTGATTTGCAGGGTGTATGTTCTTCGTAGAAAAAAACTCAAGGGCAAAGAACAAAGAAAATTTGGATTCCCCTTCAATCTTGGTGATTTCCCTCTCAAAAGCATAGAACTTCCCCGGCGATGGTTCGATTTATGAAGGGCGTGCATGACGACATAAGCCAAACCTTCTCAAATTTTTACCAGGGCATGGTGAGGTCATACCATGGCACCATGCCAGGCGTCATGTTTTTCAAGCATTTATTTCATTTTTTCTATAGTAGAAAACCCAATGAACAAACATTTGTGGTCGACTATTGCCATACATTTCATCGAAATATCTGTCCATTCCTTGTAAAAGGCATGAGAACTTACTAAATGGCACGAGCATCGCTTTCCAGGACGTTCTTGTGCACGCTTTCATGCACCGTTTGTTTGAATTTGAATTATGTGCATTAATGCCTAGAAAATGCACATAATCCCCTAAATATTGTAAATGAACCCGGAAAAGTGTCAAATTTGAACGATTTGTAGGGTGTATGTTCATCGTAGGAAAAAACTCATGGACAAAGGACAAAGGAAATTTGGATCCCCCTTCAATCTTGGTGATTCCCCCCTCGAAACCATGAAACTTCCTTGGTGATGGTTTGATTTTATGAAAGCATGCATGACGACATAAGGAAAGCATTCTCAAATTTTTACCAGGGCACGGTGAGGCCATACCATGGCACCATGCCAGGCGTCATGTTTTCCAAGATTGTATTTCATTTTTGTATAGTTGTTAACCCAGTAAACGACACGTTTATGGTTGACTATTGCCACACATTACCTTGAAATATCTGCCTATTCCTTGTAAAAGGCATGAGAATCTCCTAAGTAGCACGAGCATAATTTTCCAGACCGTTGTTGTGCACCTTTTCATGCACCGATTGTTCGAATTTGAATTATGTGCATTAATGCCTAGAAAATGCAAATAATCCCCTAAATATTGTAAATGGTCCCGGAAAAATGTCAAATTTGAACACGTTGCATCTGAGGCAGTATGTTGATCATTGGAAAAAACTGAATGAAAAACTAGGACGGAAATGTGGATTCCCCTTCAATCTTGGTGATTTCCCTCTCGAAAGCATGGGACTTCCTTGGTGATGGTTCGATTTATGTGGATTGCATGACGACATTAATCAAACCTGCTCAGCTTTTAACAAGGGCACGGTGAGGCCATACCATGATGGCACCATGACAGGCGTCATGTTTTTCAAGCACGTATTTCATTTTTCTATAGTTTCTAACCAAGTGAATGACGCGTTTTGGTTGACTATTGCCACGCATTCCCTTGAAATCTCTGCCTATTCCCAGTAAAAGGCTTAGAATTTACTACATACCACGAGTATGGTTTTCCCACACTGTTCGTGTTGCACTGATTGTTTGAATTTGAATTATGTGGATTAATGCCTAGAAAATGCACATAATCCCCTAATATGGTAAATGAGCCAAAAAAATTACAAATTGAGCACGTTGCATTTGAGGGGGTATGTTGATTGTAGAAAAAAACTGAATGACAAGCTTGGAAGGAAATTTGGATTCCCAGGCCCTTCAATCTTGTTGATTCTCCTCGAAACCATGAATTTTCCTCGGTGATGGTTCGATTTATGAATGATGTGCATGACGACATAAGATAAACATTCTCAATTTTTTACCAGGGCATAGTGAGGCCATACCATGGCACCACGCCAGGGGTCATCTTTTCCAAGCATGTATTTCATTTTTGTATAGTACCCAGTAAACACATTTCCTTGAAATATCTGCTCATTCCTTGTAAAAGGCATGAGAATTTACTAAATAGCACGACCATGGTTTTCCAGACCGTTCTCGTGCACGTTTTCAAGCACCGATTGTTTGAATTTGAATTATGTGCATTAATGCCTAGAAAATACACATAATCCCCTAAATATTGTAAATGAACCCGGAAAAGTGCCAAATTAGAACACAGTGATTAGCAGGGTTTATGTTCAGCATAGAAAAAAAACTCATGGACAAAGGACAAAGGAAATTTTGATTCCCATTGAATATCGGTGATTTACTATCGCACACGATTCATCACTGTCGCCTCTGCGAACCGTGTGTGTTCACTCACACATGAAAAAGGAAAAAGAAAACCCTCGCCCCCTTCAACCCCACCCACTCGTCGCGGACTCCTCCGCAATTCTTCACCTCATCAACTTCCATCGCGGCGGCCTCCCTAAGCTCGACGGCGCTATTGTCGGCGGGCGGAGGTTGTGCTCCAAACGGCACGGGAGCATTCACTCATCTTTTATCGCAGTCCGAACGTCGATGTTAATGAACCGGCGGAAATCGCCGTGGAATCTTTTTTGTTCTAGCTGATTCATGGGTGTTCATTCATGTGTCCACAGTGCAAGCACAAATCGGGCAAGTGTGGTCGTGGCCAGTCAGAAACGAAATTATATCTCACCATTCCAGATGACTTCAGGGAGCGCTTGGTATGTTCAATCTCAACCTACCACGGTCGGCATGGCCTAAAATTGTGAACATATACCGTCTGTTGCTACATTATCTATATATTTGCATCAAATCTTTGTTACATTATCTATTTTTAATTATATATTTTTGTACTTTGCTTTCATCTATATATTGCTCTGTTCTATCAGTTACTCCCACATTTGCATCTTGCTCTGTTATTTCAATATATCTAATTTACAATCTTAATTTTCATTTCAAACAGTACATCTCATGCTTTGCAAGAACAGGAGTAGAAGGAAATCTTGGGCTTTACTTTGTTGATGACTCCCAGGATGTCATATTGACAACGCAACATGGACATACAATGACAGTTAGCGTAAAACTTGATAGAGATGGTCACTCCTATTTTAATGCAGACATTTGGAGAAAAATGTCTAAGTGTTATGAACTGAAAGCTGGCAATAAAATTCTAGTACATGCACCACGGCCTGGTCTAATTAACATGGGTGTTTACTTCCCCAATGTCATTAGCCGATCAAAGTCTGATTGAGATTAGTGTCCTTTCAACTTTCTCCATGCTGCATATTACTTACCAAAATCAGGGTATTTGTTCTGACTAATTGATCACTATTTAGGAAACCAATTGTGATTTCATTTTCTAACTCCGTTCCTAGGCAGTAACAAATTCTGTTTACCAAATTATGCGCACTATATATTCTTCTGCCATGTTTGGCATAAATAATACCTTTCCACCTTTTAAGCAGGATATGTTGGATGCGTAGTGAACGATCTGTATGTTACTAAGCATACCAAATTTCATTGGAAGGACTTGAAGCATGTCATAAACTTTGTTAATAATCTGACAGAGATAGCACATTGTATGAACGCTGGATTTTGGATGGGATTAATTATACCTATGGTGCACACATTGAACAAGACCAATTGTGTGCACAAAACGTTGGTAAAAAGTCTTATTATAATGTTCATGCTCATAAACTCTATATATCTTCAACGATATGTTACAATTGGTTTTTATTCTACATTTAAATAGAAATTGCCCGTTGTAGCAGTTCCTGGTTAGATTTCCCGGCGTGGTCGAATTACACTTGTGCCTGCTAATAACGCTAAAGTGATTGCAAGATACTGCATTTTCCGCAGAAATGGAACCATTCAAATTAGCAAGTTCTCGCTTGTGGCAATGCATCCATATTGGAAAATTGAAGACACTGTTCTAATCATGCTCTACCAAAGTACAGGAGGGCTCTTCCTTTTTTATTGACGAGATGCCGAGTCGCCGTGCTCAAGCTGCTCCCAGCGGATAGTTGTGGTTGTTGGCCCTCATCCTCTTAAAATGTGCTAGCTGTTACTATGTTAAGTATGTAGATATGGAACATATGGTTGTTGGTCGTTAGCCTCTTAAAATGTGATAGTTGTTACTATGTTAAGTATCTAGATATGGACCATATGGTTGTCAAAACCGTGTTACGAAGATTCTCCTTTTGTCAAATAGTGTAACCACTATATATATGTTACTCAAATGTTGTTAGCCAAGTTCTTAAATTTTCATCGAAGGTAGTATCGTACATAGTTCTTTGAGTTTAAGCGTGTGCCCGATGTCCAGAAGGCATTTGCATATTAACTGTCCATATTGCAAATTCACACACATGTTAACATAAGGAAACATATGTGTAACTTACTAATCATCGCACAAGAGTACTCGTAGATGCATCGTGTGCGATACTCCTAGCCACCGCAAGCAACTAGTTTGCATTTTTCAAAGTTTTTTGTACACATAGAATCGCACACGAACTTACTGTATTAACTTTCTGTGTTGTAATTTCTCATCTCAAACAGTTCATCTGAGTCGGCTGTTTGCCACGTGTCACACATATCTTGTTTGCATGTCTCATTTGTGTTCTTTTGGCTCATCGCAAAAAGTTCATCCATGTGAACTGTATGTCGCATATCACACACATCTTGTTAAGTTGAACCGTTTCTGTTGTGTTCCTTAATCAAAAACAGTTCGTCTGATTGAACAGTATGCCGTATATCACACACACCTTGATCTGGCTACCCGTTTCTGTTGCATTCCCTACAAGCAAACAGTTCATCAGAGCGAACTGTATGCCGTATATCGCACACGCATTGATATGGCTGCCCGTTTCTGTTGTTTCGCCTCATCGCAAACAGCTCGAATGGACTAACCGTGTGCCCTGCATCGCACATGTAACTAAAATCTGATCCGTGTTTGATAGCTCCGCCATCGCAAACGTTTTGCACCTTTTTTTGACGGTTCTTTTACACCACCGTCTGTGATTAATGCATTGCACACAGTTTCGTGAAAGGGTATCTGACCGTAGTGTCGCGTTAGTAGCATCCTGCAGTAGTGAAAAGACCGGTGTTTATCAGTGACATTAAAATTGGGTTTTATTAGTCATAACTTAATATGGGCTTTATTTCTCCTTCCGGACGATTGGGTTTGATCGATGCCCCTCCCATACAGAACAAAACATTCGATCTGGGGTGCTCCCAGACTGAACGTTTGGTCGTTATCGGCGTCCTATTTTTTTTACAGAATGCTGATGTGGGGTATTATGATTGGTAATAGTGGGATGAAGGGGGGCCACCCCAGTTGAATCCGGCGGGGGGGGGGGGGGGGGATTATAGTTTGAATACTTAAGTAAAACTTTGCATGTCTAGCATTATTGGTCACTAGTAATCAACCCGTGCCTCTGCACGGGCTAGCACTTGTTAGTTCTTATTATATTTATTACATTCAACTTTTTATATGATATGAAATATCTAACAATAATACAATGCTTTCATGAAGTTGTTACTGCGTGTTCGCACACGAACACGTCACCGTGTACCTCCAACGTCGAGGATAATGCACCGCAGCTCACGTCGAAGGAGACCCGCCGCAAGCGCGGTACGCAAGACAATCCGGTGGGTGCTTTTCAGGACCCGAAACCCCACACGCCCGGGAGGGACCCCGTCAGGGCGCGTGGCGGCTATGAGCTGCCCTAGGTCGGTCAAGCCGCCCCTAGGGCCTCGAGGTTCGCCGCCCTGCAATGAATAAGAACAAACGAAGAACGAGGAAGAAGAACAAGGGAGAAGGTAAAAGTAAAGGTAAAAGATGTAGATAGATTTGTTCGATTGTGTGTTGTTTTTCAATCGGCCGTCACCTCTTATCTATATAAGAGGCGGATGGACTTCCTGTACAAGAAAAGGACTTTCCTAGCCGTTCAAATCATCAAAACCTAATAAAACACGGACAATTCACGACCCCAGGCCCGGATGATCCGGCCTAGCCCAGTTTTCTGACAGCAGCTGACTGTTTTGGCTCTAGAATTCACATACAACCTCGGATTTGGACGTTTCTTATATCAAAATCAACCATCTCGGCAATACGCACAACTTTCAGGTTGAACATGTTTTAATCTGAGGCCATCTTGAGGGGGTTTCGGGCCGTTTTCTAAAGTCTGCAGCAGAAAAACTTGTCTGGACGTC
This sequence comes from Aegilops bicornis, assembly GCA_021605145.1. NCBI lineage: Eukaryota > Viridiplantae > Streptophyta > Magnoliopsida > Poales > Poaceae > Aegilops > Aegilops bicornis. The sequence continues at coordinate 49,812,502 of CM038669.1, forward strand.
CGGACGATTGCCCGGATTGTCCGGCCTTTACCCGGATCATCCGGGACTTGACCTAGATCATCCGGCTTCAGTGCCAACCTTCTGGAATCTTGGTGCTCCAATTACCCGGATGATCCGGACCCCCGTCCGGATGATCCGGACCCCGGTCCGGATGATCCGGCCAACATTGCTGCAGCGCACGGTTTTGCCTACAACTTTTGCATACAACCTCGGATGGGGACGATCTTTATATCAAAATCATCCGTTTCGATGAGGCGAAGAAGTCTGCAGTTATATCTTTTTCCATCAGAGGCCATCTTAGTTAGGTTCCATGCCATTCTCTAATTTTATGTCAACACGAGTATCTCCGAAATTGGCATATCTTTTGCACTCGAACTCCGTTTTAGACCATCTTCATATCTATCTTTATCTTCTCGAAGAGAGCCATCTCATGGTGACTTTCAACAATAAATTTGAATTACTCTTGACATAGCTTCAAGCTACTCTTTATAACCGTGTCACTTTTGAGCGTCAACACATGCCCCCCTGTTTTTCGGCAAAGCTAGTGTGCCGAAAAATAACATGCACCGTGTCGGTTCTAAGGACGATGTCAACACTCCATCGGCCATGTATATGCTTAGGACGATAATTATATATCGGCCATCATTTTTTTGAAACCTTGATGCAAGCTTGGGCGAAACCTTCTCAACTTCATTAACAATCTGATGATAAGGTCCCATAGATATGTATCTCAAGGTCATCCTCCAAACCATATTGCTCACCCTTTTGCTAGGATTTTGCAAATAATCAACAATAACTTTCTTCAATCCTTACTTTTTGCTTGCATAAAAAATCATTAGTGGCCGAAACGATGGACTTCGGTTCAGCCTTACCTATGTTGACGAGATTAAGCATCGGCTATTGATAGAAATACAATACACCATTATTAACTAGTAGCCAGATGCTTGCTGTGCCAACTCTTTTGAATTGTGATGCCTAGAAATATGAACAGTTTTAAAGCAACCCAAGGTAAATTTTGCATCTAGGCATACCTCAAGATAAACTACAAGTGATTCGTCAAAACATTCATAACCCTTGGGTATTTGTTGCACTACTCATAACGAATCACCGAAAGCCTCAATATGTATAGCACCTATGGCAACCAAAAGCTCCAAACTGAATAAAATTTCATATTCGGCTTTTATCATTGTGCAAAAATATTTTAAGTGGTATGAGGCTTGTTTTGGTCTCCTATTGAACTAAGGACGATGTTAGGATACTGCACCGGCCATGCATTGACATAATCTTAGGACGATAGATAAATATCGGCCATTACCATGTAAACTTTATTCAAAGCACATATAGCCGAAATAGACATATGAAATGACAAATCAAGTATTTCGGCCCTTTGGATCAGCAACAAACTTATAGCTAATCAAACGTATAGTGATTTGGTAATACCCTTTCATGATGTAAGAAATTATATTGCATCCATGGATTAAAATAAGCCCATTGAGGGTTACCAATCATACCTGACGACGAATTCCATGGCATAGGCGTTAATGGCATAGTTGAAGAATATTGGTAATGTATAGACCGAAGATGCTGAAACCTTCGGCTTGGTCCTTCATAGTTTTCACTATTTTCCTTCTTCACCTTTGCCGCACTCCTTGTAATGGAAACTTGCACATAATTCTTATTTTGAGTACTTCATTTGGAAACCCATGCCATATTCTTTTCTTCAAGTTCTTGTGCACTAAGCTTTTGTAACTCCTTCTTTTGCCAATACGATAAGCCGAGTGAGCACCTCGACTGTGATTTTGTTTCAACCAATGGCAACTCTTTTTGGGCCTTGTGCACCCTCAATTCTTTTCCTTAGATTTGGCACTCTGATTTTTATCAATTGATTGCTTCACTTCTTTGCCTTTTGTAGCCAATGTCAACACTTTAATTGGCTCTTTTTTATTTGAGATCAAATCTGAAGCAGCACACTTACGACCATCTCTTTTCACGCGGTAAAGTTGTTGTACCACCTCTTTCTTCTTCCTTGAGCTCTGGACCGATTCCTTATGATTGAAACGGTCTTTGACGCGTGATTGTTCAAATGTTGATCTCCTTGGAGCTGCATAGTATTGGTGAGATGGTCTAGAATAAGATGGAGAATGTGCCCTTGTATCATACCTGTCCCATGATGAATATGTATCTATATAAGCATAGGGAGGCATCCACGACATTGGCATTGGCGGCCCAAAATAAGTATATGAATATGTTGCATTAAAATTATCACTTTGCCAATACCAATCCTCATATTTGCGCCTTGGGGGTGATCTTGATTTCTTTGCATGATTTGGCCGATGAGCTTTCTTCTCTTCACTATTTTTTTGATATTTATCCAATAGTTCAGCGAAGGTGATTTTTGATCTCTTACACTTGAGCTTATTTCGGCCTTTGTTTCCTTTGGTTGTGCTTGCACCAATCATTGGATTTTCTTGTTACCCCCCAGTCCTTGGCGTCTCCATTGTAGCTTCGATGTAATTCTCGCCCTCAAAATTATGGTCATTATGCTCTTCAACAACTTCTTTACTTGAAAGCTTGACCCCATCACCTGCAGTTTTTACCTCCTCTTTAAATGGATCAGCTTGAAGCAGCCGATGCAAAAACTTTCTGCCATCGAGACCAATCGGAATAGACTGGTCATCTCTTGGTGTCTCAACAAATTTCAATCGTCCTTTATCAATGGCCGATTTAACTATTTGATGAAACATATTGCAATCCTCAAAATTATGTTTGAACGAATGATGCAACCTATAAAACATTCGTCCTTGAATTGATGGCTTGACATGGTGATCAAGAATTCTTATGTAATTATTTTTCAACAATAAATCAAATATTTGGTCGCACATGCTTGAATTGAAGGTTAACTTCTTGATTTCTAGCCGATCTTACTGTGTGAACGGCTTTGTAAATAAGCAAACGAATGGTTCAGATTTGGAATCTTCCCATTCGGCTATACATTGTGTTTTCCACTCTATCTCCGGTGTCTTTGGATAAGATATTATATTAGCATCGGATTTCTCAAAATAAATTAACCTTGGCTTTAAACTTATGATACAAAAATATTTAGAACACACATGTCTCAATTGAGACAAAGTGCAAGCCAAGTAAGAAATAAGCAAAGCTACCCAACTAGATATGAACTTTAGATAAAGCAATGGGGAAAGCTTTGGCCACAACAATAAGTCATTATCGGTCTTTATAAATGGTGCAATGGGTTGACCGATATGTTCTGTAACAATTTTATTGCTAACAAGTAAATTACCCTTCTTCATTGGTCTTTCAAAATTACTTATGAGGATTTTTCTAATAGATGCATCAACAATAAAGTTCTGACCAAATCTGAAAATAGGTAAATTACTTGCTAAACATACCTCTTGAAATATGTTGGGAGAGCATGATGGTGGTGTGACTTGAACAATATCTTGCTTCGCCTTTGGATGGCTCCCCAACGCCTCTTCATCATCTTTTTCTTGATTCCGTGCATCATTACCTTGAAGATCCATGTCAGCCGAACTTTGTTCGGCTACTTGTTCTTGTCCTTGAGGCTTGTCAATTTCTCTGGCACGAAACTCATAGGTCAGGAAGTAGGTTCCATTGACCTCAGAAAAATCAAGTATGGCTGCTTTGCTATGCTTTCCATGCCCTTTCTCAATAATGCTTGCCTCTTTGGATTTGATGGAATCAGAATATATACTACTTGATTCGGCTTTTATAATAACGGAATTTTCTTTGTTACCTGAATCAATAACTTTATCTTTTTGAATTTGCAAGGCTTCTCGCTCTCGTCTAATTTTAGCCCACATCTCAGCTTGGCGAGCTTTAAACTTTTTCATCTCAATTTCCATCCACTCGTCATGAGATTGCCCCCTAATACTTTGAGACTCTTTCGGCAATGAGGTGCCGAAACTTTGCGATTATTTAGGTGGTACACTGGATGGTACAGCACTGGGGGACTGCATCATTTGCACAAATCTAGCTTTTACAGCAGCAAAATCATGAGGCTTCCCGCCTTCTATTAGATCCTGGCGAATAGAGTTGTACAAATCCCAAGAGAATGTAAGCTTGTTCTCAGTTACCCAGTCTGGATATGGTTGCCCCCAATGCTTTTAGACTCTTTCGGCAATGAGATGTTGCCGAAATTCTGTAATTGTGTAGGGGGAACATGATATGCCACGGTAGTAGGTGAAGGCATTTGTGCTCCTGCAGAAGTTTCACTTATTCGGCCATGACATGAAGGTGCGGAGCCGAATTATGGACATCAACAGTTGCGTATGGTGCCAAAAAATTAGTAGCGTTAGGCGTAGCATATGATATTTGAGGGTAATTGGTCAAATAACTAGTAGTAACATGGCCAATTCCCCTATCCACCGGCACGTTTGGATTAGCGTACTGCAAGTTATTTGCCGATGAATAAAAACTTGAAACACTTTGTTGCATACCATTGGAAGTTCCTACATAGGGTGTCTCAACTTGATTAACTGAACTCATCATGTTATTCATCGGCATATAAGTTTGTGGGGTTGCCAATGCATGGGAGTTGGGATACGTATGTTGCATGTTGCCAAAATTATATGAAGTAGAATCATGGAGATTTTGTTGCATGGGCCCTTGCACATAGTTAGATGCATGATTGATAAAGCTAGGGCTAGCCGATACATTATACTCATTAGATGATCTAGCAACAACATATGCATTATTTGCATCTACATATGTGAATTGTCTATTCATGTTACCTTTGTACACTAGTAGAAAAAGGGTCAAACGTGAAGCACATTAGTGCCGGTTTGAATTTGAGCCGGCACTAATGTATACATTAGTGCCAGTTCCAACGGCTAGCCGGGCCGCTTTCATTAGTACCGGTTCGTGGCTAACCTTTAGCACCGGTTCGTGCCACGAACCGGTACTAATGAGAGTGGTGGCAGGATGTTGTCAGACTGGGGCCCCTCCAGGCCCTTTAGTACCGGTTCTTGGCACGAACCGGTACTAAAGGTCTTCCTACATAAACCCTTCGTCCACCGAGCTCGCTCTGTTCTTCCCCTTTCCCCTCTCCTCTCTGTTCTTCCCCTCTTCCTCTCGAGCTCATCACACATTTTGCCCAAAATTTGTCAAGATTTGAAGGCCCTCATCCATTCAAATGATGACAAAGGTTAGCAACTTTTTCCTTTCATCTCTCATTGCTAGATTAGCTCTTGCAATGCTTTATATAGTGGTTAATTTGTGAGTTTAGTAATTTGGGAGGAAATATATATATGTGCTAGTATTTGATTTATATGCAATTTGAGGTCAAAAATAACACTTAGTTTGCATATGTAGGTGTGTTTGACTTAGTGCCTTCTAAATCTCCGTCAGAACCACTGGCCGATCGCCTGCACCGTCTCTGTCAGCGGCACCACCTTGTGGTGAGCCTCTTGTTCATGAAATTTTATATAAAAAATTGATGTTTGTGTGATTTGGATATATAGTTACTCATATAACTATCTTACCCGTACGTTGTTTGTTATACATAGTTCCATGGTTTTGATATCCGTCCCCGTCGGCCCTCGTCCTTGTTATGATTCGGATGTGGTATATTCTCTTTTAAAACTATTTGTTGCATTTCGTGTTTATGAAAAATTATGCCCATCAAGTTGACACAGATATTTTTATCTAGGAGGTATGTGAACTGGAAATTCCAACCGACCCTATTGTCGAGAGGTTGAATTTAGTTGAAAGAGAAAACGATTACTTGAAAGAAAAATTGAAAAGAATTGAGGGGGAGAAGATGGAATTGGAGTTGCATGTTGCCGATGTCGTCGATGATCACAAGATCAAGATGGAGAAAATGCGCTTGAAGATTAGAAAGATTAGAAAATATGACATCGATAGTGAGGCTTGGTATCATTATGTTGTTGGATCAATTGTTACCTTAGTTGCGATCTTGATCGCATTTGTTGTTGCATTTAAATGCTTTAGCTAGAGAGTTATTTGTTTGTTGCATTTAAGTGTTGTATGAACTTTATGTATGAACTTGTATTAATTTTGTCTATTCAGTGTTGTGTAATGAAGATGAGCCGGCAATGGATGTACGATGACCGATGCTCTCCCCAGTTCGTTGAGGGCGTGCATACTTTTCTGCTTGCGTCTGAGGCAAACAAGCGGGCGGATGGTTTTATGCCTTGTCCATGTGCTGCCTGTAAGAATGGTCGCAATTACTCTACGTCAAGAACCATTCACGTCCACTGTTTGAGTCGGTTTCATGCCCCACTATAATGTTTGGACCAAGCACGGAGAAAGAGGGGTTATGATGGAAGACAATGAAGAAGAAGAGGACGACGACAGCTATCCTGGCCATGGGTTCCCTGAATACGATGATGCAACAATGGGGGAAGAAGCTGAGCCGGCAATGCAGGAAGAAGTTGAAGAAGAGGCATCAGATGAGCCCGTTGATAATCTAGGTCGGGCCATTGCCGATGGAAAGAGAAACTGCGCAAGTGATTTGGAGAAGAAGAAGTTGTAGCGCATGTTAGAGGATCACAAAAAATTGTTGTACCCGGATTGCGTAGGTGATAAGAAAAAGTTGGGCACCACACTGGAATTACTGCAATGGAAGGCAGAGAATGGTGTATCTGACAAGGGATTTGGAAAGTTGCTGGTAATGATAAAGGATATGCTTCCAAAGGCCAACGAATTGCCCGAGAGTACGTACGAAGCAAAGAAGGCTGTACGCCCTCTAGGGTTAGAGGTGCAGAAGATACATGCATGCCCTAATGATTGCATCCTCTACCGCGGTGAGTACGAGGATTTGAACGCTTGCCGGTATGTGGTGCAATGCGCTATAATATCAGCCGCGATGACCTGGTGATGTCGAGGCGGCGCCCAGAAGAAGATTCCTGCCAAGGTGATGTGGTATTCTCCTATAATACCACGGTTGAAACGCTTGTTCCAAAACAAAGAGCATGCCAAGGCGATGCGATGGCACGAAGAAGACCGTAAGAAAGACGGAAAGTTGAGAGTACCCGGCGACGGGTCGCAGTGGAGAAAAATCAAAAGAAAGTACGGGAAGGAGTTTGGAGATGACGCAAGGAGCGTATGGTTTGGTCTAAGCGCAGATGGCATTAATCCTTTTGGGGAACAGAGCAGCAACCATAGCACCTGGCCTGTGACTCTATGTTTGTATAACCTTCCTCCTTGGTTGTGCATGAAGCGGAAGTTCATTATGATGCCAGTGCTCATCCAAGGCCCTAAGCAACCCGGCAACGACATTGATGTGTACCTAAGGCCATTAGTTCAAGAACTCTTACAACTGTGGAATGGAACAGGTGTACGTGCGTGGGATGTGCACATGGGGGAAGAATTTGACCTAAAGGCGTTGCTGTTCGTGACCATCAATGATTGGCCTGCTCTCAGTAACCTTTCAGGACAGACAAACACGGGATACCGCGGATGCACGCACTGTTTGGATGATACCGACAATATATATTTGAATAGTTGTAAGAAGAATGTGTACCTGGGACATCATCGATTTCTTCCGAGCAGGCATCCCGTAAGAAAGAAAGGCAAGCATTTCAAAGGTGAGGAGGATCACCGGACGAAGCCTCGCCACCGTACTGGTGCTGATGTACATGATATGGTCAAGGATTTGAAGGTGATATTTGGAAAGGGTCCTGGAGGACAACCTGTTCCGAAGGACGCTGACGGACGCGCACCCATGTGGAAGAAGAAATCTATATTTTGGGACCTGCCATATTGGAAAGACTAGAGGTCCGCTCCGCAATCGACGTGATGCACGTGACGAAGAATTTTTGCGTGACCCTGCTTGGCTTCTTGGGCGTGTATGGGAAGACAAAAGATACACCTGAGGCACGGGAGGACCAGCAACGTATGCACGGAGAAGACGGCATACATCAGGGTCATGCAAGCTATGCTCTTACCAAAGAAGAGAAGGAAATCTTCTTTGAATGCCTGCTCAGTATTAAGTACCGTCTGGCTTCTCGTCGAATATAAAGGGAATAATAAACATGGCAGATAAAAAGTTCCAGAACGTAAAGTCTCATGACTGCCACGTGATTATGACGCAACTGCTTCCGGTTGCATTGAGGGGGCTTCTACCGGAAAACGTTCGATTAGCCATTGTGAAGCTATGTGCATTTCTCAATGCAATCTCTCGGAAGGTAATCGATCCAGAAATCATACCAAGGTTCTGTAATGATTTGGTGCAATGTCTTGTCGATTTCGAGTTGGTGTTCCCACCATCCTTCTTCAACATCATGACGCACGTCCTAGTTCACCTATGCGAAGAGATTAACGTTTTGGGTCCTGTATTTCTACACAATATGTTCCCTTTAAGAGGTTCATGGGAGTCTTAAAGAAATATGTTCATAACCGTGCTAGGCCGAAGGAAGCATCTCCAAGGGCCATCAAAATGAGGAGGTCATTGAGTTTTGTATTGACTTTATTCACGACATTAAGCCGATTGGTGTTCTGAATCGCGGCATAAGGGCAGACTGGATGGAAAAAGGCACGCTAGGAGGAACAAACAATATGTATGGACGGACATTCTCTCCTTTGAAGCACACTACACAGTTCTCTGAAATTCCGCCTTGGTGGCTCCCTATATGGATGAACACAAGAATTTGCTACGCTCCAAACACCCAGAGCGGTCTGATGACTGGATTACACGTGAACAAACCAGGAGTTTCGCCACTGGTTGTAGACACGCGTACCATGCATGACACCTCTATTGAAGATGACCTGTACTTGCTGTCCCGATTACCATCTTGAATATAAAGACTTTCAAAGGGTACGAGATAAGTGGTAATACATTTTACACGATCGCCCAAGATAAGAAGAGCACCAACCAAAATAGTGGTGTCCGCTTTGATGCAGAAACCAAGGCGGAAAGGAAACATATTATGGTTATATACAGGACATATGGGAACTTGACTATCGGCGTGGTTTAAAGGTCCCTTTGTTTCGGTGCAAATGGGTCAATATGACACGAGGCGGGTAACGGAAGACCCACGATGACGGAATGACAACGGTGGATCTCAACAATCTTATGTATGCAGACGAACCATTCGTCCTAGCCAATGATGTGGCACAGGTTTTCTATGTGAAGGACATGTCTACCAAGCCAAGAAAAAGAAAAGATAAGGAAGCGAATGCATCGTCACGATGAGCCAAAGCGGCACATAGTTCTTTACGGGAAGAGAAACATCATGGGAGTGGATGACAAGACAGACAAGTCAGAAGATTATGAGAAGTTTGATGAAATTGCTCCATTCACGGTGAATATTGACCCGAGAATCCCGTTAAATGATGAAGATTTTCCATGGTTACGGCGCAAAGGGACACACGCGAAGAAAAAGTTTCACACCCAAAGATCTGGGATGTGATCGGCTTCACTATCATCACTTTCTTCATGTTTCACACCCAGAGGGGAATCTCTGTAATAGTTAGGGTAGTTATGTGTTTTGGCATTTGAAATGCGAAGAAATTTTATGTGCAAACAAATTCTTTCATACGACTAAAGCAAAAATATTCACAAAGAAACTCTAAATACACAAAAAAAACACAAAAAAATAAAAAAGCCTGCCTACTAGGCCAGAGCGGCCTGCATACGACGAGAAGCCCAACCTGTTGTTGGGCCAGGATGCAGGCCCGCAAAGGTCAAGTGGGCCCACAGGACAGCAAAGAACACGTAGGCCCTGTAGGCCTGCTTTGGAGAGGCACTACTAGGAAAAGGCCTACTAATAGCGCACCTAATTTGGCCATTAATGGCGCATTAGTGATGCGCCATTAGTGCCACGCCATTAGTATATTTTACTAATGGCGCACCACTGGTGCGCCATTAGTATCTGGTATACTAATGGTGCACCACTGGATGCGCCATTAGTATATACAACAGTGCGCCATTAGTATGCCTCCTGTGGGGCCATGTATACCAGTGCTTTGGCATACTAATGGCGCTAGCGGCAAGATGCGCCATTAGTAACTTCGGCATACTAATGGCGCCTTTGTTTAATGATGCACCATTAGTATCCTTTGGCATACTAATGGCGCACTGTGATGTGATGCGCCATTAGTATGAATATTAGGTTTTTTTATTTTATTATTTTCTGTTTTTTGCACAGGTTACAAAATGTATAATTGGACAAAATATAGACAGCACACATCAACAACAGATTCATCGAATACAATAGAAGATTAGTCTCTGAATACAATTCATCATATTAGTCTCTGAATACAATTCATCATATTAGTCTCCGAATTGAAAAGACCGAACAAAGATAGAACATTATATTACAAGTCTCGAGACCGCGAGTAGCGAGTTTGTCTTCACATTACAAGTCGATATCGATCATCTAAACTACCATCACATAGAAGAGAGCTGCGGTCATCACGATGAGCATCATCACGATGAAACTCGTCTTCATCCGGTTCCTCCAACGCTCCCTCCCCTCTCCCGCTAGATAGCGGGCGTATCTAGATTCGGCCTAGGCCCTAGTGGTGTACCCTTTGTAACTGTTACCGCTGAATCGGTGAACCTGTCTCCGACACTCCTCCCAGTCGTCGTAGACTCCGGGAACCTTACCCTTGTACACGACATACGACGGCATCGCTATGCACTAGCCAAACGAAACATTGGTACCAATTCACAGACAATACATAAGCAATATATAAGTATGCAACAGAACGATCGGAAGAGAAAAGAAAGACATTAATTGCATCAATTATATCTAAGTTGAACGACTCTCGAAACCAAAGAGACATACTACAAGTTCATTAAAGTTTAATTACAACATGAGCCACTCGATGTTTCAGAACTAGACACAGCATCACTGCTTTCGACTCGACTCAAGGGACCGGAGCGTGGATGAAGCCGCCGTCTATCGTGGGAGTCATGAAAGAACGGGCGTTGTCAGCCTGCATTTGTAGCATTGTGTCGATGTCACTGTTGAAAGGTTGATTTACGAGGTAGAACTGCCCCGAGGTACGAAGGACATCTTGATGGATGATTTCCGCAAACTCCGATTGGATGCGAAAGAATTCTTGTCCGATGTCCGCGTCTGGATTGCCGACACGCCACAGCCCAATCTTTGAGTTTACTCGGTAGCAGAAGTTGATGATGGTCCCGCACGATCGCCTCGCATGTGATGGATGGCGTAGTAGGCACCCTTCCGACCACAAAGCGGCTGCTTGACGCAGCGTAACGTCAGATTGTGGGAGAACACGTGCTTGCCGTGCTTACGAATAGGCGGTGAAGGTGCCTCCAGATTGGGCGTGGCAGGAGAACATCATCAAGAACCTTCTTGACATTTGTGTAGTCTACGTTCATTGACTGTCCGGGTCGAAATACGTGGCCATGGAATATTTGGGGCTTAGGAGGATGAGCATGCAATGTGTGTCATCGCAGAAAACACGGAATGTTAAAAGAAAACGATCGAAATCTAATAATTCATATGTTACTGGCCGGTTGAGGGGAGGACTTACTCGGGAAAGTAAGGCACGAGGAAGTTATCCTTATCTTGGTTTGCCATAATGACGCCTTCGAGGTAAGAACTCGCGACTTGCCGGTCCCCACCGCTGCCCAAGATCTTGGCACGCATGTAGAAGGGGTCGACTATCACGATGTCCGGGGTCTTGTCGCGAATGATCCGCATCTCCATACTCAGCGAAAATAGACGAACGAAGGTGTAGTGCAGTGGATGAAGGTTCAACATAGCATGGATGTCATCAAACCGCAGGACAATCGTACGCCCGATGGAGTTATCCACAAAGCCCTTGCCCTCTGGCACCTTGGCCGCGAAAACCGGGTATGCCACATCCTTCTCTACGAGACGCCGCTTCTCCAAAGAAAGAACAACATCATGCAGACTCCGATAGCACCGGTTGCAGCATTGAGCATATTTGTCGGTAGCATCGCCCTACCCGCCACATGCACCCTCCTCGAGATATCCTCGGTGAAGGTGGCCCGCCCCGAGCACGGATCGTACTCGGTGCGGCTGGCCCGCACCCTTGTTAGTCTTTCTTTTGCGTGCCTTCTTCTTCTCCTGTAATGGGACCGAGTTACGCTCACAGACCGCCTTCTTGAGTGTGTTGGGGCTGATAATATTTCGCACCTCGCCTATCCGAGGCTCGGTGAAGTCGGCAGCTGAGGCGTCTCGAGAGCTGAGCAGCGGAGCGGCGCTGTTGCAACTTGGCTTCTCCGTGATACCAGCTAGATCACGCCGTCTTTTGTTGGGTTGGGTTCTTGAGAAGGAGGCCCCATGAAGTCGCCACCGTACCCATGATCGGCAAAGAAATCTTGATCGGCGTTGGCAAATGTATCGTCGTCGTCGTCGTTACGATCCTGTGCCATATGCATGTTTTGATCGATGGCATAGGGATGTCCGGCACCGTTCGGGCGGTCTTGCCATGGGGCCGACTTGGCGCCGCACGGCTGGCGGTGTTGTCTTTGGGGTGGTGTCCCCGCCCCAAACGAATCTGGCTCTTCGCCAAAGCAGGGCCAGCTCAGCAGCGCAGAGGGTCATCACGTCATCATCGCCGACCCCGACGGGTCGAATCGAAGGTAACAACTCGTCGCAGCTCGGCAGCACCGAACCAGTTCAACCCTAAACAAGTTGGGTGGCATCCGGGTACCGTGGAACAAGGGGTTGCCGGTTGAGCGATTTTGCCCTTGGCGACATCGACCAACTCGTTGTTCACGAAGTGCGGGAGAGTGCACGGAACGTCGGCGGCGCCCTGCGAAAACATGTAGGGCGTCGAGGATGCCCGATCAAAGGCAAGGAGATGAAGTCCTCGACCGAGAGAGGCTTAATTAGTTATCGTGATGATGGCGTCGAGCTCGGCTAATGTCGAGGCACCGCCAACGGCGGCGTGCGATTGACGGAGGGGCGCTTGCTGCGAAGGTGCCGGCCGGCGTACACCAGTGCATTAAGCTCCCGTGCGGCGTCGGAGACACCAATGCCGCCTCCGCCGGAGACACCAATGGCCCCGCCATCGCATTCTCGCGAAGTTGCTGGCCGTGAAGCTAGGAATCGGGGGCGGCCCCTGTTGGCCGCCCGCCATCCACGCACTCAACCCCTGGATCAAGGTAGGCACAATGGCGGTGATCGTCGCTCCGAGTTGTTGTTGCACTTGCTCTTGGACAATCTCCGGAATCCGCGCCACCTGTGCCTTGAGTTCTTGAACCTCGCGCGCCTGGCTTTCCGAGCTGGTCTTTTTTGTCCTTCCGCACACCAGCTGTATAGTATGACCCCCATCTTTTGGACAAGCCTTTGCCGGCCACACGACCAGCTGACGTCGGCTTACTGAGCTTATCCTTGTTCTTCATTACATTCAACGCCCTATTTAGAGTGGTGTCCCAAGGGTTGCTCTTAGTCGACCCAGCTCTGCTTTTCGATCGCTGCGGAAGGAATGTGAACCATTTAGAAATTTGGCTTCATTAATTAGAATGCAACCATATGGAGCTAATTACAGCTGGGTGGTATTCCTTACGAGAACAACCTCAAGCGCCCTGGTCTTCGGATCCATGGTAAGCTCCTTTGTTTTCGGGTCCTTCTTGTCTGGGCCACGACAAAGTTCTGGTCCGCTTGTCACCGTATTTATCGAAGAGGCGGTAGGCCTTGCTCGGCACGCTCGCGTCCTCCTTGTCCCATATAGGCTCCGCCACTCTGTAACCGCCGGGACCTGTTCCCTAAGTTCAGCTCCGCATTTCTTTCCCCATCGACTTGATTCGGAGTTTGCGGTGCTCGAGCAATTGATCTTGAAGTCGTTGTAGTCATCTTCGGTGATCGAAGGATTTTTCTCCTTGATCTTCTCATAACTCTCACCTTTCTCGATCATTCTCTTCACATTGCTTTTCCAAGTAGACAGGGCCTTGCTCATCTTCGTGAGGGCAGCATTGTTCACTTTATTACCTTTGAGGCTTGTGTTTTCAAATTCAGCGGGGAACTTGTATCGTTCGTGCAGCCGTGAAGAGGAGGTTGCAAATTCCCTCGGTCGGGATGCCTCGGGTTCTCGGTGTTGATCGAGACGGTGCTCGGAGAATGCACCCGAGGTGAAGCGAGTACCCTTGACTATTCGTTCGGGCGCCGTTGGATTCCGCGGAGTCCACTTCAGTAACTTCCTCCTTGAGGGTGCGGAGCACGGTCGGGCGCCGGTCCTTCCGTTGCCTCTTCTGTTGGCTGCCATTTGTGCGTGCGCCGCCATCATCAGTGGTGGCATCCTCGGCGGCACCATCAGTGGTGGCATCAATGGGGCCATCCTCGGCGGTACCATCAGTGGTCTCAGGATCGGTGGGGAAGGCGGCGTCCTCATACAAGTGAGGTTGTTCCTCCATCTCCTGGGACAGCTCGAGAATGCCTTGCCGTCCGAACCCCCGGCCTCATCGTTGTTGGCCATGTTTCTCTCTAAATAGGAACAAAGTTTGGTCAAAAAGTTGGTTATTGTCAAGGAACAAGATCATGGTCTCATCATTTAGGGTTTGTCGACACAGAGGCATCCTAAAAGCTAAGCTTTTATCATTGAGGGTTTTTCGGCCGAGGCACCCTAAAAGCCTAAGCTTTCATCATTAGTCACAAGTACCCGGCCCATGCATTAGTCACAAGTACCCCATATGTCCTATTTTTAGCAAAGTCATGCTAAAATTCACGGAAAATTTCAGCATGACCTTTGCTGAAAATAGGACATATGGAGTACCAATTCTTGGAACGGAAGTTAATCGACATTCCAGCAAACTCTAGGGCCTCTCGGGTGGACAAGGCAAAAAGGCCTTCATCACAACATGGAAAATACATTGGCATGTGAAGAGGTGAAACAATATATGCCGAGGCCTCTAGAGACATAGTAGCAGTTTCTAACATATTACACTGACAACTGAACTGTCACAAGTAAGAGACCTCATTAGGCTAAAAGCCAAAGCCCACAAGTACTTGTGAACTGAATCTTGCAAGTCCAAACCCATTGCTTGAATCCAGAGAAATAAAACTAGAATGCTCACAGGAAGAATAAACTCACACTAACACATAATTATTACCAATAGGCTAACACCACACATCTTCAAATAATTCCAATATAATGAGTTTGAGTAGAGAAAATGTCATTTCTATTACAACCAAATCCATTTACAGTACAAGTCTAAGAAAAGCTACAACACATCTTCTAACCATGAGAAGTAACCAACAAGCGGGAAGACAAGTACACTAAAAGAAGACATGTCAGAAAACAGCTCAAAATCCCCACAGCCCAACGCATAATCAATACCAACTGACCTCAAAGTCTGCTGACAGAAATAACGATAGATTGAAATAGTTGAGTACTGTTGAAAAATGACAGGTTAAACTGACCTCAAAGTCTGCTGACAAAATCAATACCAACTGATTGATCGCGGCCGGCCAGTTTATAATCAACGGGAACTATAAGATTTAAAAGAAAACCAATTAAATAGGTAGTCGGTAAGTTGATCGGCATAAGCAACGGTTCACACGTCACCTATAGAGGACAGTAAAAGTACACTAATAAAGTACCCTCAAAACAAGTATTAACAGACTAGTACTATGTAAATTTGGAAATAAGCAATAAAGCTAACCGGGGATCTGGAAAATGCACGGCACATGATTGTGATCTAGTCGAAATTGATGTATGTGCCAATGAAAGGGAAATAGAGTGACTCATCATATTATATGAGAGTTACCAAAAAAATGTTTCTACAACTACAAAGAAATAGTTAAACAAATCAGATTGTGAAGCAAGCTTGCTTCATCTTCATGTGTTTCAGAACCTAGTGCATTGGGCATGCACTGAGCCACACAAAAAATCTACACCTAAGAAACATTATTTTACAGTAAACACACATGATCTTCAACACTGCTAAAAATATCTCATAGCACACAAGATGCCCCGTTGACCGTGGTCACTGCTAAACCATGTTGATAAACACACCGGTGCCATGGTGGAAACTATGAACCTAAAACAAGATGGTAACTATTTTTGTGTGTCGCTACACTACCAAATACCAAGCACTGGATACATCATACACACTAATCCCGCAAAAAAAGCACTTTCTTCAAAGGACCGGGTTGATTAGACAAGACAAGACAAGGATAATACAAGACTGTTTTGTTGTGCATCAAAATTTTGGGAGAACAAACAAGAGAAATTATGACCCATAAGTTTTGCTCTTACATCAAAACTATCCCATATTTTCTGAACAAGCAAATTAACCCCATATTCAAATTGTCTATCCTTCTTTTCCTTTTTGTTTTATGTTTGCTCTGATTCGTCCCACCAAATGTATTTTCTAGGATGCCCTCCTACTATGTATCAAAATGCAAAGCCTAAGCAGAAAAAATTCATAGCTAGGCGAAACAGTGTGATCAAAATTATTTCGAAAGTCAAACATAGATGAGGAGATATCCACAGATGTGTTCAACCAATCAACCATGTGTGCCTACTACTACCAGTACTACCTGCACTTCCATTTGTACAATCAAACCTCAATACCCAATTTCAAACCACCTAAGGCCCCGCTTGGTTCCTCGTTTTAGGGCCCAATACACCTGTAAAATATACCCTTGTAAAATAAAAATGGATGGGCCTGTCGTTGGTGCTTGGCATGTCGTTTTTGGGTTGTAAGTTTTACACTGGTTTTCTCGTTTACACCCGTATCAGGCCGGTATCCGATACAGACCAGAGGCCGGTATCCGATACACTGGTTTTCTCTTGTTTGTTCTCCCAAAATTTTGATGCACAACAAAACTGATTAAAATTTTCTCTTTGTGTATGTCGCTGATTAGCTCAAAGGCATGTATGAAACATCCTCTGTTTTCTGATGTAACAGACTGAGGCTTCAACAGTCACAACCACACAACGTGAAGCAACAAAGAAAGTGATAATTGGGTAGTTATGAACACTGGTCATTTCAACAAGCATGTTCAGTGCACATATGTTCTTGCAAAAAAGATCGATTGAGATTCACTAGTGACCAACATCAGTGAGAGGTCGAGGAAGGGGTCATAGAGAGCAGCTACGAACCTTCGCCGGTCTGCAGCTGCAGGGAGACGAGGAGCGACAAGGCGGTGATGTGGCCGTGCGGCGGCGTCGGTGAAGGTGCGGCCAGTCTGGGCAGTCTTGTGTGATGCTTCACCGACGGCCGACGGGAGAGGCAGGGCGGCAGGGGAGACGAGGACGACGGGCGGCGGCATCGGGAGAGGAGAGGGCGGCGTCAAGGGCGTCATGGCGGAGACGAGGACGATGGGGCGGCGGCGTCAGGCGTCGGGGCATCATGGCGGAGACGAGGACGAAGCGGGCGGCAGCGTCGAAGCGGCGTCGGCGGCGGCGGCAGCAGCGTCTGGAGAGGAGAGGGAAGGGATCGAGGCGAGGCGAGGGAGAGGAGAGGGAAGGGGATCGAGGGCCGGTGAGGAAGTATGGATGGTGGGGCGGCACAATACTAATGGCGCACCACACCTCGGTGCGCCATAAGTACATCCATACTAATGGCGCACCTCGCCCTGGTGCGCCATTTATTTCTGCTCGAGCCAACAGGTTATCTTCCACCTGACCTGATCCATGTCAAGTTCCCTCTACTAGCTCGACTGGTCAGAAGCCAGTTCTCACACCAGGAGGTCCTGGGTTGATTCGAGCTTCACAATTTTTTATGCATTTAAAATGTTGTTTGATACTTATTTGTGTTTAAATATGTTCAAACTTGCTTAAATCATAACAGTAATATTTTTATGACAGTAATAATTTTTAAAAATATCATCAAACAGTAATGCCGGTGGAGCGGGGAAGGGTGCGGGGTGCGGGGGTCGGCGGCGGTTGAGTAGGGAGGGTGTCTGGCGGGCGGCGGTTGGGTAGGGGAATCGAGGTGCGGGGGGCGGCGGCGGCCGATGGACCGGGGTGCTTTCGGCGAGGGGCGGATCTGGCGAGGTGGGATAGCGATCGAGATGGAGGGGGTCGGATCAGTGTCCATGAAATTTAAAAATATTCATGATAGTTCAAAAAGTGCCCATGAAATACAATCGAGAAATGAAGGCTACGATTTAAATACAATCGATCTTAGCTAGCTATCTGTTCACAATCTTCTTGCCCTTCTTTTTCACAAATGGAGTTCTTCTGTGGAATGGACGTCCTTTAGGTAGGGTGGTCCTGCTTCTTCTTGTGGTGTATGCTGCTACTTCATCATCGTCGTCATGTTCGATCCTCGGGTCGCCGTCCTTGTCGAAGTCTTGCTCATTGGCTACTCCATCCATTCCGATGATCTTCCTTTTGCCTCTCCTCACGACAACACGACTGGGCTTTGGCGGGTCGGTAATGAAGAAGCATTGGTCCACT
Source organism: Aegilops bicornis (assembly GCA_021605145.1). NCBI lineage: Eukaryota > Viridiplantae > Streptophyta > Magnoliopsida > Poales > Poaceae > Aegilops > Aegilops bicornis. The sequence continues at coordinate 49,830,856 of CM038669.1, forward strand.
TGGGAAGCCAGTACCCATGGCTCATTTTTCACGGTGACGTTTGCGCCCGCGGTCTTGGATTTGGCTTCGGGTATAACCATGGTGGTGAAATATCGGTCTTCTTTTAGGACGCTCTTGGCCCATCTGACACGGAACATCGGCACCTTCTCTCCGGCGTAGCTCAGCTCCCAGATCTCCTCGATCCTTCCGTAGTATCTGTCCTTGTCCTTACGGTGTAGGATTCCATCGTTACCCCGGAGTTACGATAACCATCGCTCTTCATGTCCTTGTCCTCGGTGTAGAATGTGTAGCCGTTGATATCGTGCGCCTCATAGGTCATCGAGGTTGTGCTCGGCGCCTGTGACAAGGTGAATATGAGTTGTTCTTCCGCGGAAGAATCGTCATGTAACGGGTACGACTGAAGCTTTTGCTTGAACCCACGCGTGAAACATGAGTTGTGCTCTTTGAGTATATCTCCGTCCGTCCTCTGTTGGCCTCGGTCATTGTACGTCTGCTCAATAAAGGTTTTGTGCTCTACCACCCACGGATCGACCACGTCTATGTGTTGTAGCGCGACTAGGTTTGCTCTTTCAAAGTCGGCGAGTCGACCCTCGAAGTCGACATGCATTTCGCGGCGACCCTCACGGTGACCCCATCCAGCGAGCCTGCCGAGGTGCCTGTTGACGGGCAGACCAACGGGGTTCTCGATGCCTAGATAATTCATGCAGTAGGAGATACACTCTTCGGTCAGAAAGCCCCTGGCTATACTTCCCTCTGGACGTGACATGTCCCGAACGTATCCTTTGATGACACCATTCATCCTTTCGAACGGCATCATGCTGTGCAGGAACGTCGGCCCGAGTTGGATGATATCCTCCACGATATGGACCAGCAGATGCACCATAACGTCGAAGAATGCGGGCGGGAAGTACATCTCAAGCTCGCATAGTATCACCACAATCTCTTCCTGTAGCCTTCTGAGTTGCCTCACGCCAATCGACTTCCAAGAGACGACGTCGAAAAAGTTGCATAGGCCAAATAGCATTTCACAGACGTGCGCGTCCATGATCCCACGGATTGCAACTGGAAGTATCTGCGTCATTAGCACGTGACAGTCGTGAGACTTCATCCCGCTGAACTTCTGCTTCGCTGGGTCTAGGTATCTGCTTATCTTCCCCGCGTAACCGTAAGGAAGTTTTACTCCTACGAGGCAGGTGAAAACTGCTCGATCTCCTCATGACTTAGAGTGAAGCAGCGGGAGGGTAGTCATTTTCGGTCTTCTTGGCCTTTTTGCCTTTGGCGACTTTCTGTGTCCTGCTTCGCCTCATCATCATCATCATCATCATCATCATTAGTGTGAAGCTCCTGCCTGATGCCCATTGGTTTCAAGTCCGCCCTTGCTTTCGGCCCATCTTTGGTCCTCTCTGGCATGTTGAGCAGGGTACCAAGCAGACTCTCGCACACGTTCTTCGTGATATGCATGACATCAAGGCTGTGAGGCACACGGTGGATCTTCCAGTGCGGCAAGTCCCTGAAAACAGACCTCGTTTTCCATACCTTCAGCAGCGGCTCTGGCGCCTTTTGCTTCTTTCCCGGCTCTGGCGCCTGTTGCTTCTTTCGGCGGTGGGCAGTCTTTCCAATTTTTCAACAGCTTGTCTATTTCCTCGCCGCTCCTCGTACAGGCGTTTTGAGTTCGGTTTCACCATCGAACAGACCTTTGCGTTTCCTCCACGGGTCATCGTCGCGAAGCCACCTTCGATGTCCCATGAACACGGTTTTCGAAGACGATCTCTATCTAGCTGGCGATACATTGTGTCATCCATGCACCTTACGCATCCAGAAAATCCGTGGACTACCTGCCCCGCGAGATATCCGTAACCGAGATAGTCGTGCACCGTCGTGAGCAGTGCGGCTCTCTGCGGCGTCCCACGTATTGGCTGGCGTTTTCCACAGCGTGTCAAGCTCCTCTTTCAGCAGCCCCAGATACAGATTGATGTCATACCCCCTTTAGTATCGGGTCGTGGCACAAACCGGTACTAAAGGGGGGCCTTTAGTACCGGTTTGTGCCACCACCCGGTACTAAAGGGGTCGCTTCCCGCCGCTTGGGCTGGCCAAAACAGACTTTAGTACGGTTGGTGGCTCCAACCGGTACTAAAGGTGCCTTCTATATATACAACACTTCAAAAATTTCATTCTCCTCTGTTTCTTCTTCTGTTTCCCCATTGAAGCACCGCCCGCCCGATCGTCGGCCGTCATCGCCCCGTCCCGTCGCCGCCCCGTCCCGTCGCCGCCCTCGTCTCCTTCGCCGCCCGGGCCCGTCCCCATCGCCGCCCGTCCCGTCGCCGCCCTCGTCTCCTTCGCCGCCGGGCCCGTCCCGTGTCGCCGTCCCAGCGTCACGCCCGCCCGTCGCTGCCCCGGCCGTCGCCTACGCCGTCGCCGTCGCCCGCTGTGAGCTCTCCCCTCTAACCCCTCTCCCTCGCCCCAAGGGCCACCATGGCGCCGCCCTCCCCGAGCCCATACACACACACAAGCATGATGAACACACACACACACACACACACACACGTATATATGTATGAATGCATGTATATAAGTATATACGTATTTTGTATGTTTAATTAGTTTAGATTTTTAGATTATTATTTTTTCACTAGTATATATGTATGAATGCATGTTAGATGGATATAATTAGTGTTTAATTAGTATGTAATTTTTTATATAATTTTGTTTTTCTGTTTTTTAATGGATGTATAGAAGTTGTTTTTTCTGTTTTTAGTGTTAGATGCTTAATTAGTATGAAATAGCATATAGAATTTTGACATATGCAATGATAGCATAATTAGTGTTATATAGAAATGTTAGAAATTTTAGTTATCAAAATCCAATCATTAAAAAAATGTTACTTTTTAGCGGGCATATAGCTAGTATTTGTTGTCGACGATGCCGGCCCGCATCCTCGCTGGCCGACACGTCATGACGACGTCCGGCTGACCCATGTCCGGGACTGGGCTCCGCCGGGCTGGCACTGGGAGGTGCTGCCTGGAGGGGCGCGCCGCTTGATGAGGAACCCGGCCCCGGGTCCCGTCGTCGACCCTGATCTCGTTTGGTGGCGTTCGCGTGGGCCAGTTTTGGTGCGGAGGGAGCCGGCCCGCCCGGAGGTGATGCGTCGCCGTGTCGGGGAGGAGGACCAGCACGTCCATCGCTACATGGTTGTGTTAGAGGGCGGCAGGTTCTCCAATACCTGGCAGTTTCTTCAGGGATCTCACTTCAGCTATGATCCTGTGAGGGTTCCTTCTCTTTGGGTGTTCACAGCCCGCACCGCAGGAACCGCGAGTGTCCTAGATTCTTCTGTAGTATTCGATCTTTATTAGCTACCTAGCCAGTGATGTATTCGAGATTATATCTATTATTCGAGACGATGTTTTCGAGATTATATCTATTATTCGAGACGATGTTTTCGAGATTATATCTATTATTCGAGACGATGTTTTCGAGATTATATCTATTATTCGAGACGATGTTTTCGAGATTATATCTATTATTCGAGACGATGTTTTCGAGATTATATCTATTATTCGAGACGATGTTTTCGAGATTATATCTATTATTCGAGACGATGTAATTTGAATACTAAATTGTTTTATATTTCTTTTGGATTAGTTAAATAAAAGCTATGGCGGACAATACCGGCAGAGAGGGAGAACATGCCATGTTTGATATGATATGCCATCCTAACGGGCCAGATGATGATCAGAATGAAGAAGATTATGACGGCTCTGAATTTCTAAACAACACCGAAGAGGGTGATATGATATTCGGTCGCGACGACCGAATTGATGAAGTCATGAACTATGATTATGATTATGACGAAGAAAATGTTGATCTTGAAACAACAAAGACCCTGATCCCGTTTCAGTTATACAATCAAGACGCACTCGACAAATCTATCGTCAGTTGCTATTGTCTGTAAGTGATTTCTTTCTGTAATTTAAGTCTCAAGCTAGCTGTAGTGATCCTTTTGGTCAATCATTACCTGTAATTATCCTCACTATATTCTTTTCTGTGGTATTATGCAGGATGAAGATATATGAAATGAGAAAAGGTGGACGCTTTGGCATTGGGTTCATTGACCCAAACACCGTTAATGAATACACATGAAAAATAAGTGCACATCATCAAAAGGCCGTAGAGGACAACATGCTAGAGTTCTTGAAGCGCGTCAAATACAATGAAGATATACTACTTCCTTACAACTTCCAGTGAGTCACACTGTCTTGTACTACAAATTCTCTGTTTTTACCTACTAGCTAGCTACATGTTTTTGCTTACATATGCCCGCTTAATTAAGACATGCAAACGTGTGTGCATGCATATATCACTGGATCTTGTGTATCATTAAAGTTGACGCCGGAACAGTTGAAATACTGGACTCACTACACAAAGCAAATACTAACTATAACATCTTGTTTGGGATAGTCAACAGGTAATTTCAATCATTATTAACTATATATCTCGGCCTATTTAGTTCGTCATTTCATGATATGAACTATTTAATAACCCCTTTATTCATTTTCTTTGTCGGCGGGCAGGGCTTGGGCAAGGTTCATCGGCGTCACGGAAGGCGTAATGGAAAAAAAGCTTAAATGGTTTCGACACAAGGTAAGTAATTAAGTAGTACTAGCTAGCTAGCTAGCTGCCATCTCTTTAATTATCATGCTTGATTAATTATTATCTGATCAAATTCCATTCTCGTAAAGGCCACAGCAGGCGCGGGGACTGATCTGTGTGCATTCTGCGTTTGCGAGAACATTCGCATGATGGCGTCCGAAAGCAGCAGATCTCAAAGACAGGAATGGGTACGCTTGTCGAACACTATTCACAATTTTTACACCATTATCGATATCTAGTCACACAACTAATACACATGCATATTGATCTCTTTCTTAACAGTTCGGAGAGGTGCGGGACAAGCTCATAGAAGCGGAGCGCGTAGAAGCTATTCAAGAGGAAATAGCGGGATTTTTGCTCGACCAGGTCATAAATCCGAAGGGAGAATACTATTACCCGCTACCACCCCCATGAAAACCACTTCCAATTGTCATCGTGCTCCGAAGGCACCAATTAGGCTAATGCCACTGGCTCCGAAGGCAACATGCATATGTAGGAGAAATTGTATATAGCTATACATGTGTGTTTGTGTGAATTAATTAATATGATGGTTTGTGAGACATTGATGATATATATATGCATGATTGGTTCTACTAGAAATTCTATATATATATATATATATATATATATATATATATATATATATATATATATATATATATATATATGCATAACGTGTACAATGTGTAGTATCGTAAAATACCAGCAAACGAAAAAGAATTAAAATGCAAACACAAAATTAAATGAAAAAGAAATCATAAAACTAAAAACCCCCCAAACCTTATAATACCGGTTGGTGTAACCAACCAGTACTAAAGGGATCCCTGTCCCCGGAGCTGCCTCGTGCCACGTGGTTGGCCTTTAGCACCGGTTCGTGCTGAACCGGTACTAAAGGGGGGGGGGGCTTTAGTGACCACACTTTAGTGCCGGTTGTGGAACCGGCACTAAAGGGCCTTACGAACCGGTGCTATTGCCCGGTTCTGCACTAGTGATAGATTTCAAACCCTAGATGATGATCTCTTCGTAGCAAGAACGGGCCGGAGACCGTTCAAAGCTTCGTCCCCAGCGGAGTCGCCAAAAAGTGTGTTCGCACATGAACACATCACCGTGTACCTCCAACATCGAGAATGATGCACCGCAGCTCACGTCGAAGGAGACCTGCCGGAAGCGCGGTACGCAAGACAATCGGGTGGGTGCTTTTCAGGACCCGAAACCCCACACACCCGGGAGGGACCCCGTCAGGGCGCGTGGTGGCTATGGGCTGCCGTAGGTCGGTCAAGCCGCCCCTAGGGCCTCGAGGTTCGCCGCCCTGCAATGAAGAAGAACGAACGAAGAACGAGGAAGAAGAACAAGGGAGAAGGTAAAAGTAAAGGTAAAAGATGTAGATAGATTTATTCGATTGTGTGTTGTTTTTCAATCGGCCGTCACCTCTTATCTATATAAGTGGCGGATGGACTTCCCGTACAAGAAAAGGACTTTCCTAGCCGTCCAAATCATCAAAACCTAATAAAACACGGACAATTCACGACCCCCGGCCCGGATGTCTGGCTCAAGGCCCGGATGATCCGGCCTAGCCCAGTTTTCTGACAGCAGCTTACTGTTTTGGCTCTAGAATCCACATACGACCTTGGATTTGGACGTTTCTTATATAAAAATCAACCGTCTCGACAAGACGCACAACTTTCATGCTGAACACGTTTTAATCTGAGGCCATCTTGAGGGGGTTTCAGACCGTTTTCTAAAATATGCAGCGGAAAAACTTGTCCGGACGTCCGGACGATTGCCCGGATTGTCCGGCCTTTACCCGGATCATCCGGGACTTGACCCAAATCGTCCGGCTTCAGCGCCAACCTTCTGGAATCTTGGTGCTCCAATTACCCGGATGATTCGGACCCCGGCCCGGATGATCCGGCCAACATTGCTGCAGCGCACGGTTTTGCCTATAACTTTTGCATACGACTTCGGATGAGGACGATCTTTATATCAAAATCGTCTGTTTCGACGAGGCGAAGAACTTTGCAGTTATCACTTTTTCCATAAGAGGCCATCTTAATTAGTTTCCATGCCATTCTCTAATCTGATGTCAACACGAGTATCTCCGAAATTGGCATATCTTTTGCACTCGAACTCCGTTTTAGACCATCTTCATATCTTCTCAAAGAGAGCCATCTCATGGTGACTTTCAACAATAAGTTTGAATTAATCTTGACATAGCTTCAAGCTACTCTTTATAACCGTATCACTTTTGAGCGTCAACACTGCGTTCATTTTTTTTGTACGTTACAAAATGTCTAAAAACAATAAGATGTTTTCCTGAATTTTGATTTAAAACAACATGCACTATATTTAATGGTTAGACATAAGACCAAAAGGAGTTGTAACCCTTGAATGAATGTCTCAATATTATTTTGAATGATCGAATGTTCACAATAACATATACACATTCATTCTCGTGGCAAAGCAAAAGACCTCAGAGTTATAAGCAATGTCAAAGTATGAACGTGGAACTTTGTTAAGGTGTGAATTTCTAGACAATATATACAATTGCAAAACATGGTACAATGCACATGATGCTACTGGGAACAGAGGAAGCAAAGTTATAGGTTGGTCACAAATAGCAAATCTGAAAACATTAGAGCCGAGCAAATATAGGTGATGTATGCATGTTCTATTCAGTTCTAATCTGTAAGTACGGGCAAATGAATACCCTGTAGTAGCATATGTTGTCATTTTGCCATGAAAGAAGATAAGAGTTCGAACTTACAATTTACCTAGATCAATAACAGAGAGGAGAGCATTTCAAAAGTTTGATTATAAACATGCCTTACTAAAATAGGTTATGTTTATTTTTGATATAATGGTATATGTGGAATAATTTGTTTAGATATTTCATGAAGAAGAAAAAAAATCAGAATGTTCCATGCAAAAAAAGATACTCTTATAGGTCTTTTTGCAACGCTTTTTGGAGCTCTAATATTTCATGATGAATATTTGCACATAGTAGGTATAAAAGTAAGCAGTTTGGTAGTAAAAATAATTCAGAATATTAAGAATTTGTATTCTATTTTCTTGGAATTTACTTTTTAATGTAGGATCACTTGAGCTTGATATTACAATGACACTTTCAAGATTCCTTCACTCGCAGAAGCATGTGAGTAGCAATTTCTCTATTTAATGATTATTACGGTGGATTAAAGATATAGACAGAAATTTGCAACACTATATATTGTACTTCATCGTGGAGTACAATAATTCACCTACGTACAACTTTTTTTACATTTTTTGTGAAGAATGCTTTGATAATTTTGGTGAAAATATTGTATCCAGAATTTTGGCCTAAACATGCGACCTTTAATATTACGGAAATGTTAACGTCCACACGTATGGGCATTAGCCAACTCAACCACACGTCTCCATCACCGTCCAGTAACTTCTGCACGAATCTTGGCATAAATTAACAGATTTTGTATGCCACGTAGGACAACTCGCGTGTGTGGTGTGTGAGAGAGGTCGCCCACACATCCGTTTTTACCACACGAAGGGGCCGGTGTGTGGGCGTTCAGCAGTTCGCGCCACACGCCACTTTGCACGCACACACAAGGGCTAGTGTGTGGGCATTTGCCATCTCGCCCACACGCCCGTCTCCTCTCCCACACCCAAGCTGCTAGTTGCCATGTGTTCTCGCAGCGCACATGGCAACTGCCCTTAATGTGCTTTATAAGCAGGTGACAACTCTCTTGTTTTACCCGAGTTGCCATGTGTTTTTGCAGGGTACACGGCAACCGCCTAGTGTGCACGTAAGCAGATGGCAACTCTCTTTTACCGAGTTGCCATGTGTTTTTGCATGGTACATAGCAACTGCCCCAACGTGTACGTTAGGGCAGTTTGCACGTAAGCAGATGGCAACTCTTCCTTTTTACATGGCAACTGCCCTAACATGCTTGTGAGCACATGGCAACTCTCTCAACTGCCTAGTGTTAGTATGTGGCAACTCCTAAAGTTATGAAATCATGGCAACTGCAGTTGTCCAACATGGCAACCGTAGTTCAGCGACATGGCAACCGCAGTTAAACGAACATGGACGAGGGTCCGGACCATGGCAACTGCGGTAGCGGTGGGCGTCCGCAGCGTGGCGTCTTGGGACCAGGAGGGTACGAGGCACGACATGCAGGCGTGTGGGCGTTATCAACTTCGCCCACACACACGCGTGTGAGAGGGTTCGGGAGGGAAAAAAAGAGGTGTGTGGACATTAGTTGTTTTTCCCACACGTAGGTGTGTGGGCTGGTTGCTGTCCATGCCACACGAGGCGTGCAGCACAACTACCCGATACACCACACGTGTGGCAGTTATCGGGACCCTAATATTAACTATCACTTTATAAAACGGAAATGTTAACGCCCACACGTGTGGGCTGAGACCACTTCGTCCGAACGCCCTCGCTGCCGTTAGATGCGTTGCATCAATCTTAAAGCAGGGTGCCGCAGAACACGTCGCCAGATGGCGGTCGTGCGGGCTATTTGGGTCCTCGCCCGAACGTTGTCCTCTCCTCGCTCGCTCAGTCCCACCCTTCTCGTTGACCTCCCCCTCCCCACATGGAGCAAGTGAGCAGAGAGAGAGGATCCCGGCGATTCAGAGAGGATTCCGGCTCCGTCAGGTGGCGGCGTCCTCGCCCGGCGACGCGATGGCACAACTCCCCTTCACCCCACCCCAGCGGCCTCCTCCCCCAATACTCCTCACTGTTTTCTCCCCCTTTTCTTCGCCGGATCTAAAGACGGGCTGCCGGCGTCGACCTGCCGTCGTCGCCGAGGTCGGCGGGGTGAGGTCGGGTCTCGTTGTCTCCGCATCGAGCGCGCGTAGCTCCGCCTCGATTCGGCACCGCGTCACGGACGAGGAGCCGACGGAGCAGGGGATGCTTATGGCTGAGCAAGCCACGGGCGCCGTCGGCCCCAACCCAGGCGACGGCGATGGCGCCAATCCCCTCCAACCAGCCCCCGCATCCAGCACGGTGTCGGCAGCGGCGGGGGTGGCGCAGCGCGCATCGACGACGATGTGAAGACGCGCACGGTGGATTGCTTGAGGGCATGGAAGCGCACGGCGTGCCCGACATCTTAACCTCCCTCGCGCAGCAATTCCCATGGTTGGTGGCAGCGGAGCCGAGGCGGGCCACTAAAGAGAGGAGTTTCGCCGACAAAAGGACGGCGTCGCGCGTGTGAGGCGGGCCGGAGCAGTGGAGGCGGGCTCGCCGCCGATGCTCTCCTCTAGTTCCTTCCGTCGTCCTGCTTCCCTTGACTCCTCCGTGGTCACCAGCACACCCCCAAGGTGAGCTGCGTCTTACCCCTGCTTCCTTCCCTCAATATCGATATACAGAGATATTGTGCCCTTTGAATTCGTGGCCGGAGTTGCTACCATTTTTGGCATCTTAATTTTTGAAGAGGCAAGTTAGTTTAGGTGGCACATTTACCCTCATCTAGATGGTATAGTTGCCATGGCAAATCTACATTTGAGCTAACTAGATTGTTTGTCATGTGAAAAAAGTTATAGATTTGCCATGGCTAACTAGAGTGTTGGTCATGGAAAAAAATATAGGTTTTGCCATGACATAAATTTAGAACAATTTGCCGTGACATGATTTTACAACAATTTGCCATGGAAAAATGTTTAACAAATTTTCCACGGATAAAATAGCACAAAGAAATGATGGAAAATATTGCCATGGCAAATACACATTCAAATTTGCCGTGTTATTTTTATCAAAATGTCAATCTTTTTCGTTTTTAGTTGCCATGGCAACTCAACTTTTCAGATTTTCCATGATGTGTTGCCACAGAACTAACAAAAGGGTTGTGTTGCCATGTAAATATATGATGTGTTGCCATGTTTTTCTTTGCAACATGGCAATTTGAGTTCTATGAGAGCATGGCAAATGTAGTTTAATATGTTGCCATGTTCATGGCGATTTTTTTGTGTTGTTTCACATACACGACAACTTAATACCAAAGAAGATGGCAAGTCTTGGTTAAACGCCATGGAAAGTTTGAACATGCTTTTTGCCATCACAATTTTTGTATAATTTCACATTCATGGCAACTGTTTATACATAAGCATGGCAAATTTGATAAAAAAACCCACAAAAATTTGAATATGCATTTGGCATGGCATTCAAATATACATTTTTTCCATGGCAAATTTGACAATTTCTTGTGTTATTTCCGTTACATGGCAAATTAATGACACCAAACATGGCAAAATTTGGTTAAATGCCATGTCAAAATTTGAACATTCCCTTGCCATGGCAACTATTCATCATTTTTGTAATATTCCAGAAATATTGCAAAATTATTTATATTAGCATTCCAAATTTGATAAAAAAAATCCATGGCATATTAGAATATGCATTGCCATGGCAATTCTGATCTCCTTTTCGTGTTGTTTCACATAGACGGTAATTTAATTACACAAAGATGGCAAGTCTTGATAAAATAGCATGGTTAGTTTTGAACATGCTTTTGCCATGGCAATTTTTGTTTTTTTATTATTTCACAATCATTGCAATTTTGGTAAAATACCATGGCAATTTTTAGCATGCTTTTGCCATGGCAACTATTGATCATTTTTGTATTTTTTTCACATTCATGCTAATTTTTTTATATTAGCATGGAAAATTTGATTAAATATTCAATGGCAAATTAGAATACGCCTTTGCCATTACAATTTTGATCTTTGTTTTCATGTTGTTTTATATACACGGCAATTTAATTAAACAAAGATGGCAAGTTTTGATAAAATACCATGGAACATGTTTTTTGCCATGGCAATTTTTGATATCTTTTATTATTATTTCACAATAATGGCAAAGAAATCATATATAAGCATGCCAATTTTGACAAAAAGTCCCACGGTAAATTTGTATATGCATTTGCCATGGCAATTTTAATCTTTTTTGTGTTGTTTGATTGGCACGGAAAAACATAAACAAATTTTTTAATCCATTTTTTTCTGCCCTGTGATACATAGGCAAATTGCCATGGTATATAGAACACTTTTTCAACAAAGTTGCCATTCCTCATGGCAAATATAGCCTATGCATCATGGAACTATATAGTGTATGGATGATGATCTATAGAACATTTTAGTTCATGTCATTTTCCGAAACATATTATTTCTGCCATGACAATTTAATATGTTTTGGTAAACCCTGCCATTTTTGTAAAAAGTAAAATGTTGGCAAGTCGTAAATGTAGCGGCAACTTTTCTGAAAATTCACGTAGTTTTTCCTACTTGGCATCGTAGGCTTTTTTTGTGACGAAAGAAAATTTAGTATTTTTTTCTTTACTAAGCTTGTAGGGCGCAATATAGAAAAGGCCTGTAGGGCCGATAGGATGGACGTTTGGGTGGTAGCAGCGATGCGGGCGGGGAGAGCGATCGTCATTCGTTCGGTCCAGCTGCCTTCATGCCACACGTGTGGGCAGTCCAATGTTCACCCACACAATATCGTGTGGGCTGTCTGCGGGTATGCCACACAGAGTCGTGTGGTCGGATGGGCATCATGCCACACGTGTGGCAGTTATCGGGACCCTTATAAAAAACAATATTAGTTCGGAAATACATGATTGACTCTCAACGTAATTGTAGAACAAAAAATGGAGGTCTGTAGACCTATATGCACTCTTGATGCACGAAAGATTTGGATATTCATTTTGGCTTTCAACAATATATCACACTTGTTGCAATTAGACAACTCAAGATCTAAAACATAATATATAATTCATCATCGATAGTGCATCAGGCCAGTGTAGTAAATAAACTAATAAGGCCAAAATCGGCACCATATAAACATGCATACCGCAGAACAACAGTCGAACTTTTGGACGAGTTTAACCAAACTGCGTAGTGTCATTATTTCGCATGCGGCGACGACATCTGATGTAACCCGTGCCATGCAACACGCCTGGAGACTGGCATGTAGCATGTGCCCCGTGACGTAAAGGATGCGTTTTTAGAAATTCAGTGGCACCCAAGAGCTTCACTTTTCGTATCAAGTCATCGAGTCATGATATCTGACTAAGTTTCTCTTGCTGGGCAACTCTTGCATGATTGCAAAAAAATAGATTAGATGGGAGCAATATGCACGTACAGACGTAAATACCTACTCCTACCTATGAAGCTAAAAAAACTTTATTTAGTTTCCGTGATTTAAGCAAACCTAAATCATTAGGACTTTTCCTGAAAAAAGTAATTGTATATTATTAGGACTCAAGAGTCCAAGTCTCAGCGGTCTCCTTTTTTCCTTTGCATATGGATTTTTTTTTGCACATCAATACAGACATAAGCGCTCATATACACGCGCATACACTCTTTTTGCGGAAAAACTTTCAATCTATTTATCTTCAATCATGGCAGTACAACAAATACCAGAAATAAAAATTACATCCAGATTAAGTAGACCACCTAGCGGCGACTACAAGCACCGAAGCGAGCGAAGGCGCCGCCCGTCATCGCCCTCCATCGCCGGAGCCGGGCACAACTTGTTGTAATAGACAGTCGGGAAGTCGTCGTGCTAAGGCCCCATAGGACCAGCACCTCAGAACAGCAACCGCCGCCGATGAAAAATAACGTAGATCGGGAGGATCCAAACCGAAGACACACGAACGTAAACGAACAACGACGAGATCCGAGCAAATCCACCAAAGATAGATCTGCCGGAGATACACCTCCACACGCCCACCAACGATGCTAGGCGCACCCCCGGAACAGGGACTAGACGGGGAGACCTTTATTCCATCTTCAGGGAGTCGCCGCCGTCTCGCCTTCCTGAGTAGGACACAAACCCTAACAAGATTGAAAAAAAACGACTAAAAACGGAGCCCTCCCGCCGGCCTTTGCTAGGATCCACCGCGCCACTCATCCCTATAAACGCACACACGCACACCCTACCCCTATGAGCACCTCCGAGAGACTGGGGAACGTCTCCTCCCACTGAAAGCGCATCGCCGGAAATCCTGAAATAAATCCAGGAATAATGCGAGCACCAGGATTTGAACTCTGGTGGATTGGGGATACCACTGTCCACCTAACCAACTCAACCACAGGTTGATTCGTCCTTTGCATATGGATTTGCAGGTATGATTTATTAGTATGTATGTCACGTCAAATGTATGTCATTAATTAGGAGTCCTAGTCTCAACCATCTCCCTTTTTTTCTCCTTTTTCTAGAATCTCCTTGTTTTGCCTTTGCATATACTTTTTGCATGTATGTTTTATTGTAACGTATGTCACGTCCTGGCATAGTCTTTTGTTTGCTTAATCCTAGCCATGAATCCCAGATCTAACAATTTAATTAATTTTAATGATGTGGATTAACGTGGAGTCTTTATTGATGCCTCTAATTAGTAAATATAAATACTGTATAAGATAAGATAAGATAGGAGTATTACATAGAGACAAATGTACACGCATCCACCTTTATATCATCATGTCGTCCTTGGAGGGCAGACGGCTGTAGAAGTTGAAAAACAGATTGGTGCTGTCCCGGAACCACGGGGGGCGGAGGAAGTACAGCCCCGTCACCATTGCCACCACCCGGTACGGCGTCCCCGTCAAGTAGAGTACGACTGCCACCATCACCACGAGCGTCATGAAGACGAGCGTCACCCTGGGGTCGCGCCAGCTGAGCAGCGACTGCGCGCGCTCCCCTTGTGCAGCTAGGTCGCCCACCACCGTCTGCACCCCGCCGGCGACGCTGCGCAGCCGGTCATATCGCATCTGCACGATGTTGCTCGGCTTGGACGTGGGGAACGTGTCAAACTCCTCGTCCAACTCGTCCGGGTGTGCGAGGTCCGCGCGGGACAGCACCGCGTCCATGTGCGGCAGCTTCCGCGGCCGCCGCCGGTAGTTCCATGCCATGATCATGCTCAAGCACAGGAATACCATCGGCAAGATCAGCTTCGGGTAGCACACCAGGTTCAGGTATACCACGTGCACCAGAATCGTCGTCAGCGGGTTCTTCCACTTGCAGATGCCGTCGAACCACTTGCCGACGGCGACGACGCCTGAGAAGAGCGAGGTGATGCGGTAGAAGTTGGCCTTGCTCCGTCGCAAGCTGAACATGCGGGAATCGACGTCGAGCATGTACTCCACAACCTCCCTCCGCAGCGGCGGCTCCGACCTGCCCAGCCGCGTCACCACCATCTGCATCGCCTGGAACCGGAGGTAGTCCAGCTGCAGCTCGGAGATGGGGTTGGTGTGGTGCATCTTGGGCAGCAGTGGTTTGCCGTACATGGCAAGCATTTTGGCCCACGACTTACAGGTGAAGCAGACTGCAAGTTGGAGCTGCCCCGTCTTCTTCAGCCCGGACGGGGTAAGCGCCATGAGCGGGTAGGACTGGGTGTACATGCGGTCCGTCTCGAGGGTGGCGAGGCGAACGCGGACCTTGCCGATCCTCTGGTCATCGGCAACGCCGTGGGAATCGTTGAAGACGGCGATGGTGATGACGGTGCTGACGTCGAATACATCCCAGGCGTGGTGCTCGTTCCACTGCGGCGCGGTGGTGTTGAGGAGCGTGCGTGTGCGCACCCACTTCTTGCCGTGCTTGGCGACGACGTATGGGTTCTCCACGCCCGAGGCCAGGCCACGTGCGCCCAGGATTTCCACCTTCAGGATGCCAATGGCGCTCTTGCGGAGTTTCTTTACCCAGGATGAAGAAGAAGTATACGAGTTAAATATATTTATATTGATTAACAAAGGAGCTTTGCTACATGTATCTACAGGGGTTTACGTGGTGAGGAGGTTAACTTTGAACAGTGAAGACCAAAAAGCAAAATAACGTTGACTAATAGTACCTCCTTGCAAATTTCCAACTTCAAATATAGTAGTAGTTCGTTTGGGACATAAAAAAATGACGAAATTGCTAATGAATAGTGTCAGAACGCTGCCGCCGGCTGGAGGTCGCTGATGTACTGCGCCGACTCGTACGTCACGTGGTACGCCGTCTCCAGGCACACCCTGAGCTTGATCTTGCTGGCCAACGTTGTGGACGCCGTTACGTCCACTGCCGCCTCGTCCCCCAACATCACGTGCGACAAGCTGAACCACTTGGACGGCAAAGACTTGGCCACGTCGCTGTGTGGCACCGACTTGGACGCCACCGGGATGATAACGCGGCCAATGGGCTCGTCCCTCCCGGCATCGACCTTCTCCTCCACGGTCACCACCAGCTGGTCCTCAAACGGCTCGCTGGCCACAAACATGAACTCCTCGTTCCACGTCGGGTTCGCCGACCCCTGCGGGAGCCCCGGCCGTGTCTGCCTGATCTGTCTTCCCATCTGGATCTTGGCAATGGCTGGTGCCAGCGGTTTGTCCTTCTCAGTGCCGATGAGGGCCTGTGCCGCTATGACGGCGACTTTGAGGTAGATGAGCTTGGGGCAGTAGTACACCTTAGTGCGCGTGTTGGTGAGCCCCTTCCGAGAGAGGGTGTGCGCATCCGAGTGCCACGCCTCCGGGAAGGCCTCGTCAGCCTGCGTGCCAAGCCAAACGGCAAGCATGATCTCGCCGAGGCTATGGCCGTGGCGGAACCTCTCGCCATGTGCATCAGAAAGGTGGTACCATTGTGGGGCCAACCGGCTATCAGGCGGGAGGCGGCTAGGGATGTCGGACATGTTGAAGACGACGTGGCCAACAAAGTCATCATGGAGCACGCCCTTGTGCTTGACGATAACCTGTAGCTGGTTGCACTGCAGGTGGGCGGTGGAGAACGCGAACATCTGCCGCCACACTGGGTTGGCAATCTTCTCCAGGTGCCGCGTCACACCGTTGAAGTCGCCTAGCTTCACCTCCACGTAGGGGTCCACCGTACCGGTGATGTCCATGGTGGGCAGGTCCCGTGCCTTTACGACGCTCACACACACATACGATATCGGCTCGATCATGTCGTACGTCGATGACATCTTCATCGCCGCCATCGCCGCTGCAAGCGGGCCAAGCTTCGTGGGTAGCGGTTGCTTCGTCTCAACAAGACCGTACGCCGAGCTTGGCAGTTGAGCCGACTCGGGGGAAAAGTAAAATATTTCGTCAAACAAGCCCTACAAAAATTAACTTTAGCAATCATTCATGCACTTGGAAACGGGAATTTAATTTGGAGCTCGAGCACAACAGTGAATTCAAAACAATTAGTAAGGAAAAATAAGAATCGGTGGTCTAAGAAACCTTTTTTGAGAACAGAACTTTTATCTAAACCTCCATACGAGGTATTACTTCATGAAATTTTGTATCCACTTAGAAGACAAGACATGAACATTTTCACTGTCAATACAATTCAGATACTTTTGAACTCTTTTTCAATTACTGCTCATGCAGGTGCACAAGAGCCCGACGTCCAAAACACCTCTCCCGAAACCGAAAAATACTAGAAACGCTTTTGGAAAAGCACTGAAACCAGCTGGCTGATTTCTGTCAACACATCGGTCGCGCGCCGTTAACGGACTGCTCGTGATCCAGCGGTCCAATTTCCCTCTCGCGTTTGCTAGTGTATAACGAGGAATCATTCTAGGCATCATCCACGTCTTTTCTACAATGTGTCTCGGTTGTCTGCACTGACAGCTGTGGCCTCAAAGCTTGTACATAAATTTTGGAAACAACAGGGCGCTTTCAGCAAAATCTGCAGCGCCAGATGTCGGCTTGCGATTGGCGTTGGGCATTTTTGCACTTGGAATGTATGTTTGTGCGTGGCGGGGTTCACTTTTACAGGTTTGTGGACAAAAAATCATCAGGAACCGTGCAAGTTTCTGAACCCGGGGTGTCTTTACCTCTAAGCGAAACGAAACATTTTCCTACATACCCCTATTTCATCTGTATAAACTACATAGAAAATGCCACTGGAATCAACAAATCGAGTCGTCGCCGCCCCCGGCCACTCATCAGCCCACCGCTCCCCTCCTCCCCTGTCGTGCACATCGAGCCCGGACCCCGGACGCCGCCCCGCCTCCCCTTCCTCAACAGTAGGTCGCCGTAAGCCACCCCTTCTTCAGCCGCCGCCGCCCTTGCCTCCCGCTCGCCCACCACACCAGACGCCGACGCAGCCCTCCCTCTTCCGCTCGTCATAGGACGCCGCTCTCCTCCCCCGTCTCTGGCCGCCTCGTGCTCCGCCGCTCCACACTCCTTGGTCCAGATCCAGCTGGCGCCAGGTCGAGCGTAGCGATGAGCGAGCGGCAGGGCTATCGTGGCACTACGGTGTGTCTAGCCCATCCATCTACTCTCCTGGATGGGCACACGTGGCCTACCAGTGGCCATCGTTGATGACTTGGTGTTCGAACCCAATCTCGGCACTATATGTATACTGGATGGATTGATAAACTGTACGTATGTTGTGTTGGAACCAAAAATCGACAGACAATCACAAGAACATAAGGAGAAGAATTTTGCCGGCCGACGGACGCCCGCCCCAGCGTCGAATGCCGGGGCCTTCTTCTTCCTCTGTATTCACTTGGCTCAATGAACAAGATGCAATACACTGGCTTATATAGCCCAGCTACGACCAGTGCGCCTCCGGCGATGGTGACGAACCCCATGACGAACTAGTTTTGATATCAAATGTTGAAACCAAGGATCGGCAAACAATCACAAGAACACAAGGATATGAATTTTGCCGGGCGACGAACACCGGCGGCGACGGATGCCCGCCCCGGCGACAAACGCTGGGGCCTTTTTCTTCTTCTGTATTCACTTGGCTCAATGAAAAAGATGCAATACACCGGCTTATATAGCCCAGCACACACAAGGCCGGCCGCCACAATCGGCCACGCACGCACGTCGCACCCACTAACCAACCCCTACAAGCACGTCCATATCCCGCAGATGCATGCACGCACTAACAGCATACTAGCCAACTAACAAGCCTACACATGGCGAACCAACATGTGATTGAATGGTTAGAAGGACTGTGGTATCCCTAGCTCATCAGGGTTCAAGTTCTGATGTTCGTATTTATTTCTTTATTTAAGGATTTCCGGTGATGCATATTCAGTGAAAGGAGACGTTTCCGACGATGACGAGGTGGCTACGATGACTTCGTAAATTTTAAGATGATATGTCGGTTCAGTCTTCCGGAGGTGCTCATAGGGGTAGGGTATACGTGTGTACGCTCATAAAGGTGAGTATATGCGCGTGTATATGAGCGCTTGTGTCTGTACTGGGTTAAAAAAATAGTCTACGCATGCGTACACACGCACGCCTCACCACTCTCGCCCAGGCCGCACACATGGCGCCCTACGGTGGCTTATTCCAACATGTTGGATGTATGGAAGAACTGTATGTATGTATGAACTGTGTAAATGAAATGCAGTGTATTTATTTTATATCCACAAATAGTTACTAGAGGCGTGCAAGTTCACACTGGCACAAACCAGTAGCCAGTTACCAGAGGCTAGTTACTGCAAAAAAGGTTTTAGTCTTGAAACAGGGATGCGCGACTAACAGCGTCTCCAACTAAACCACGAGCTGAAAAAACCCACTTTATAGTGCGCGGGGATCAAAACTAGCGCTCGAGCAGCCACGCAAAAATCACACGGTAAAGCTGGTTGCACGCGCTATGAAAACTGAATTGCGCGCTGCTTATTTGTTACGTCCGCTCGCGCGTGCTGGAATCTCACCAACCGCCGCAACTGAACCTCCAGGCGCTGGTGCCTCTGCCCGCAGCTTTCCCATTCGCTCCGGCGACCTGTCAGCGCTTCCCTCGCCTATCGCCAGCATGCTGCCGTTGCTTCCTCCATCTTCTCTCCTCGCCGCCGCGAATAGTGGCAGGCGGCGGTTTGCAGCTCGCCGCCCACAAGATGTTTGACAAAACGCTTGCAAGGTATATATTGCTAACTTTTTATCCATTTGTAGATAAATTTGGTGCATGTTTTTGTCGTTCGAAATTACTTTAAATTCAACTTTGTAGATGAGTTCGTCCCACGATTCTTCCAATGAAGAATTTGATTTTTCAAGAGGAGGAGGACGTCGCAATGATCCTAGCTATGCACGTCAATAAAAAGCTGAAGCACGGTGGATCGGTTACCGGTCGTCAGAAATTGTGGAGGCGGACATGATCGATGCCCACAACAGAGAGAATCCCATATACCTCGAGTCCTACTTTCGGCGTCGTTTTAGGATGAGCATCGAGTTGTTCAAACACATTGCGGAGAAACTGGCGAGCCATGATCAAATTCTTTTGAGCAAAGGAGGAAAGCCGCCAGAGAACTCGGGCATAGCATCTTTCAAAAGGTGATAAACCGCTTTGCGTATGTTGCGGTATTCCACCGGATCTAGTTGATGACCACATGGCCATGGGTGAGAGTCAAGCCATCATGTGTGTCAAGCGCTCTGCAGTCGGAATTGTACAAATGTTCGGTCCCGAAAATTTGAGAGCTCCCAATGCCGAAGACACCGCAAGGCTTTTGGAGATGAACAAAGCTCGTGAGTTCCCGGATATGCTTGGCTCCATATATTTCATGCATGGGAGTTGGAAGAACTGTCCTAAGGCATGGCATGGACAATTCCACAGCCAGAAAAAGGGTTTCATATAATCCTTGAAGTGGTGGCCGATCAGGAGACTTGAATTTATCATGCTTTTTTAGAATGCCTGGATCTTTGAATGACATCAGTGTTCTTCAATGGTCATAACTCATGAATAGGATTGCAAATGGTGAAACTCCACCGGTGGAGTTTGTAGCAAATGGTCATACATACAACTATGGGTACTATCTTGCGGACGACATCTACCCAAGGTGGCATACATTTGTGAAGCCGTTGTCGAAACCACAAGGTAAGAAAAATCTTGGTTTCCACAATGCTCAGCGGCGGCTAGGAAAGATGTGGAGAGAGCTTTTGGGATTTTGCAAGCCCAATTTGCTATTATGAGAGGACCAGCTAGATTTTGGGATCAAAAGATCCTTTGGTACATCATGCAAGCCTGTGTGATCATGCATAACATGATCATCGAGAATGAGAGCGTGGGCAACATTTTAGACTATTCTCAGTATGAGTTGAGGGAACAACCCGTGCGAGTGCGCAGGACGGCTGTGAGGGTGGCTCGCTTTATTGCCTCCCATCATGTCATTCGACGTGCCGAAACGCATGATGACCTTCAAAAGGATCTAATCGAGGAGTGGTGGTCATGGAATGGGCGTCAAAACTAATTTGATGATGTATGTTTGTTGTACTGTTGACTATTTGTTGCATTGTTCATGAACTATTTGTTGTATTGGAAAGTGAACGATTTGTTTGCCGAAAAAGGGTTTCCCCCGCTTTGTATACAAAGTAACCAACCAAGCCATACAAGGATAGGTGTTGGGGCAGAAGCAGCACAGGCACGCCCAAAAGAAATGACTGAGAAAGAGCAAAAGAAACACATGCCGACAACGGCAGATCAACGAAAACGAAGAAGACTCGCGATCGCTGCGCCCACCGGGATCTTCCACTAGGCTTGAAGACTCCGAAGCGCCGACACCTATCAACACCTCCAAGAAGGATCGCGACGATGACGACGCTGCTGCCAAGGGTTTCCCCCGGTACACGACGAGGCGAGAGGAAGGGTAGCCCCCGAAGCCCTCCCGGAAGGTCAGGTGGCACCCACAGGCGCCACCGCGCCGGTGTCGGCCAAGCCGACAGGGGTTTCCGCCAATCCCAACCCGCACCTCGGGCGCTCCGGAGCCAGCCACCAAACCAACCACCACCCAGCGCCAACACGGTCAAGAGGCCCCCACGCCGTCTCACCACGACACCGCGAAGTGAGGACAACACGGCGAAGAATCAGAGCCGGGAATAGGGCATCAGCACCGCCGGCACGCGGGAGGGCCCCACCTCCACCGTTAGCGACGGTAGCCGTCCGAACACAATAGAAGGAGCACACCAGGCCCGTAGGCCCACAGGCCCGGCTGAGCCCTCGTGGGCCCGTAAAGCTCCCGCCCTCGCGCTCCTGCCGGCACGCCGTCGGCGCCGCCGCGCACATCCGAGCCGCTACTCCTCCACACCGAGACGCAGACAGCGAGGCCACGTCAGCGCCGGCCCGCTAGGACCCAGATGGGCCCCTGAGGTCCTAGATCTGGGCCGGGGGCGCGCCACCAGGCCACCCCGCCGACAAGAGGCAGCGCCACCACCGCGCCGACCGCCGGCCCCGCCACGAACGCCGCCCACCGCCAGCCGAGCTGCACCCGCCGCCGAGCCCTGCTCCGGGAAGGGCGCTGCGCGCGGGGGAAAAGAAGGCCCGCCGTCGCTGAGCCACCCGGCCAGATCTGGGGGCGCCGTCGCGGCGGCGGGGGAGGGAGAACGGAGGGGTGGGGGCGAGGAAAGGATGCGGAGGAGCCGCCTCGGCCGCCGCCCGGGGAGGCGGCGCGAGGCGGAGTCGGGAGTCGGTAGAGCGGACCGAACGGTTTGTTTTAGTTGTAATAATAATGGAACTATTTATTTGTTTATTTATTTTATGTGTATTTGATCTTGTTTAGTTCTATGTTGAATGTGAAATGTGGTTTCTGTTAGACGCGCGCGTTGTAGTTTAGCACGCCCGCTGGACGCTTCTGTGGCGCGTAATATATAGCGCTTCTGCTGCTAAAGACAAATACCTCGCTATTTCGGTGCTGCAAAAAAAGAATTAGCGTGCCCTGCGACTGTGCGTCTGTTGGAGATGCTCTAAAGCAAATAATGCCATAGGACTGTTGGCCATGTTTCTCAAGCATCAAAACCCATACTCTAGCAGCTCAAATTGTTCTCTGGTGCAAGGATCCGAGTGGTATATGGTGCAACTTGGAATTAAAGGAATAAATGCATAAACTCTCAAATTTTCAACATACCTGGATACTTTCTATTTCATGAAGCCTGTCAATTATGTCTTGTGCACTAGCTGGTCTGTCCTTTGGATTGAACTGTATGCAATTTAAAGCTATCTCGTGGCATACACGTATTTGTTCGTAGAGCGTGTCTTGTTTTGATCTCTCCAACCTATCACTCCAACTTTCAACTACCTAAAAGAATCGCAGTGGTGAGTTATGGCCTAAGAAATCGATCAGCGACATCTTTTCTATATAGGAAACTCCAATATGTATAGTATATACCAGCCACATGCATTCAGGCAGCAACCTAAGTTTTAATATTCGACCAAAACAAGTAAAAATGAAATGTTAGTTCCTTCTTCCAAAAGATAACCTATGTGACTATATTTATTTGTATGACCTTTTCCTTCCATGTTTGCCTGTACTTTTTTAGTAGTACCAGGTTTATTCAGATACTTATATTTCTTACCTTCAAAGACTTGGGGTACTTGTATACCTTTTATGTTTCTATTTATTCCTAAATAGGACTAAGTTCATTTGCCCTTGGCAAATGGTAACTTTACATGTGTGCTGCCAGAAATGATACTATGCAACATCTCAAACTAAAATGTAATGAAAATTAATGTGCGAAGTAGAAGCGTGACAACTATTGTAAAGTTGTCTATTCTTAGCCAAGAAGCAAATGGAGCTTTTATCTTTGTAATAATGGCATAATATATTGTTCTTACATCCTCAGTAGCTTGATGTCCCCTCTGCCCGGTTAGTATTTCCATGATAATAATACCAAGACTATACAAGTCACCCCTGCGTGTGATTCCACTCCCTTCATAACGTTCTGGTGCCAAATATCCCCTGTATGAAAATATAAAAGGTATGATTGATTAATCTACAAATAGAGTGCATTTAAATCACATAGCACAAAAGACTGAGCTTTCAAGAGGGGTTCGCTAGCTTACATTGTTCCTGATATATTTTTGGTAAGCACTTGACTTTGATTTTCATCTAAGCGTCTTGACAGGCCAAAATCAGTTATTTTTGGTACCATGTCATTGTTGAGCAATATATTGGCGGGTTTCAGATCCAAGTGAATAATACGATTGTCATGAAGGTATTGCAAACCCTCACAGATCCCTTTGATTATTTTGTAGCATGTTTCCCACTCACGATGTCCATCTATCAAGGGGAGAGGAGAAACCGGGTTTAGAATTTGAGATACTTAATGTGTAAGCTTTTAAATAATGAATCTTATATACTTGTATGGCACATTACGCAATTTGTAGTACATGAAGAAACTAAGGAGAAAAGTTAGAGGTCACATGGTCGTACTGATATACTTATCAAGACTCCCTTTTGGTATATACTCAAAGCAAAACAATCTTTGGTTGACATCTGCCATGATAAGTTTCTCGTCACATCTTTCCATATTTCTTTGTCTGTCATCACAGTATCCTAGAAATCGTACTACATTTTTGTGTTTTGCCCGCATCAGGCATTCAATCTCCCGGTCAAATTCCGTTTCCTGCATATAAGCTTTGGATAACCTCTTCACAGCGACCTCCTTATCGTCAAGTTTTCCCTATTACCAACATGTGTTAGCATCGGTATGGATTTTCAAATGAAGCATGATTAATAATTGAATGTATACCTTATAAACAACTGCAAATCCACCGCGTCCAATCTCCAGCTCATTAGAGAAATTCTTTGTGATGCCCTCCAAAAGTGATAATGGCAGGGCCTTGGGCTCAGCGGTATCGTCGGCTAATATTTGCGCTAGGACATTCCATGCAGCTGTGGCTTTGTGGTCCATTTGTAGTCAGTAGGTTTTTTTATGCTGGAAACAATAGCAAGGTTATCATGTATGTATGAACAATTGTTTTGGCGGATGAACTGAGCATTTTTACCCAGGGGTACTGGAATTTGCGGTTGCCATGAATACCGCTCGAAATATTACAAACATTATTTTGAATTCAATTTCTTTGAGCATACATACAGCACATAATTATTGAACTCTTTCGGTGCAAAATCAATATGCTAGCATAGTCGTAGCTAACCTGCTATAACTTTGGCGGTAAGGTTGGAAGTTCGACCCCTGCTAGCAGCATACTTGTTTTTCGCATTTTGTGAGGAAAACAGAAGAAAAAAAAATGCACCACCAGGTAACCAAAATCGAAGTTTGCATATAGTATAAGCCTATATACTACTCCCTCTGTTCCAAATTACTCGTCGTGGTTGAACTAAAACCACGACAAGTAATTTGGAACGGAGGGAGTAGCTGCTAGATCCAAATCCCCAATTACCCAGGTAGCTAGTTGATGAAGTAATATCTATATGAACAAATTATGAGCAGTAATATCAATATGAACAAATCCCCAATCACCTATATATATTTTATGCAAACTTAGAGCAGTAATTTTGATTTTCCCCTGGTTGTGCACGTACTGCTGCGAGTCGAACTATCGCGGAGCCCGTTCGGTTTTCAGCGTAGTAGCTAGCTGCAGATCTGCAAGAGAGCTGCGATCAATGATGAATCAGAAGACGGCAGATCCGCAGTTGCAAATAACAAAAGCCAACCTACATATATGCATCTCAGACAAGATCTACACTACCTTGAGGCCTTGTTGCTTGCTGCCGAGTGAAGTGAAGGCGATGGAGCTTCAGATTGACACACCCTGCTGCTGCTGCCGCCGCCGAGTGAAGGCGAGGGAGAGAATGAGAGGAAGGGGATACAAAGACAGACAATCAGTGTACACGTTTTATAATCACGGAGCCGCCTGCCTCTACGTGAGCATGTGTGTTTGCGTCCAGCTGCAGGCGAGGGTTGTTGTGTGCATGTGAGGCCGGTAGCGGCTAAATTTAGTGTTTTCACCCTTTTGGAGAAGTTGTTCGAGATCTGACCCTCGTTTACAAAAATTTCAGGATCTGACCCTTTTCTACCGCCAGGGATATGGCGGTAGGGTATGGCAGCCTACCGCCAAGGCCCTTGGCGGTAAGGAACTTGACCACGTCAGCGCAACGCATCCCTACTGACACAGGGGACGGGGGTAGCATGTGTAACCCTACCGCCAAGGTGCCCGGCGGTAGATGCGCACACGCACTGTGTCTGAAACTTAGAATTTTTTTACGATAAGACATGCAACCCTACCGCCAGGAATGTTGGCGGTAGGCTATTATACCCTACTGTCATGCCCCTTGGCCGTAGGAAAAGGGTCAGATCCTAAATATTTTACAAATGAGGGTCAGATCTCAAACAACTTCTCCAAAAAGAGTCAAAACACGAAATCTTGACGCCGTAGCAGGTGAGCGTCGGCGTGTGTGGGGGGCAGCAAGTCCCCATCCCCACGTAATGACAACGTGGATAGGCCAGCAGATGAACCGGAGAGAACGACAAACTGCTGTCCGTTTGTCCTTCTATATTCCCGTATTTTATACTACCAGGACAGCTCCTTTCCCCGCTGTCTGTTGCTTCTTTTTTGATAAATGGCAATTTTATTATCTTAAAATGCAGCATTAAACAGATACAAAACATTAAAAGTAACACCTAACATCTGCATAATCAGAAGACACGTTATCAAACCTAGAAGTTTGACAAAACAAAAAAAAAACATGAAAACAACACTGACAAATCGGCAAAACTAGGGTCCTAGAAGTTGACACCACTAGTAGAAAAAGGGTCTATAGTCCCGGTTGGTGAGGGCCTTTAGTCCCGGTTCATGAACCGGGACTAAAGAGTCGGTACTAATGCCCTGACCCTTTAGTCCCGGTTCAATCCAGAATCGGGACAGATGGGCCTCCACGTGGCCTATCCGCTGAGCCCAGGCAGGAGGGCCTTTGGTCCCGGTTGGTGGCACCAACCAGGACCAATAGGCATCCACGCGTCAGCATTTCTGTGGCTGTGGTTTTTGTTTTTTTTTTGAAAAGGGGGGGGGGGGTTGGGGGGTTAATTTAGGTGTTTCATATATTGTGCTATAGCTAGCTAATTAATATAGAAAAGTTTCCTCTCATTTTTCCATGCTTGGTTGACGCCTTCGTACTATACATGCATTATAGAGAGAGGACTAGCTAGACACGCTAGCTAGCTAGTAATTAAGCAAACAGAAGATCGTCATGAACATATATGCATACAGAGAGAAGTGATATCGACCACCTCTCCTTCTCCGAGAGATTGGTCGAACAACAAGTTCTCGTATATCTATCCGACACTACCGGCTACATATATAAAATAATTATCTTTTACAAATATATAATCTCCTAACATACGGACGCGTGGTCCACATAGTATTCTCCGTCTTCAGCGATCACGTGGTCAAGAAAGAATGCCGCCAATTCCTCTTGAATTGCTCGCATGCGATCTGGTGCTAGGAGTTCATCCCGCATCCGAAACATCTAATTTTAAGAAGGGGTATATGAATGAATGAAACTCAACACAAATGATGGTAATAAAATAAAATTGTGAATATTTTTATTTACGCACTTCATATTGTTTGTCGGAGTAGCCCCGCTCATAGGTCGTGTGGCGGATGGACTCGCAAATGTAGTATCCACAGATATCATTCCCTTGTTCCTGCCACAACCACTTTACAAGAAATAGAGGTCAATCAAACTGATAATTAGCAAGCATGCTAAATGGTATTGATGAAACTAGTGCTTGAATCACTAGGAGATGCGTGGAATATGCTACTATATAGTACTTACTTTCGGGTGTCTAAATTGCAGCTTCTTCGGTAGTCCCGGAGCTTTTTGGTGAATTTTCTCCAAACCCTGCCATACAAAGAAAACAATTACTTGATATCAGAAATGAACAAAGTTGCTGATATGGTGGATAATGATCGATTTAACTTACTTCTCGAGCATTTCAGTCATGTCCGCATACTCCTTGGGATCTTTTCGCTTGGAGTCTAAGCCAATTACTACTCCCTTCTCAAGCTTAATCTCTAGGAGAATATAGTGGTAGCTGCACACACATGCATAACTCATCAATATTACATTACTATAACCTGGACTAATAAGGAAACCGAATATGCCACAAGACAGTAACACTCACTTGAAGTTGTAAGGAAAGAGTATTATATCTTTGTGTTCATTTATTACCAACGATTGTAGCAAGTTGGCCTCAGTATGTTCTTTACGAAATTCAACCTCAGTTTTATCTATGAGATATGTGTTAATGAACCCAATATCACCCACTTGTCTTTTCTTCAATTCGGCGATCTTCAATCTGCATAATATAGTGAGGATAATTATAAATACATGCAATGAAAGGGCTGAGTTATATAGAGACTTAATGATGTAAGTAGTACTACTTACAGACGATGTAGCAGGTGACCGTTGCTTTATCGAGGGCCAATTGATTGAAAAACTGATAGAACTCCTCAAATGGAATAGGCAACAGTTCAATTCCAAGGAGGTCATGCTCCTTTTAACTCTCACATACAAAGTACTCCTCCCCTCAGACTCTTTGCAGGTTTTCATGTACCAATCATGCAATCTTCGCATCATCGTTGATAGAGAACTTTCATCTTTGACGAGAGGCTTCCCGTACTCGTATCTTTGTATCTGCAACTCCAAGAAATCATAATGTACATCGACGGGCAGGTAATCTGCAGGATTGCCATAACCGGGCACCATCCTCAGATCGACGATGTCGCTAGCAGGCACCTTGAGCAGGGGGCACGATTGCCCGGCTTGTTCACGAGCTGGGCAATTTGTTACCCAGCTCGTCGTTCTTTCATCCTTTGATCAGTAACAGTACTTCCCGACCTCTCCGCTTCGGCAAATGCGTTTCCAATAATGCGCTCATAGTTGCCTTTCGGCGGAGACTTGGGTGGTTTTGTCGAGGCAGCCAGAGTGCGCTTCGCTTTCACGGATCTACCTTCTCCTCCGGAGGTGGATGTCTCTTTGCTTTCAACCCTTGAAACCAGTCATCCACTTCGGTCTGCGATCTTCGCGTTTTCCTCCTCGCTCCTCTCAGACGGTAACTTCTCCGAGTCTTCAAAGAAGGACCCGAATCTGTATCTCCTCCGCCTTTGGCTGTCTGCTAGACGCCGGCAGAGCAGACGGAGCGGAGGTCTTCTTTCCTTGCGTACGAGGCGGAGGAGAAGGACTCCGACGCGCCGGAGCAGCCGGAGCGGCGGCGGGTCTCTTCCGCCCTTGCTGACGAGGCGGAGAAGGAGGAGGCTGGCTGCTCGGGCGCGCTGGCGCAGCGGAGAAGGAGGCGGAGTGCCGCCACGCGCCGGAGAAGGAGCCGGCCGAGTGCCCTCATCTTCACTCCGGAGGAGGAGGCGGTGGAGGAGGCGGAGTGCCTGACTCACGGAGGAGGAGGAGGAGGCGGAGGCGCCCAGTTCGGAAGGTTGATGAGATCCTTCCGCCATAGGCATGGAGTCTCTGAGAGCAGAACCCAGCCGATACTCCCCTTCACCGGTAGGGTGGTCAAGCGGAGGTCCTCAAATCCTCCGTTATTTCATCGACCATCACCTTAGCATATCCTTCGGAATCGGCGGCGGTGAAAAGTTGAGTCGGGTTTAGTAGGATAAACAGAGCCAACAGCCGCCTTGACCTTCAAATTGCTCCATTGCGCCATAAGGTGGCAATTTTCAGCATCCGTGATAGCATCCACGGGATAGCTGGCGAGGAGCCGTCAAGGCATGCTCTGGCTGAAGCAGCTCGGTGGAAGCCACGCTGCTTCTCCGCCGAGATGGCGGGGTAACCGGGGAAGCTTCGGCGGAGTCGTTGCTGCGATCTGCTGCTTCTCGTTCCTCTTCTCGTTCTCTAGCCCCATTACCCTTTCGTGCAGCGCCTGCATTTGGCTCTGCTCCAGTTTCTTCCTCCTCTCATGGGTTTGTAACCCCCTGCGTCCGGAAATCCAGCCTTCCACGAAGCGAACTGGCGTGCCTCGTGTCCGTCCAGTGGTGCTCGTGGATTCCCGAGGGCCATTGTGAGCTCGTCCTTCTCCTATGCGGAACAAACTTCCCTTATCGCTTGCTTGATATATTGCTTTGAAGCCTCTTGACTGGTATGTCCAATTGTTCGTCCGTCCAAATGCACTTCCCTGTTATAGGGTCCAAGGATCCGCCGCCCGAAGAACCAAGTCCGCAACGGTCTGGCGATTCATTGTCTCTCGTTCGATCCCTTTATCAAGCGAGATCATTCTCAGCCTTGGCCCACTTAGGCCGGGCTACGAGGTAGCCACCTGACCCCGTGCGATGGTGAAGCTTCTTCTTCGCAACATTTCTCTTGTTTGTCGCCGACATCTTTTTACTCTTTTCCGATGTCTTGTGGGCCACAAATGCGGGCCATTCATCTCTGATCTTCTCATATTTGCCCTTGAATTCTGGTGTCTCATTTTTTTCGACATACGTATTGAGTTCTTTCTTCCAATTCCTGAATAGGTCTGCCATCTTCTTAAGAGCAAAAGACTTGATTAATGGCTCTATTACTGGCTTCTCCGGATCATCCTCTAGCGGTAGGGTAAAATTTGACTTCAGCTTTCGGTCAAAGATCATTTTACGCATATCATTGACATAAGACACCTCGTGGTCTTCGTTCTAAGGCTTATACCATTGGTGGATGCTGATCGGGATCTTGTCCCTAACTGTAACCCCGCAGACCGAGCAACAAATGCCTTCTTTGTCCGTAGGGTTCAATCGGTTGGCCGTTGCGCGCGATTTGTATGATCTCAAACTTTTCATCCGAGCTCAACTTTTTCTTTGGGCCTCTTCTCTTTACCGAAGTTGTGCTCGATCCGGAGGGCTAGAAAAAAGAACAAAGACGAGAGTTAATTAATATGTGTACATACCAAAACAATGAATGCATCAATTAGCTAGTCAGCACAGGCTTAACTAATATATATACCTGGCTGGACTCGGTTTGGTGATCACCAGAGCCGTCCTCACGGTCTACTTCTTCACCTCTCCTTCTTGCACCGGCATTGGGTCATCAGAGCCATGTAAATCATAGCCAGCTGCTTCTTCACCCTCTCCTTCCAGACCATCGTTGTCGTTGAGAAACATCAACGAGCAGACGGCATCACTTCCTTGTGAGATTATGTCCCTCAACAACGCTTCTTGTGCTTTGCCTCGGGGGGTGTCCATAGTTTCTACAAATATTTACAACATGGCAATTATTATTCAAACATGACAGATATGGATATATTAGTGGCAAACGTAGAACTAGCTAGCTAATCACAATAAGGAATCATATTAGTGGCCTCGATCTGCTTCTCTAGGGTTTGGGGTGGCCTCGACAATGCTTCAAGGGTTAGGGGTGGCCTCGAGAACGCTTCAAGGAGGGGTAATATCGACCCCACGTGTTGAAGCTATCGGGAGGGGGTCGGCGTTGAACACTACATCTATGTCCCACAAGTGGCGTGGGCATCGGCCTTGTGATAGGGTAGAGGGTCGTGGATCATTTGGCGGTCGAGGTCGAGGGTCGAGGATCGCCGAGGGTCGGGAGGTTGCCTAGTGTCAAAGGATTCAACAAAACCATGTCTTCATCATTAGGCGAATGTAACAGGTGCATGATGGTGCAAGCTCTCCAAAGTTATTTTGGAGCGGAGTCCTAGATAGGATAATTCGCTTTTTGGTACAAAGTTCAGCAAGAACCTTCCGAATATCGTTATTTGGAAGGCCTTTGCTGAAATTGTATAAAAGGCAAATTATCCTATCCGGAACTCCATTCCGTAATAACTTTGAGGACTTCGTACCATCATGCCATGGTTACCGGCTAATGATGAAGCCATGGATTTCTTCAATACTTTGACACTAGGAACCCTCTCGACCCTCGGCGATCCTCGACCCCTTGAACCTCGACGACCCCGAACCCTCGACACCTAGGCGACCACGAACCCTCGATCCTCGACCCTAGAACCCTCGACCGGGATAATATCGACAACGCTTCAAGGGGTAATATCGACAAAGGCAGAGATACATACACGGAAATTAATGTTATCGGGAGGGGTATATCGACCCCAAGCGTATTGAAGTTATCGGGAGGGTATATGGACCCCCCTCGTGTTGAAGTTATCGGGAGGGTATATCGGCGATGACAGAGGAGAAGATCGAAGAAAAAAAAGAAGAAGAAAAAGAGGAGAAGAACTCCTCTATTCTTTCTTCTCCTCTTTTTTTTCTTCTTCCTCTTCTTTTTTTATCCTCTTCTTCCTCTCATGTTCCACGACCCTCGACCCCGATAACATACATCCATCGATATCATTCCATACATACATATCCTCTTCTTTCTTCTTCTCCTCTTCTTTTTCTTCTTATCCCTCGAGAAAGGAAAATAAGGAAAAGGAAGAAAAGAGGAAGACGGAAGAAGAAGAAGAAGAAGAAGAAAAAAAAAGAAGAAAAAAAAAGAGGAGAAGAAGAAAAAATAGATTTTTTTTCTATTTTTTCTTCTTCTCCTCTATTCCTTTCTTCTTCTCCTTTTCTTTTTCTTCTTTTTTCATCTTCTTATTTATTTCTCATCTTCTTCCTCTCCTCTTCTTCTCCTTTCTTCCTCTTCTTATTTTCCTTTTTCCTCTCATTCTTTTTCTTCTTCTTCTTCCTTCTTCATTCTTCCTCTTTTCTTCCTTTTCCTTATTTTACTTTTTCCTCTACACTAACCTAATTAAAATGCACTAACCTAAAATCGATGTCTACTAACAACCTAAATAAAAAATTAATACATATATGAAAAAACATATATAAAAAAAATGCTATGAACATTATATTCATACATACATATATAGCCACATCCATTCATCATATAGCTATAAACAAAAAATTAATACATATATGAAAAAACATATATAAAAAAAAAATGCTATGAACAGAGCCTCGGCGGCGGTTCACAACGGGCGGCCGGCGAGGGCGACAACGGATCGGGAGGCACGGGCAGGGGCGAGGACGGGCTGGGCGGCGACGGGACGGCGGGCTCGGGCGGCGCTTCGGGCCTTCGGGCGGCGATGACGGCTTCAGGCGAGGCAGGCGACAAGGACGGCGGGCGGGCGACGAGGCGGCGCGAAGCGTGGCGACGACGGGGCGGCGACGACGGCGTCTTGTGGCGACGACGACGAGCTAAGCGTCGAGGCGAGAGGCGGCGTCTGCGGCGGGGATGAGGAACTGAATGAAATTTTTGCCAAGTGTTGTATATATAGCAAGTCCATTGGTCCCGGTTCATGAAACCAACCGGGACTAATGCCCCCCTTTAGTCCCGGTTGGTGCCACGAACTGGGACCAAAGGCCACTTTTCAGCAGCCCAAAGGGCGGGAAGCGTGACCTTTGGTCGGTTGGCACCAACCGACTAAAGTGGCATTAGTCCCGGGTCGTGCACCAACCGGGACTAATGCTTTAGCCCGGTTGGTGCCACCAACCGGGACCAAAGGCCTGTGCTGCCCCGAACCCAAATATTTAGTCCCACCTCGCTAGTTGAGAGGGAGGCGCACCTGTTTATAAGGTGCGGTGCGCCTTCCCTCACGAACTCCTCTCCAAAGCAGGCTTTCGGGCCTAAACTTGCAATCTGTGCCTGTGGGCCTACTGGGCCTCCCGCGGGCCTGAATCCTGGCCTATGGTAGGGTTTCTAGTCGTATTCAGGCCGTGGGGGCCCAGTAGGTGGCACTTTTTTGTTTTTTTTGTTTTCTTTGTTGCTTTATTTATTTTATTTTGTTTCTACTTACAACAAAATACTTATTGTTGCTATTTTTATTTTTTTCTAGTTTTTTTGTTTTGCTTTCTGCATTATTTATTTTTTGTTGTTTTTTGCTTTATCTTTTAATTCTTTTTGCTTTTAGTTTTAGAAAAATTATAAACTTTCTGTTAGTGCCATTAGTTTTCAAATTTGAAAACACTTTTTTTGTTTTCTTTGTTGCTTTATTTTATTTTGTTTCTACTTACAACAAAATACTTATTTTTGCTATTTTTATTTTTTTCAAGTTTTTTTGTTTTGTTTTCTGCATTATTTATTTTCTTTTGGTTTTTTGCTTTATTTTTTAATTCTTTTTTGCTTTTAGGTCAGCAAAATTATAAACTTTCTGTTTGTGCCATTAGTTTTCAAATTTGAATTCTTTGAAATTTGTGTGAATCACAAGTTTTTGAGCTCAACAAGGCGTGTAGAGGGACGGGCTTATAAACCGGTGTGCGCCCTTCGGTTGGCGAGGTTTTCAAATTCATAGTTTTCAAATGAACTCTGAAAAAGTTGGCATAGCATGTGCATGTACAAA
Organism: Aegilops bicornis; assembly: GCA_021605145.1. Classification (NCBI taxonomy): domain Eukaryota; kingdom Viridiplantae; phylum Streptophyta; class Magnoliopsida; order Poales; family Poaceae; genus Aegilops; species Aegilops bicornis. The sequence continues at coordinate 49,864,492 of CM038669.1, forward strand.
ATGCAGACAATGGTATCATACTAAATGCATTACAAAGTTGGCATGGTATCATCATAATAGTTGCGGGAGAAAGTCTTCACTTTTTCTTCGCTTGTGTCGTTTGCTTATTGCACCGTAACCATGAATAATCTTCATCGTTTATCAGGATGCTTGGGTCAGCCTTGACTTTGAAGGGGGGAATTTCATGAAACTTTTCATACTCTTCAGACATATGCATCTTGCCCTCCACTCCCGGGATGTCCCTTTTCCTGAAAGAACTATGTGGCGCTTTGGCTTATTGTATGATGTATTCGCTTCCTTATCTTTTCTTTTCCTCGGTCTGGTAGACATGTCCTTCACATAGATAACCTGTGCCACATCATTGGCTAGGACGAACGGTTCGTCAGTGTACCCAAGATTTTTCAGATCCTTGTTGTCATTCCGTCTTGTGGGTCTACATACCCATACTCCTAACAGATTGACCCACTTGCACTTAAACAAAGGGACCTTAAAATCTACTCCGTAGTCAAGTTCCCATATGTCTACTATGTAACCATAATATGTGTCATTTCCCTTGTCGGTTGCTGCATCAAAGCGGACACCGCTGTTTTGGTTGGTGCTCTTTTCATCTTGGTCAATCGTGTAAAATGTATTCCCATTTATCTCGTATCCTTTCCAAATCATTACAGTCGAAGATGGTCCCACTGGACAACAAGTACAACTCATCACAAACAGTGCTGTCACCTCTGAGGCGTGTTTCCAACCAACTGCTGAAAGTCTGATGTGTTCACATGTAATCCGATCGTCGCCTTTGCTCCGGGTGTTTGGGCGCAGACTGTTCTTGTGTTCATCGACATACAGGGGTCACCAAGGTAGAGTTACGTAGAACTGTGTAGTGTGCTTGAGACCAAGAATATCCGTCCCTGCATATTATTGAGTCCCTTCCAAGCGTGCCTTTTCGGTCAGTCTCCCCTCATACCGCGATTTAGGGAGACCTATCTTCTTAAGGCCAGGAATGAAGTCAACACAAAACCCGATGACATCCTCTATTTGATGGCCCATGGAGATGCTTCCTTCTGGCCTAACCGATTCTGAACATATTTCTTTAGGACTCCCATGAACCTCTCAAAGGGGTACATATTGTGTAGAAATACGGGCCCCAGAATGACAATCTCGTCGACTAGATGAACTAGGACGTGCGTCATGATATTGAAGAAGGATGGTGGGAACAACAGCTCAAAACTGACAAGACATTGCGCCACATCACTCCTTAGCGTTGGTACGATTTCTGGATCGATCACCTTCTGATATATTGCATTGAGGAATGCACATAGCTTCACAATGGCTAATCGGACGTTTTCCGGTAGAAGCCCCCTCAATGCAACCGGAAGCAGTTGCGTCATAATCATTGGTTCTGGAACTTTTTCTCTAGCATATTTATTATACCCTTTATATTCGACGAGAAGCCAGTCGGGACCTTCATACTGAGCAGGCATTGAAAGAATATTTCTTTCTCTTCTTTCGTAAGAGCGTAGCTGGCAGGACCTTCATACTACTTCGGAGGCATGCCCTCTTTTTTCGTCTGGCGTTGCAGGTCCTCTCGTGCCTCGGTGTATGTTTTGTCTTCCCATACACGCCCAAGAAGCCTAGCAGGTTCACGCAAAGGTTCTTAAATCACGTGCATCACGTCAATCGAAGAGCGGACCTCTAGGTCTTTCCAAAGAGGGTAGGTCCCAAAATATAGATTTCTTCTTCCACATGGGTGCAGGATTCTCGGCGTCATTCGGAACAGCTAGTCCGCGGGACCCTTTCCAAAGATTACGTGTAAATCATTGGCCATAGCAAGTACGTGATCACCGGTACGCATGGCGGGCTTCTTTCGGTGATCTGCCTCGCCTTTGAAATGCTTGCCTTTCTTTCTACATTGATGGTTGGTCGGAAGAAATCGACGATGGCCCAGGTACACAGTCTTCCTGCAGCTTCCCAGGTATATACTATCGGTGTCAAGTAAACAGTGCGTGCATGCGTGGTATCCCTTGTTTGTCTGTCACCGAAGGTTAATGAGAGCGGGCCAATCGTTGATGGTCACGAACAGCAACGCCTTTAGGTCAAATTCCTCCTTTTTGTGCTCATCCCACGTACGTACACCGTTTCCATTCCACAGCTGTAAAAGTTCTTCAACTAATGGCCTTTCATTTTGATGAGCCTCGCTTTGAGGAATTCATGGAATAATCCATTTTCATGAGGTACACATCAATGTCGTTCCCGGGTTGCTTAGGGCCTTGGATGAGAACTGGCATCATAATGAACTTCCGCTTCATGCACATCCAAGGAGGAAGGTTATACATACATAGAGTCACGGGCAGGTGCTGTGATTGCTGCTCTGCTCCCGAAAGGATTAATGCCATCCGGCGCTTAAAAGCAAACCATACGTTCCTTGGGTCCTTTGCAAACTCATCCCAGTACTTTCTCTCGATTTTTCTCCACTGCGACCCGTCGGCGGGTGCTCTCAACTTCCGTCTTTCTTCACGGTCCTCAACTGTGCCATCGCATCAACTTGGCATGCTCTCCGTTTACGAGCAGACGTTTCAACCGTGGTATTATAGGAGCGTACCACATCACCTTCGCGAGAACCCTCTTCACAGGAGGCTCGCCGTCAACATCACCAGGGTCATCTCGTCTGATCTTATACCGCAATGCACCGCATACCGGGCATGCGTTCAGATCCTTGTAGGCACCACGGTAGAGGATGCAGTCATTAGGGCATCCATGTATCTTGTCCACCTCCAATCCTAGAGGGCATACGACCTTCTTTGCTGCGTATGTCTTTGTCAGGGCAATTCGTTATCCTTTGGAAGCTTCTTCTTCATTATTTTCGGTAGCTTCTCAAATCCTTTATCGAGCACGGCATTCTACTGCCTTCCTTTGCAGCAATTCGAGTACGGTACCAAGCTTTATGTTGCCATCTTCGCAATTGGGGTACAACCCTTTTTTGTGATCCTCTAACATGCGATCGAACTTCAGCTTCTCCTTTTGACTCTCGCATTGTGTCCTTGCATCGACAATGACCCGGTGGAGATCATCATCATCGGGCACATCGTCTGGTTCCTCTTGATCTTCAGCAGCTTCGCCCGTTGCAGCACCATCGTGCACGTAAATCGCAGTGCATCTTGATGTTCGATAGCATCACCGTATTCAGGGGCACATAGTTGTCATCGTACTCTTCTTCCTCGCCGTCTTCCATCATAACCCTTATTTCTCCGTGCCTCGTCCAAACATTATAGTGTGGCATGAAACCCTTGTAAAGCAGGTGGGTGTGAAGGATTTTCCGGTCGAGTAAGACTTCGTATTTCCACATATAGGGCATGGACAACACATAAAACCATTCTGCTTGTTTGCCTCAGCCACTTCGAGAAAATCATGCACGCCCTTAATGTACTCGGAGGTGTATACATCACCGTACATCCATTGCCGGTTCATCTGCGTGCATTATATATAATTAAGTGTGTCAAAAATCATTACAGAACATCATGAATAGATAATTAAGTGACAAAATTAATAGAAGTTCATCATCACATAAAAACCCAAGTACATACATAGTTCTCATCTAACAACATAAAGCTCTGCAGAGCATCTAAATTAATTAAACCATACATTGAAACTATGTAAAACATTTCAATGCGAAAACAAATGCAATCATAATCGCAACCAAGGTAACAACTGATCCAACGGCATAATGATACCAAGCCTCGGTATGAATGGCATATTTTCTAATCTTTCTCATCTTCAAGCGCATTGCATCCATCTTGATCTTGTGATCATCGACGACATCCGCAACATGCAACTCCAATATCATCTTCGCCTCCTCAATTTTTTTATTTTTTCCTTCAAGAAATTGTTTTCTTCTTCAACTAAATTTAACCTCTCGACAATAGGGTCGGTTGGAATTTCCGGTTCAACAACCTCCTAGATAAATAAAATCTATGTCACGTTGGTCGGCATAATTTTCATAAACAATAAATGAACCAATAGTTATGAAAAGATAATATATACCACATCCGAATCATAGACAGGACGAGGGCCGACGGGGGCGAATACCAAAACCATCGCACTATATAAGATGCAATAATAAAAGTAATAAAATCTTATATTTACTAATTAGAGGCACCATACGAGTCTTCACGTTAATCCACATCAGCAAGATTAATGTAGCCATTAGATTTAAAAGTTAATGGTCAAGATATATTAGAAGACCGTACAAAATTTAAGAAAAAAATATAGCACGTACATAAAAAGGATTAAACCAACACGTACATGCACGTGAAGCTTCAACCTACCCAAGTCCACGTGCCTTGCTTTGTAATGGAAAAAGAGATACATACATCAGAGTCCTCAGTACCTACGTTTCCTATATAAAAATAGGCATGATTCAGTTTCAACCTGTAGAAAGTCCACGTGCCGTCTCCGTTTGTGATGGAAAAAGCATGTACAATAATTTAATTGTCAGGATCTATTAGAAGACCCTAGAAGAATTTTAGTAGAAAAATCAGTGTGTATATAAAACAGATTAAACCAACATATACATTATTTAACACGTACATGGAAGAGTCCTCGGCAACCATGTTAACTTTCAACCTACACAAAATCCACCGGCCTTCCTTTGATATGGGGGAAAATGGGTACATAAAAGAGTCCTCAACGCCTACGATTTCCACCAGAAAGAGCCCCATGTTAGAAAATTTTATGTTTACTAATTTCAAACACCAATCAAGGCTCCACCTTAATGCTAGAAAAACATAATAAATTGTCTGTTAGATCGGCAATTTATAAATTTGCAGCCGTAGGATGAAGTGCCTAAGTCCTCACACTCTATCCCACGTTCACAACTAAAAGGAAAAAAAAGGTGCCTCAAAGAGTCCTCACAATTCTTCCCACGTTCACAACTAAAAAGAAAAAAGGTGCCTCAAAGAGTTAATTAAGCAGTTTCATTCCTCGATTAAAACTTAATGTAGCTGCAGCGGTGCATGAAGCCTAGCATGCCCCTCTGCTATCCCACGCAAGTAAGTTGTCTTTTCCATGGTCTCTATCTCCCTGCGATTCCTAAAATAAACGAATTAATCTATGTTGCCCTGTCGAGATACATGCTACGGCAAGAAGCATTGGCGCACTTCTTGACAACAAAAAACCATTGGCGCAAGCCTGATCTGGTGATTTTCCGAATGCAACTCACCGCGACTCTCCGGCCGGCATTATGGCGCTGTCTAAAGCTGGCCTCCGATATGCGTTGATTGCCAATTTTGGCATTGATAAACGCACATAGATAAAGCTAGCCGGCAGCCGTATACCTATACGATGCATGGTGCACAGACGTACATACGTACACTCCTGGATCTTGACCCAATCCATCACACCGATGGTGTTCAGGCTTTTGAGTTGATGAAATTCCTGCAGAAGGATTTGCAAACGACCCCCTTTTCCTCCTTTCCAGATTTGGCCGGTGTTTGCGGATCACCGGCGGATCATGTTCTGACCGCCTGCTCCTGGAGTAGACGACCAAAAGAGGCACAATCTCCACCTCGAAATCTACTCCGATCTTCCATAAGCAATTGTGATAACGTCAACCAAAATAACAAGATCTCTATACATCTGCGCTGGAGTTGACCTGGAAAGTTTGTTTCTTGATATTCAGTTTTTCCAGCGATTATATTCATCGATGAGGCGCTCAATGAATCTCCCCGTAATCAAACAGTGGGTTACTTTCATGTGCAGGATTTGTTCGCATACACCTGAAATCCAACAATTACGAAAAAAGTAGCTTAAAACGGCCTCCACTAACTGGACATCATGATAAAGTAACTTGAGGAAATCATATTCTGTTTTACTTTAAAATATGAAAATTTACATGCGTGTAAGCATATATAGACACGTATATAAATATGAGGAAACATCTTTTTCAAATTGACAAAATAGGAAATTAAGTTATTCATGCACTAAGCGACACTAGGTAACAGTAACATATGCCGTAAAAATATATTAAAATTTCCATAAGTATCATAAATTATCATAATATTTTCTGTGAGTCAAATATTGTCACAATATTTTACCAAATTTCACATATGTATGTCGTATGTGGCCTCTACATTTGCGGATTTTAACCATTTTTATAACATAAAACTACCGTATGTCTTGCAAAGTTGAATATAGTGACCAAGGTTAAATAATTAGTTTTACTGTTGAGAAAAATGTAAGTTAATGTGTAATGGGAATTATATAGAACTCTCAACTGAACTGAGTGATTTATTTTTTCAGAGCAAACACTAAATTATGTGTCACTTGGAGTTCTTTTTCCTGAGCATGTCACATGGAGTTTTGGTTTGGGAAACCGATAAAAATATTACAAAGATATGGTGCTAGATCTGCTAAAACTAATTCTAAATTATAATGCCAAAGATAGAGTACAAAAATCTAAGCATAATAACTAAAATGAACGATTCAAAAATAATAACATAGTAATATACGATTCAAAATATTACATAATAAAAATCACATTCCAAATAAGGGGGGTACTTATTTCATAGACATGTATGTGGCAAAAGACAACATTTTGAGTCATATTTGCTAAAATATTTCCAAATACAAAGTTACAACATTGATTTTTAAAAATTATAAGAATTATCAAAAACTGGGTTCTAAAAAGTGTTCAAACTCAATAGGAATGAATAGGGAAATTACTTTCGTAATGCTAAGATACATGTCAATTTTGTCAAGACCAATTACCGATATGTTTAATATTGGTTGCATTACGCGTGATGTGGTTCCGTGTCATACTCCCTCTGTCCCAAAACAAGTGTCTCAATAGTACAAAGTTGTACTAAAGTTAAGATGCACGGATGGAGTATTGGTGCAAGTATACAACTGTTATTCCTTAAATTAACTGTACGAATGCACATATTAAACAATTATGTACGTTGAAGTGTTGAAAGATCACACAAATAAAATTTTCTACGTCTTTGTCGTGAGAAAAGAAACAGACATCAATATGAGAAACTATGACCTATCATCAATGAGAAAATGTAATGAAAAGTCAAATATGATGGAAACACTACTTGATAGGTGGCGTCGACATGTGGAGGCTGGAGGGAGAGCAACTCAAAAAACGCCGGCTTCAAACAACTAATGATCACTACAAGTACAGAAGTAAAAACATTTGAAAACTAGCCCGTGCAGATGCACGGGTTGATGACTAGTAATACAAGTAAGAATATTTTTTCTTTCAGAAAGAAGATAAGAACAAGAGGCTCACCACGGTGGTGCTGGTGATGAGATCGGCGCGGGTGATCGGCGGTGAAAGGCAGGGACGGGGCGTGACAGACCGCTAAACCTAGACAAATATTGAGGAAAATGGAGGTTGGAGGTCGAGCTTGGAGAGGAGAAAGCTTAAGTAGTGTGGCTCGGGCATTTCATCAAACACCTCATGTGCATAGGAGGTGAGCTAGAGCACCACAAAGCCCCCCCTCGCCGGCAAGAGAAAAACAGAGCACTGGAGTGCTCTGCTCGCGAGCGAGGGGTATATATAGGCAGCACTATTGGTCCCGGTTCGTGGCATGAACCGGGACCAAAGGCCACCAACCGGGACCAATAGTGATGGACCAGGAGCCAGGCCCATTGGTCCCGGTTCGTCTCACCAACCGGGACCAAAAGGTCCGGACGAACCGGGACCAATGGCCCACGTGGCCCGGCCGGCCCCCTGGGCTCACGAACCGGGGTAAATAGCTCCATTGGTCCCGGTTCTGGATTGAACTGGGACTAATGGGCTGAACTGGCCTGGGCCATTGCCCCCTTTTCTACTAGTGCACTATACCTATGTTGAAAGAGGCGGATCAAACCCTAGGTTATGTTTTCACCCATGTTGGAAAAAACATTCGTAGCCACCTACGCCAATGACGTACACACGTCTTGAACAACGCTTGGTACTGCGCTCGTTGTAGCATAGACCACATTCGAAATTGGTGCGTACACTGGAAAATAACCCGCAAAGCAGAAGCATTTTGTCGTGAAAAACCAAATCATTTATACATAGCCAAAGCTATCAAATTAAGGCATACACTCTCATCCTTATTAGCGTATTGACCCTATTTGGAATATTGTTCAACTAGTTACAAAAAACTACTGTGGGTGGATACAAATTTGATGTTATTCAGATGACTGCCAACGTAAAAAGTGCAAACTTGCATTAAAAAAAGATGTTTGATTGTCATGAATATAAGAACAACACCTTTTGCTACCTGGCCAGTTGCGCCGTGCAAGATTGCCTTTGGATAACACAACTCCCCTAGAAAGAAATCACATGAAGATTTTCATTTTCGTGGTATCTTGGACTTCCAAAGTTTCTTGTTATTACTCATCGATACTTCAGAATGTGTTAGTGCATGATACATACTGTCTAATGCGAAAGACCCTGGTGTAGTAAGGTCTCAGTAGAACACATCCTAACCTTTTGTTAGGTTAATCGAATCCAGCCAGGATAAAAAAATATATTCCATGACACAAGTTGGGGGTGAATCAAATCCCGCCTGAATGAAATATTCGCTGGGGATAAACTAAGCACTTGCACAATAGTATTGTTCTTATCGCGAGCAATGGTGTATAAGACTCAATATTGTTCTCAAAGACTGGCATTGCCTCGCCAGATGTCTTCCTAGAAACAAATCTCCAGCCCATAGTCTATCACGAAAGATCCAAAGCAAAAGAGATGTTTCTTTATCACCATTAGGCAAGCCCAAAACCGTGAGTCGCCAGATTTTTCTATATGCCTAATACAGCATCTTTTGGTCTAGATACTTGTTGCGCAACATGATTTACGAAACACCATCCTCGGTAAGAAGTTTACACATTCATTTACTGAGTAGGGCCTTATTGACCTGTAGGTCATGAGCGCCAAGGCCACCTTGGTCTTTCGGCCTACAAACCATGCTCTATTTGGCTAGCCTATATTTCTTCTTTTCACCTTCTTCTTTCCAGGAGAATCTGGATCTAAAATAGTCCAGTCTTTGCAGGACCCCTTTTGGGAGTTGAAAGAAAGAAAGAAAGCATATAGGAACCATATTTTTGAGGACAAAATTAATCAAAACCATATGTTCTCCAAGTGAGAGCAGCTTGTCTTTTCAACTGCTCAACCATTTTTCTAGACGCTCCTCTAAATGCTTTCACTTGTCAATGGTGAGACGCTGATAATGAATCGTTATTCCCCAGATATTTAATCAGGAATTGGCCATGTGCGCAACTAAACAGGTCAGCATAACCATTCGCCTCGTCAACAGAACAAATCACTTTTTTATGGAAGTTAATTTTGAGACCTGTAATTTGCTCAAACGCTGAAGAAAAGAGTTTTAGGTTTTGAGCCTTCTAATACATCTTCAATGTATCTATAATTTTTATGTCTCTAAAGTATTTGTACGTGTGGGGCATTGCATTGACGTCGACACTACGAGTACAATTTATTTACATGTAATACGAGAACTCTTATATGTCGTCTCCTATATCAACTCCAAATATTCGCATCAATGTCGACATGTGCTTGTAAACACCTTCTTCATAGTGAAATTACGCCTCATGTGTCTGTCGTTATTTCCCGTAAGGGGCACTACTAGAAATACCACTACTAATGGCGCACCTAATATGACCATTAATGGCGCATCAGAGGTGCGCCATTGACAGCACGCCATTAATAACTTTTACTAATGGCGCACCAGGTGGTGCGCCATTAGTATATGCAAGGGTGCGCCATTAGTATGCCTCCCAGGGGGCATGTATATCCAGGTGCTTTGGCATACTAATGGCGCACCACCTCCGGATGCGCCATTAGTAACCGCAGCATACTAATGGCGCACTTCCTGGTGATGCGCCATTAGTATGCACTGTCATACTAATGGCGCACTGTCATGTGATGCGCCATTAGTATGAATATTAGGTTTTTTTTATTTTTTTTATTTTCTGTTTTTTGCACAGGTTACAAAATGTATAATTTGACAAAATATAGACAGCACACATCAACAATAGATTCATCAAATACAATAGAAGATTAGTCCTTGAATACAATTCATCATATTAGTCTCCGAATACAATTCATCATATTAGTCTCCGAATTGAAAAGACCGAACGAAGATAGAACATTATATTACAAGTCTCGAGACCGCGAGTAGCGAGTTTATCTTCGCATTACAAGTCGATATCGATCATCTAAACTACCATCACATAGAAGAGAGCTGCGGTCATCACGATGAGCATCATCACGATGAAACTTCGTCTTCATCCGGTTCCTCCAACGCTCCTTCCCTCTCCCGCTAGATAGCGGGCGTATCTAGATTCGGCCTCGGCCCTAGTGGTGTACCCTTTGTAACTGTTACCGCTGAATCGGTGAACCTGTCTCCGACACTCCTCCCGATCATCGTAGACTCCGGGAACCTTACCCTTGTACACGACATACGTCGGCATCGCTATGCACTAGCCAAGCGAAGCGTTAGTACCAATTCACAGACAATACATAAGCAATATATAAGTATGCAACAGAGCGATCGGAAGAGAAAAGCAAGACATTAATAGCATCGATTACATCTAAGTTGAGCGACTCTCGAAACCAAAGAGACATACTACAAGTTCATTAAAGTTTAATTACAACATGACCCAATCGATGTTTGAGAACTGAACAACTCGACTCAAGGGACCGTAAGCGTGGATGAAGCCGCCGTCTATCGTGGGAGTCATGAAAGAGCAGGCGTTGTCATCCTGCATTTGTAGCATTGTGTCGATGTCACTGTTGGACGGTTGATTTACGAGGTAGAACTGCCCGAGTGCGAAGGACATCTTGATGGATGATTTCCATAAACTCCATTGGATGCGAAAGAATTCTTGTCGGAGGTCCGCGTCTGGATTGCCGACGCTCGCGGCCCAATCTTGGAGTTTACTCGGTAGCGAAGTTGATGATGGTCCCGTCACGATCGCCCGCATGTGATGGATGGCGTAGTAGGCACCCTTCCGACCGCCAGCGGCTGCTTGACGCAGCGTAACGTCAGATTGTGGGAGAACACGTGCTTGCCGTGCCACGAATAGGCACGGTGAAGGTGCCTCCAGATTTGGCGTGGCCGGGAGAACATCATCAAGAACCTTCTTGACATTTGTGTAGTCTACGTTCAATCGACGGTCCGGGTCGAAATACGTGGCCATGGAATATTTAGGGCTTAGGAGGATGGCGTGCAACGTGTGTCACTGCAGAAAACACGGAATGTTAAAAGAAAAGCGATCGAAATGTAAGAATTCATATGTTACGGGCGGTTGAGGGAGGACTTACTCGGAAAGTAAGGCACGAGGAAGTTATCCTTTTCTTGGTTTGCGAATGGCGCCTTCGAGGTAAGAACTTCGCGACTTGCCGGTCCCTCAAAGACTTTGCCCAAGATCTTGGCACGCATGTAGAAGGGTGGACTATCACGATGTCCGGGGTCTTGTCGCGAATGATCCGCATCTCCATACTCAGCGAAAATAGCGAGCGAAGGTGTAGTGCAGCGGATGAAGGTTCAACATAGCGTGGATGTCATCAAAAGCAGGACGATCGTACGCCCGATGGAGTTATCCACAAAGCCCTTGCCCTCTGGCACCTTGGCCGCGAAAACCGGGTATGCCACATCCTTCTCCCTGAGACGCCGCTTCTCCAAAGAAAGAACAACATCATGCAGACTCCGCATAGCACCGGTTGCAGCATTGAGCATATTTGTCGGTAGCATCGCCCTACCCGCCACATGCACCCTCCTCGAGATATCCTGCGGTGAAGGTGGCCCGTCCACGAGCACGGATCGTACTCGGTGCGGCTGGCTCGCACCCTTCTTAGTCTTTCTTTTGCGTGCCTTCTTCTTCTCCTGTAATGGGACCGAGTTTTGCTCACAGACCGCCTTCTTGAGTGTGTTGGGGCTGATAATATTTTGCACCTCGCCTATCGAGGCTCGGTGAAGTCGGCGGTGGAGGCGTCTCACGAGAGCTGAACGCCAGACGGCGCTGTTGCAACTTGGCTTCTCCAGCGGTACGAGCTAGATCGCACACGTCTTTTGTTGGGTTTGGTTCTTGAGAAGGAGGCCCCATGAAGTCGCCATCGTACCCATGCTCGGCAAAGAAATCGATCGGCGTTGCCAAATGCATCATAGTCGTCGTCGTCGTCATTACGATCACATGCCATATGCATGTTTGGATCCGATGGCATAGGGATGTCCGGCACCGTTCTGGCGGTCTTGCCATGGGGCCGACTTGGCGCCAAGACGACCGTTGGCGGTGTTGTCTTTGGGGTGGTGCCCCGCCCCCAAAGCGAATCTGGCTCTTCGGCCAAAGCGAGGGCCAGCTTCAGGCGGCCGAGGGTCATCACGTCATCATCGTCGGCCCCGACGGGTCGATTCGGAGGTAACAAGTCGTCACACTGGCAGCACCGAACCGGTTGAACCCTAAACAAGTTGGGTGGCATCTGGGTACCGTGGAACAAGGTTGCCGGTTGAGCGATTTTGCCCTTGGCGACATCGACCAACTCGTTGTTCACGAAGTGGAGGAGAGTGCTGCAGGCGTCGGCGGCGCCTGCGAAAACATGTAGGGCGTCGAGGATGCCCGATCAAAGGCAAGGAGATGAAGTCCTCGGCGAGAGAGGCTTAATTAGTTACCGTGATGATGGCGTCGAGCTCGGCTAATGTAGAGGCACCGCCAACGGTAGCGTGCGATGGACGGAGGGGCCGCTTGCTGCAGAGGTGCCGGCCGGCGTACACGGGTGCATTAAGCTCCGTGCGGCGTCGGAGACACCAATGCCGCCTCATGGAGGCACCAATGGCCCCGCCATCGCATTATGCGAGTTGCTGGCCGTGAAGCTAGGAATCGGGGCGGCCTGTTGGCCGCCCGCAATCCACGCACTCAACCCCGAGATCAAAGGTAGGCACAAGGCGGTGATCGTCGCTCCAGTCGTTGTTCCACTTGCTCTTGGACAATCTCCGGAATCCGCGCCACATGCCTTGAGTTCTTGAACCTCTCGCGCTGGCTTTCCGAGCTGGTCTTTTTCTCCTTCCGCACACCAGCGGTATAGTATGACCCCATTTTGTCGACAAGCCTTTGCGGCCACCACGACCGGTGACGTCGACTTCTTGAGCTTATCCTTGTTCTTCATTACATTCAACCCCTATTTAGAGTGGTGTCCCAAGGGTTGCTCTGAGTCGACCCAGCATCTGCTTTTCGATCGCTGCGGAAGGAATGTGAACCATTTAGAAATTCGGCTTCATTAATTAGAATGCAACCATATGGAGCTAATTACGCGGGGTGTATTCCTTACGAGAACAAGCTCAAGCTGCACGGTCTTGGATCCGTGGTAAGCTCCTTTGTTTTCGGGTCCTTCTTGTACCGGCCACGACAAAGTTCTGATGCGCTTGTCACCGCCGTATGTATCGAAGAGGGCGGTAGGCCTTGCTCGCACGGTCCGCCTCCTCCTTGTCCCATATAGGCTCCGCCACTCTGTAACCGCCGGGACCGAGTGTGTGTTCCCCTATGTTCAGCTCCGCATTTGTTTCCCCACTCACTTGATTGGGAGCTTGCGGTGCTCGAGCAATTGATCTTGAAGTCGTTGTAGTCATCTTCGGTGATCGAAGGATTTTTCTCCTTGATCTTCTCATAACTCTCACCTTTCTCGATCATTCTCTTCACATTGCTTTTCCAAGTAGACAGGGCCTTGCTCATCTTCGTGAGGGCAGCATTGATCACTTTATTCCCTTTGAGGCTTGTGTTTTCAAATTCAGCGGGGAACTTGTATCGTTCGTGCAGCTTCGTGAAGAGGAGGTTGCGCAAATTCCCTCGGTCAGGATGCCTCAGGTTCTCGGTGTTGATCGAGGCGGTGCTCGGACAATGCACCCGAGCTGAAGCGAGTACCCCTTGACTATTCGTTCGGCGCCGTTGGATTCCGTTGGAGTCCACTTGATAACTTCCTCCTTGAGGGTGCGGAGCACGATCGGGCGCCAGTCCTTCCGTTGCCTCTTCGGTGGCTGCCATCATGCGTGCGCCGCCATCATCGATGGTGGCATCCTCGGCGGCACCATCGGTGGTGGCATCGGTGTGGTCATCCTCGGTGGCACCATCCGTGGTCTCGGGATCGATGGGGAAGGCGGCGGCCTCATACAAGTGAGGTTGTTCCTCCATCTCTGGGACAGCTCGAGAATGCCTTACCGCCCGAACCCCGGCCTCATCGTTGTGGGCCATGTTTCTCTCTAAATAGAAACAAAGTTTGGTCAAAAAGTTGGTTATTGTCAAGGAACAAGATCATGGTCTCATCATTTAGGGTTTGTCGACACGAGGCATCCTAAAATCTAAGCTTTTATCATTGAGGGTTTTTCGGCGCAAGGCACCCTAAAAGCCTAACTTTTCATCATTTCGGTTTTATCGACACCGAGGCACCCTAAAAGCCATGCATTAGTCACAAGTACGCCGGGGCACTTGATCCTACTTAATTAACTAATAAGATACCCGGCCCATGCATTAGTCACAAGTACCCCATATGTCCTATTTTTAGCAAAGTCATGCTAAAATTCACGGAAAATTTCAGCATGACCTTTGCTGAAAATAGGACATATGGAGTACCAATTTGCCGGAACGGAAGTTAATCGACATTCCGCAAACTCAAGGGCCTCTCGGGGTACCTGCAATATCATCACGACACGATGGTCGGAGACAAAACCCAACAAACTAGCAAAATCATCACAAATTGTTTTACATTAAAGATGATCATCATCTTTACAAGTCTTTCTCAATGTGATCACAAGTAATTTAGAGGCATCACAAGTAATTCAGAGCATCACAAGGCATTAGTAGTTCAGTACATGAACAAGTTTTAAAAGCACATCAATATGTATTGTATTTCATTGTGGAGTTATATACAGTATGTTACAACAAAGAAACAGCTTAATCCATGCCTCAGCTTATCAACAGTCATTACTTGTCAAATAGAAGAAGGAACAATTTACTTGTGACATAGTTACAAATGATGACAGAATAAAGCAACACCCTACACTAGCCTAAAAACAAGTGAAGTTTCACCCATATAAGAACAAGTGAATTCTAGTCCCATTGACACTCCTGGTTTTCTACAAACACCAAGTACTAGGGCACACAAAAGTTCTGAAATTTGTGTGCCTAACTGAATTTACTGAATTTTCAGTAACCGAATAAACTGAATTTTCAAAACTGCAAGAAGCCAATTAAAAAAATCCTCTCATCTCATATGAGGATTGTTAACTGCTGCCAAACAGGCCTGGGACAGACCCATGTTCATGTAGGTGTGTACTGTAGCTGTTTGGTACTTGTGGAAAGAACGAAACAAAATGTTTGGCTCTCTAGATTTAATCATGATTTTGCCATTGTTGAGATATAGGGAGGAAGTCTGAGCTTGAGGATTTCATAAGCTCCCTAGTGCAACAAATTACCTAAAAACCTTGTACTAGTATCTTATCTTTTGGTTAGGGTCAAAGACCCTATACCTTATACATACCATGTATCTTTAATTTTGTTTTATTAATACAAGAAAAGAACATAAACAAAATCGAAGGTGCCTTTGAAACACACTTGAAGGAGAAATGCTTGTCCAAACAACCTATCAAGGGCCTACATTTTGTGCACTGTGAAGACCTGAGCCGAATATGTTGGGCCATGCAATGCACGACTAGTATTAGTTCTCTCGACCATTCGAAGTCGTGGAACAAGAACTTAATTATATATCAGCATCCGGAGAAGCGAAAGAATTCCCGCATCTAACTAGCTTTATGCGAGAAAGAAAGAGAGGACATGACTAGGCTAGATGCTTTGGAAAACCTATGCTCAAATTTACTGGTGGACTCCACACTTTGCAAAAACATTTAAACTAAACCATATCTGGGTTTTGGACGGTGGTTTTGCAGTTCAGGATTTACAAAATTCATGGAAAATCAGGGTTTAGGAACATTGTGAAATTTAACCTACAGTAAATTCCTCAAAAAATATGACTATTAATTTGTGATCTACTACTCGAATATTGGTGTCACATTGGCAAGCAATAAATCAGATATGTTCTTGACACGGCACAATCTATTTAATATTGTTTTTAGAAAAAATCTTTTAAATATTAATTTGTGGTTTTGTGCTCTGCTAAAGAAAAATAAAGCACAATATCACATCGAGTACTCTGAGAACAAATGAAAACAAAGAGATAGGCAGAGCTAGATGTGTTCCGATGGTGAAGTTGTATTTCCTAAGACAATGGAGTGATCATCGGTGTCGAGGGAGGAGGGTCGAGGGAGGCGGGTCGACGGTGGTGAAGTAAGTACCTTGGGCGTGGTCGAGGGAGGCGGGTCGACGGTGGTGTGGACGGGCGGGGTCGAGGTGGGGCAGCGGCGCTGGGCGGGGTCAAGGCGGCTGGGCGGGCGGGCGGGGTCCGGCGGCGGGTCGGGCGGCGTCTGGGCGGCCCGGGCGGGGTCGGGCGGCGTCTGGGCGGCCCGGGCGGCGTGGTCGGGCGGGTCGAGGCGGCGGCGCTGCATCCAAGCAAGGCCCGGGGCGAGGAGAGGGCGATGGAGGGAGAGGGCGAGGGCGAGGGCGAGGGCGAGGGCGGCAGCGGCGGCGGTGGGGCGAGAGGAGAGAACTGGGGGGATCGGGTCGCCCGCCCAACCGCGATTAAAGGGTTTTTGGCGGTTTTTATGCCCCCCTCTTTAGTCATGGCGACGAGACCATGATTAAAGGTACCTTTAGTCGCGGGTCGCCCGCCCAACCGCGACTAAAGGGTTTTTGGCGACCAAAGGCCTTGTCTTGGCGCCCAAAAGTTTAGTCCCACCTCGCTAGTTGAGAGAGCTCGAGAGTGGTTTATAAGCTGCTGCGCCCACCCTCTCGAGCTCCTCTCAACTGCAGGCTTCAGGCCTAATCTGTCACTAGCTATGTGCTGTGGGCCTACTTGGCCTCTGCGGGCTGAATCACAGCCCATGTAGGGTTTCTAGTCGTATTCAGGCCGTGGGGGTCCGATGGGCGGCACTATTTTTTTCCAGTTTTTTGTTTTGTTTTCTGCATTATTATTTATTTTTTGTTGTTTTTGCTTTATTTTTTAATTCTTTTTTGCTTTTAGTTTTAGAAAAATTATAAACTTTACATTAGTGCCATTAGTTTTCAAATTTGAAAACACTTTTTGTTTTCTTTGTTGCTTTATTTATTTTATTTTGTTTCTATTTACAACAAAATACTTATTGTTGCTATTTTAGTCATGGTCGCCTGGCCCAACCGCGACTAAAGGGTTTTTGGCGGGTTTTTATGTTCGCTTCCCTCTTTAGTCGCGGTTGGCGACGAGACCCGCGACTAAAGGTACCCTTTAGTCATGGTCGCTGCCCAACCGCGACTAAAGGGTTTTTGGCGACCAAAGGCCTTGTCTTGCCTCGCCCAAAAGTTTAGTCCCACCTCGCTAGTTGAGAGAGCTCGAGAGTGGTTTATAAGCGCTGCTGCGCCCACCTCTCGAGCTCCTCTCAACTGCAGCTTTCGAACCTAATCATCACTAGCTATGTGCTGTGGGCCTACTTGGCCTCCTGCGGGCCTGAATCCTGGCCCATGTAGGGTTTCTAGTCGTATTCAGCCGTGGGGGTCCGATGGCGGCACTATTTTTCCAGTTTTTTGTTTTGTTTTCTGCATTATTATTTATTTTTGTTGTTTTTTGCTTTATTTTTTAATTCTTTTTTGCTTTTAGTTTTAGAAAAATTATAAACTTTCTGTTAGTGCCATTAGTTTTCAAATTTGAAAACACTTTTTTGTTTTCTTTGTTGCTTTATTTATTTTATTTTGTTTCTACTTACAACAAAATACTTATTGTTGCTATTTTAGTCATGGGTAGCCTGCCCAACCGTGACTAAAGGGTTTTTAAGCGGGTTTTTGCGTTCCGCGCCCCACCTTTAGTCGCGGTTGGTCTGGCCAACATGACTAAAGGCCTTCGCAGGTTTAGGGTTTTAGCCCCCCCAAACCTGTTTTCTGATTAATTAGTATTGTTATCTTTTTAATTTGAATAGTTTTCTGTTTAATTTGAATAGTTATATATCTTTTGTGCTTTATTTTAATTTTGAAGGAGTTTCACATATTCTACGGTACTACATACATGCATATGAATGTACAATTACAAACAAATTTGAAATTAGAACCAAAAAGAATTCAAGAGGAATATACAATACTAAGAGGGAGAGAAGCTGGCGAGGGGATCGGGCGAAGGGGATCGGGCGAAGGGGGGCCACAATACTAATGGCGCACCTCACCGCGGTGCGCCATTAGCATGTCCACACTAATGGCGCACCTCACCGTGGTGCGCCATTAGTATTTTTTTTTATTTCCACAAAAGCCAAAAGGTTATCTACTACCAGAACCTATCCATGTCAAGCCCACTCTACTAGCTCGACTGGTCAGCCTCCAGTTCTCACACCAGGAGGTCCTGGGTTCGACTCCCAGGCTCCACAATTTTTTTAGCATTTAAAAAGCTATTTGATACTTATTTATGTTTAAATATGTTCAAACTTGTTTAAATAATAACAGTAATATTTTTTTATAAGACAGTAGCATTTAAAAAGCTGTTTGATACTTATTTTTATAAGACGGTCTTGTGAGTGCGGGGTGTGTGGCCGGTTGAGTAGTGGAATCGAGGGTGCGGGGGTGTGGCGGCCGGTGGGCTGGGGGTGCTCGGCGAGGGACGGATCTGGCGAGGTGGGACAGCGATCGAGATGGAGGGATCGAGGTGGGCTCCACAAATTTTTTAGCATTTAAAAAGTTGTTTGATACTTATTTGTGTTTAAAAATGTTCAAACTTGTTTAAATAATAACAGTAATATTTTTTATAAGACAGTAGCATTTAAAAAGCTGTTTGATACTTATTTTTATAAGACAGTAGCATTTTTTTATAAGACAGTAGCATTTTTTATAAGACAGTAGCATTTAAAAGCCATTTTAAAAGATGGAGGGAATCGAGGGTGCGGGGGGTCGGCGGCCGGTGGACTGGGGTGCTTTCGGCGAGGGGGCGGATCTGGCGAGGTGGGATAGCGATCGAGATGGAGGATCGAGATCGAGTGTCCATGAAATTTAAAAATATTCATGATAGTTCAAAAGTACCCATGAAATACAATCGAGAAATGAAGGCTACGATTTAAATACAATCGATCTTAGCTAGCTATCTGTTCACAATCTTCTTGCCCTTCTTTTTCGCAAATGGAGTTCTTACGTGGAACGGACGTCCTTTAGGTAGGGTGGTCCTGCTTCTTCTTGTGGTGTATCTGCTACTTCATCATCGTCGTCATGTTCGATCCTCGGGTCGCCCGTGCTTGTCGAAGTCTTGCTCATTGGCTACTCCATCCATTCCGATGATCTTCCTTTTGCCTCTCCTCACGACAACACGACCGGGCTTTGGCGGGTCGGTAATGAAGAAGCATTGGTCCACTTGGGAAGCCGTACCCATGGCTCATTTTTCGCGGTGACGCTTATGCGCCATGGTCTTGGATTTGGCCGGGTATAACCATGGTGGTGAAATACGGTCTTCTTTTATAGCGTTCTTGGCCCATCGACACGGAACATCGAGACCTTCTCTCGGCGTAGCTCAGCTCCCAGATCTCCTCGATCCTTCCGTAGTATCTATCCTTGTCGTTACGGTGTAGGATTCCATCGTTACCGGAGTTACGATAACCATCGCTCTTCATGTCCTTGGCCTCGGTGTAGAATGTGTAGCCGTTGATATCGTGACGCCTCATAGGTCATCGAGGTTGTGCTCGGCGCCTGTGACAAGGCGAATATGAGTTGTTCTTCCGGAAGAATCCTCATGTAAAGGGTAAGGCGAAGCTTCGCTTGAACCAACGCGTGAAACATGAGTTGTGCTCTTTGAGTGTATCTCCGTCCGTCCTCTGTTGGCCTCGGTCATTGTCGTCTTTTTAATAAAGGTTTTGTGCTCTACCACCCAAGGATCGACCACGTCTATGTGTTGTAGCGCGACTAGGTTTGCTCTTTCAAAGTCGTGAGTCGACCCTCGAAGTCGACATGCATTTCATGGCGACCCTCACGGTGACCCCATCCGGTGAGCCTGCCGAGGTGCCCGCTGACGGGCGGACCAGCGGGGTTCTCGATGCCTAGATAATTAAATGCGAGAGGAGATGCACTCTTGATTGAAAGCCCCGGCTATGCTTCCTACGGGCGTGACATGTTGCGAACGTATCCTTTGATGACACCATTCATCCTTTCGAGCGGCATCATCTTTGTGCAGGAGCGTCGGCCGAGTTGGATGATATCCTCCACTATATGGACCAGCAGATGCACCATAACGTCGAAGAATGCGGGCGGGAAGTACATCTCAAGCTCGCATAGTATCACCACGATCTCTTCCTGTAGCCTTCGAGTTGCCTCACGCCAATCGACTTCCGAGAGATGGCGTCGAAGAAGTTGCATAGGCCAAATAGCGTTTTCACGGACGTGCGCGTCCATGATCCCATGGATTACTGGCCGGAAATGTCTGCGTCATCGACGCGTGGCGGTCGTGAGACTTCATCGCTGAACTTCGCTTATTTGGGTCTAGGTATCTCGCTTATCTTCCCAGCGTAACCGTAAGGAAGTTTTACTCCTAGGAGGCGGTGAAAAACTGCTCGATCTCCTCGACTTAGAGTGAAGCACGCGGGAGGGTAGTCATTTCCGGTCTTCTTGGCCTTTTTGCCTTTGCGGCGACTTTACGTGTCTGCTTCGCCTCATCATCATCATCATCATCATCATCATCATATATAGCGTGAAGCTCCTGCACGATGCCCATTGATTTCAAGTCCGCCCTTGCTTCGGCCCATCTTTGGTCCTCTACGGCATGTTGAGCAGGGTACCAAGCAGACTCGCACACGTTCTTCGTGATATGCATGACATCAAGGCTGTGAGGCACACGGTGGATCTTCCAAAGACGGCAAGTCCCGGAAAAGCAGACCTCGTTTTCCATACCTTCAGCGGCTCTGGCGCCTTCGCTTCTTTCGGCTCTGGCGCCTTTTGCTTCTTTCCGGCGGTGGGCAGTCTTTCCAATTTTCCAACAGCTTGTCTATTTCCTCGCCGCTCCTCGTACGCAGGCGTTTTGAGTTCGGTTTCACCATCGAGCAGATCCTTGCGTTTCCTCCACGGGTCATCGTCGCGAAGCCACCTTCGATGTCCCATGAACACGGTTTTCAAGACCGGGATCTCTATCTAGCTGGCGATCGTTGTGTCATCCATGCACCTTACGCATCCAGAAAATCCGTGGACTACACGCTTGCGACATATCCGTAACCGAGATAGTCGTGCACCGTCGTGAGCGATGCGGCTCTCATAGGGAAATATTCTTTCTCTGCGGCGTCCCACGTATTGGCTGGCGTTTTCCACAGCGTGTCAAGCTCCTCTTTCGGCAGCCCTAGATACAGATTGATGTCGTTCCTGGTTGTTTCGGCCCTTCAATTAGCATACTCATGTGAATGTACTTCCTCTTCATGCACAACCAGGGGGAAGGTTGTACATCCACACAAACACAGGCCAGTGCTATGTGTGCTTCTCTGGCTGCCAAGCGGATTGACTCCATCGGTGCTCGCGCCCGGCCACGATGTTCCTTGGATCGTTCCCAAATTCCGAGTCTTGAAGTTCAACGCTTGCCAGCGGCTCGCATCCTTAGGGTGACTCGACATCTTGTCTTTTTATCTATCTCCGGATCATTTGCGTCATCTTCCCGCTTCTTCTCCTCCCTATCCGGCGTGCCAGCGCAGGAGCTTTGCTACCTTAGGGTCCGCGAAATAGCGCTGCAGACGAGGAGTGATCGGAAAGTACCACACCACTTTTCGAGGAGCTTTCTTCCTCTTCTTGTATCGAGTGACGCCAAGACCGGACATATGGTAGACTCCGCGTGCTCGTTCCGATAAATGATGCAATTGTTCATGCACACATGGTATTTCACGTGCGATAAATCCAGAGGACACACGATTTTCTTCGCCTCCTCCAAGCGGTCGGGCACTTGTTCCCCTTGGGAAGACGTTAGTGCGAGAATGACATGTTCTCGTCGAAGCATGCGTCGGTCATTTTGTGTTTTACCTTCATCTCCGTGGCCATGAGCGTTACTTTCAGCGGGTATCCTCGGGCCTGCATCCTTCATACAATGGAGTAACCGCGTCTAACTCAAGTTGATCCATCTTGGCTTTCTCTCGGGCGGCAGCTCTTGCGTTATCCGTGCGCTTGAGAAGCAGCTCTTGAATATGAGGGTCCTGCACCCGGCCCATCGATGGTCGGCGTAAATACGCTCGCCCGGCATCATCATCTTCATGATCATGCCCGTCGCTGCTCCGGCATCTTCCTCATCATCATGTCCTGCATATTCTACATGATGGCTGTATGCTGACATCACGATCGTGATCATCGCCGAGGATTCTTCGTCTTCTCGCCCGCTTAGAGCCGCGGTGGTTGTCTTCTTGCCCTTCCTCATTTCTTACCGGCCCGCATGGACGACTTCGTAGTCATCTTCATCACCTTGCCACCGATAGCCATCCATGAAACCACGCATAGCGGTGGTCCCGCACCTGCCGAAATCCGGGTCCGCAATAAGGCTCTTGACTTGCATCTTCGACACGGACATCTTATCTCCGTCTCGTTCTTTTGAAGCATCTCGGCCTTCGCGGACCTCAAAAACCTATTCACGATGCCTTCGGTCATCGTATGCGGACCATGGTCGCTGCGAGTAGAGCAAAACGATATTTTAGAACCAAGAAAAATTTGGCATGACTTTCCTAAAAATAGGACCAAAAGGATGCTTAATGCCAAAATTCTCGAAACGGAAATGAATCAACATTCCGGCAAAATATTGGCAACTATCGCATTTCAAATACCGGTACACCTCCAAACACAAACACATATGCAAACACCACAAACATATGCAACACCACGAACATACATAGATCTAGCTAGGCCGTAAAAAGTGCATGTGCACATTGTTGTAAGGAGAACAACCTAAATATAGCTTCCCCTTACTTACCTATTAAAACAAGGTAATTTAACCACTTAATTTGAATGAATCTATGGTGGAAATGAGGTGAAAAGAGGAGGCACCGAGACAAGGAGGAGGTGGAGAGAATGAAGTGGGGAGAAAGTGAGTGTGTGGGTAGAAGAGGCTGTCCCAAATATCTTGTTGCTGCCCACTTACTAATGGCGCACCTCTTGCATGGTGCGCCATTAGTTCATTACCACTACTAATGGCGCACCTAAGCAGGATGCGCCATTAGTATGTTTGGACAGTTCAAAAAAAGTTTCTATACTAATGGCGCACCCACAGAGTGCGCCATTAGTAGTTACAACTACTAATGGCGCGCAGAGTGTGGGTGCGCCATATATGTTTGAACAGGCGCACTAGTTTAAAAAAAAAATTTGGTACTAATGGCGCACCAACACCCTGCGCATTAGTAATTACAACTACTAATGGCGCACTCGGGAAGGATGCGCCATTAGTATGTTTGAACAGCGCACTAGTTCAAAAAAAGTTTCTATACTAATGGCGCACCCACACTGAGTGCGCCATTAGTAATTACAACTACTAATGGCGCACGGGGTGTGGGTGCGCCATTAGTACTGAACAAGCACTAGTTTAAAAAATTTGGTACTAATGGGCGCACCCGCTGGTGCGCCATTAGTAGTTACAACTACTAATGGCGACTTTCGGGCAGGATGCGCCATTAGTATGTTTGAACAAGCGCACTAGTTAAAAAATTTGGTACTAATGGCGCACCCAAGGCATGGTGCGCCATTAGTAGTTTAGACACTAATGGCGCATCGTAGGGAGGTGCGCCATTAGTATATACTAATGGCGCACCATCTTTCCGGTGCGCCATTAGTGTCATTTCCATCTATAGCCCTTTTCCTAGTAGTGGGGCTTTCACGTAAAATTTGTCTAGTATGTTTACACACACGCGCGCGCGCACACACACACGCACACACGCACACGCACACACACACACACGCACACACGCACACACACACACACATGCACACACACACGCGCGCGCACACACACACACACACATACACACACACATCAAATGCCTAGTTTCACCAAAGTTGCCATTATTCCGAACATTGTTATAAATTGAACCTTTTCGAAACAAATGGTTTCACTCTAATGGAGTATTATCTGAAGTGGTTTGCAAGAATGAAAATCTGGGATGCAAAGTGTTGTAGAGCGAAAACAAAGAGACAAAACAAAGAGTCTAAGTTATTCCCTCATTTCTTTGCAATGTGAGAGATAGGGATGAAAACAGAGTGGAAAGTTTCTGTTTTTCCGGAGGAAAAATGGAAACGGAGAGGAAATATGAAAACGAAAACGAAAATTTGCAAAACGGAAATGGAAATGGAATTTTTTTTATGCGAAAACGGAAACAAAATGGAACGGTGTTTTCCGGTGGAATAGACGTGGAAACGGAACGTTCCGTTTCTGTTACTATGGAATTTTCGTTTCTATTATAGATCTAGGGCTGCTTTGTGGCCCAACTATCAAATAATACACAATGACACAATGACTAGAATGAGCAGAATGGATCATTTCAGGACCAACTTTTACTACCACACACGTACTCAACTATACCCTATACGGAATTGTCATGTACTACTACAATACTACCCTATGTTGCCAACACAACCATATTATTTTGTAGCCATGTTAACAATTTCATAAATTTGTTTGTTTTTTGTCTGTATTTCTCTATGATTCAAGGGGGTTTAAAGTTCCGGTCAATACACGGTTTTTTTCCGTGTCCGCTCTGTATTCGCTCTGTGTCTGTTTCCGCTAGTATCTGTTTTCGTATTTATTTTCGGGGTTTCTGCATTCGTTTCCGCTTCTACAAAAAATTTCGAAAACAAATATAGTAGCACCCAGTTCCGTCCGTTTCCACGCCGTTTTCATCCCTAGTGAGAGACCCAGTTATATACATAATGAATAAATGTGTTAGAGATACACCTTTCTCCAACAGACACCTCATACACTAGTAGAAAAAGGGCCTAATGTGAAACTCATTAGTCCCGATTTGCAATTGAACCGGCACTAATGTGACCGTTAGTGCCGGTTCCAACGGCCAGGCGGGCGGCGCTCATTGGTACCGGTTCGTGGCGAACCTTTAGTACCGGTTCGTGCCACGAACCGGTATTAAAGAGGTGGTGGCCTTTAGTACGGGTTGGTGGCTCCAACCGGTACTAAAGAAGTCTTTAGTACGGTTGGAGCCACCAACCGGTACTAAAGTGGTGGCCTTTAATGCGGGTTGGTGGCTCCAACCGGTACTAAAGACCCCCCTTTGTATGCGGTTGGAGCCACCAACGATTAAAGGTGATGCGCTGCCACCACCAAGTGCACAATGTTTAGTCCCACCTCGCTAGTTGAGAGGAACTCGCATCGGTTTATAAGCCCCGCGCGGCTACCGTGTCGAGCTCCTCTCTAAGCAGGCCTTTGTGGGCCTATTGTAAGTCTTACGCCTGTGGGGCCCTCTTTGCGCCCGTGCAGTGCATCCTGGCCCAACTAGAGATTGGGTTTCTAGTTGTATGCAGGCGGTGCCGGCCCAGTAGGCGGGCTGTTTTTGCTTTATTTCAAAAATAAAAATAATAAAAATCCTTACCAACCGGGACTAAAGGTCCCCTAGACCACGGCGCGTCTCGTGCCACGTGGTGGGTCTTTGGTCCCGGTTCGTGTTGAACCGGTACTAAAGGGGGGGACCTTTAGTTCCCACTCTTTAGTACCGGTTCCAGAACCGGTACTAAAGGTCCTTACGAACCGATACTAAAAGTCGTTTTTCTACTAGTGATAAAAGGCATCCCTCCCATACAATTGATGACATGTTTTTTCTCAACAAAATATATGCAAACATGAGTACCCTGTACTTACACCTAGTTTCCAACTTGTACCGATGCTCGAGTCACATGGATGCATGACGATCAATGTGATAACAGTTGCCTAGATGCCAACCCTAACGGGAGTGGCATTTTGGCACATGAGAGCACGCGCTCCTGATTTTTTAAAAAGTGTTTTATATGTATTTTGAAATATTAAAAAATTCCAAACAGAAATTTGGCACGTACATTCCGATATTGTACATGCTCACAAAGACATTTTGTAAAAACCAACAACTTATGTGTCATGTGTGAAAAGATAAAATCCGATGTTAAATGCTTTTCACAGGACATCCTTTTGTCTTTTTTACACAAGCCACAAAAAATGTCGGTTTTATCCAAAATTTGGCGTGCACACATATAATGTCAAGATGTATGGGCCAACTGTTTTTAAAAATTTTCACATTTTGAAATATTTTTTATGCGTGCAGGAGCACACGCTCTCGGGAGCACGAACGGATTTCCCCAAACTTGTACCCTTATTTTCTCTCCTTCTTGAGATCCATGCCGAATAGTTTCGTGGACTTGGGGACTACCTATGTACAAGCCGGTCATTGATGAGGTCTTGGATAATTAATTGTAGTCACACTAGCACTAAAATAAAGTTCTTCTTTTTGGCTTTTCCTATGAGGTCTAATTAATCATAGCCACACACATTATTGATGCTGGAGAAGACTAGATCAGGTCATTTCTTTTCTTTTTCCCATGAGAAGATTAGGAACCATCTTCTATTGAACATTGGGTGTAAATATAATGTCGTGGTGTAAATCTCATCCTCGCCATCCCATTGCCAGTTCTTTTTTCTGTTCTTGTTCAAATCTGTTGCTCTTCAAGCTGCACTTGTGGGTTACCTCTTCAACAACATTACGAGAGGATGATCCTCCTGTTAGTTCCTCTCGCAAATAATACGACTAGTTCTGTGGGGCATCTAGCTATCTTGCATGCCTTTTACATTTTCCTAAAAAAGGAGGATTACCCGCCCCCTCTGCATCAAAAGATACACACAATCATTTATTAAGATAAATAAATTATCATGTGTCAAAACCATCTCAAATAATGAAACAAAGACAAGACATAGAACAAATAGATACGACAGGCAAAAATAGAAAATCATGTCTAAACATTTATTTCATTATTGGATCGTCATCCAAATTGGTTGTATGTAGCCCTTGCTATTGTTCCTCATCAGTTCCACCCAAAGCCCATATGCTCCCTCGTGTCTGCATGGTGTAGTAATGACCAATGTACTGTCCATCCAGACGCTCAGTAGATGACCTGCAAACTTTATTGTAATATTTGCCCTGTTAAACACACAATCATTCCGACAAAAGCCTTTTACATTTCGTCCACTACAAACTTCTAAAGCAACGTATGTATCAACCATCTACAGATCTTACACAACATCCAATTAATAATCAATTGTCGCATCGCATGCATGGATCAGGTAATTTATTTTCTCTTTCCCGTGGATAGATTTAATTTTACCACCTCCGCTTTATCTCTTTAAGAGTAAGATAAATCAAATGGCCCACCTTTTCTAATGACATCGATTAGTAAATTATGCAAATCAGGGATATCAGCAACGTATATCATCTACAGTACTGGCATAGTGTTAGAATATAGATTAGAGATGCATCTTTTTTGTGCCTAGGCCATGTTTGCAGTGGCTTCCCGTTGTGTATCCACCAGGGTAAGATTTAGATGTTCTAACGAACTTCGTGCTAGTTCCTTTATTTGTAATAATTCCACCAGAATGTTTTCGATCTAGATCCTTGACCCCCATGTGGCAGGGTGTGGTAGGTAGTAAGCTGGGTGGCTGGTGTTATGTGATGTCCCAGCCAAGCCAAGATCTATGTGCTTTCGCGGTCGTATGAGCAGCTCCACTACGTCTATATACAAGATACTTTCGTGAAGGGGCAGAGGGGAGAAGAGAACCCTAGCCGCCGCCTGCCTCTAGGTGAGCATGTGTGTTTGCGTCCAGCTGCAGGCGAGGGTTGTTGTGTGCATGTGAGGCCGGTAGCAGGTGAGCGTCGGCGTGTGTGTGGGGTGGGGTGGGGTGGGGGGGGGGGGCAGCAGGTCCCCGTCCCCACGTAATGACAACGTGGATAGGCCAGCAGCTGAACCGGGGGGAACGACAAACTGCTGTCCGTTTGTCCTTCTATATTCCCGTATTTTATACTACCAGGACAGGACAGCTCCTTTTCCAGCTGTCTGCTGTTTTGATAAAAAGCAATTTTATTATTTTATATACAAAACATTAAGAGTAACACCCAGCATCTGCATAATCACATTAAGAGTAAGACCCCATCAATGTCTTCCTAGAAACAAATCTCCGACCCATCCTTTATCATAAAAGACCCAAAGCAAAAGAGATATTTCTTTACCATCATTAGGCCAGCCCAAAACCGTGAGTCGACAGATTTTTCAATATGCTTAATACATCATCTTTTGGTCCAGATACTTGTTGCGCAACATGATTTACGAAATACCATCCTCGGTAATAAGTTTACGCATCCATTTACTGAGTAGGGCCTTATTGACCTGTAGGTCATGAACGCCAAGGCCACCTTGGTCTTTCGGCCTACAAACCATGCTCTATTTGGCTAGCCTATATTTCTTCTTTTCACCTTGTCCTTTCCAGAAGAATCTGGATCTAAAATAGTCCAGTGTTTGCAGGAACCCTTTTGAGAGTTGAAAGAAATAAAGAACGCATATAGAAAACCATATTTGTGAGGATAAAGTTAATCAAAACCGTCTGTTCTCCAACTAAGAGCAGCTTGTCTTTTCAACTGCTCAACCATTTGTCTAGACGATCCTCTACATTCTTCCACTTGTCATTGGTGAGACGCTGATAATAAATCGTTATTCCCCAGATATTTAATCAGTAATTGATCATGTGCGCAACCAAACATGTCAGCATAACTGTCCGCCTCCTCAACATAACAAATCACCTTTTTATGGAAATTAATGTTGAGACCTCTAATTTTCTCAAACGCTGAAAGCAAGAGTTTTAGGTATTTAGCCTTCTGATACATCTTCAATGTATCTCTAATTTTGACATCTCTAAAGTATTTGTACGTGTGGGGCATTGCGTTGATGTCGACACGTGCGAGTACAATTTATTTACATGTCCTACAAGAACTCTTATATGCTGTCTCCTATATCAACTCCAAATATCCGCATCAATGTCGACATGTGCTTGTAAACACCTTCTTCATAGTGAAGTTATGCCTCATGTGTCTGTGGGTATTTCCGGTAAGGGGCTTTCAAGTAACACACACGCACGCACACACACACGCCCGCGCGCGCACGCATACGCACACGCACACATATCAAATGCCTAGTTTCACCGAGTTGCTGTTATCCCGAACTTTGTTATAAATTGAACCTTTTCGAAATAAATGGTTTCACTCTAATGGAGTATTACCTGAAGTGGTTTGCTAGAATGAATATTTGGGATGCAAACTGTTGTAGAGCGAAAACAAAGAGACAAAACAAAGAGTCTAAGTGATTCCCTCATTTCATTGCAATATGAGAGACCCAGTTATTGAACATATAAACCCTGAAGAACTCACAACGAAGCCAGCCACGTCGCCTTTAAATCGCGAACAGTACTCGTGCCACCGCCTGCAAATTTTGTGTCCTGCCGAGGGCATTTTAGTAATTTCACGTCCAAGCAAACACAGTGAAAACCCTAGCCTATCGACAACCTCCTCTCATCCCCAATCCCATGCCTCCTCTTCTCCCAATCCCCGACTCCTCTCCTCCTCCCCAATCCGCCGCCTCCTCTTCTCCTCCCCAATCCGTGAGCCCTCACCACCAAGAAGCCACGGGCTCCTCTTCTCCTCCCAAATCGTGAGCCCTCACCACCAAGAGGCCATGGGGGGACTGCGCCGGCGCTGGAAGAAAAAAGGAAGAGGAGGTGGCACGGGGGAGACCAGAAAAGAAGCAGCCAAGGATCTATGGCCGGGGAGACCAAGGAGACGCAGGGGAGGGGGTCCAAGGTCAGGCCTTCGCCGCCGCCGGCGTTGGTAGAAGTGGAGGCGGATCAGATCCCCTAGGTCATTGGGGATTGGTCAAGGGCAAGCTCGTCCGGGTCGTCATGGCCGGCCCCGGCAAAGCGGGAAGGGGAGGTGTCGTGGACAAGGACCCCATGGCCACCTTCGCCGAGAGCGTCCGCATCTTCATCCACTGCTTCTCCGCCACGGACGTGCCTCCTGCCTTGCATCTCCTTGTTCTTCTTCATCCCTGTTTTTGCTATGTTTTTAGGAGTAATCCTTATTGATTTGATGCAGTTTTTTTAGGTAATCTGGTTGGCGAATTTGATGCTTGTGTGAAATTTTTTGGGTTTCTTAGGGGGAGAAAATAGCGGTAGTTAATTTATTCGCATTAGTTAGCCTGCTGGTTTAGGATCTGCATCGTTGAGGTCTTTAGCTAATTGCTCTGTTCTTTGGTCGAGGGGAAGACGTCCAAGATCATAATATTAGGCTTCTCCCCGTGATGTGATGTTTATGGGATGATGATAGTAACATGAGTGTGATCTTATTTGCAGGGAAGACCTACGACATGTTTGCAAGGACGGAAAGATACATAAGATCGATGCTGAATACGTATTCAAGGTGCTCGATGGGATTGAGTTCCTAGGGTTTTTTGAGCCCCTGATCAAGCATTTGAAGGTCCGTGTGGTTGTCTACTTGTCTCTCCATTCTGTTACAGTCTGCTGTTATTGCTCAGTTGTGTCAGTCAAGCATATGTTCTTTGAGTTTAGATGTTGGATAGATAAATAATTCTATGTGAAAATGCAAATGAAAGGTGCAGTGGCTCAGTGCTTTAGGTTGTTGGTTACAATGTGGGACCATAAATAAATAGAAGTTGTTAACCACAATGGAAGTTCATTGGCTCTTTATATCCTTTTGAACAAGGGATTGCATGAATATGGGATTCCTTTTCCTGTAGCGAATAGCTATTGTGTTTAGACGCAATCATGTTAACATATAAACCCTCAAGAACTGCTAGGAAGGAGAAAGCCCTCACCCGCGCCGGCCGGTTCCAGCAAGCTCCGGCCGCCGCACGCCCCCGAGCTCCCCAAGATCCGCGCCTCCAACCCTCCGCAGCAGGGATTGGTGGACCGGCAGATGTGAGCGGGCTCGTGGTGGAGGCGCAGCAGGGGTTGGTGGGCCGGCGGATGTGGGTGGGCTCCCGTCGCTGCTCGATGACGGCGGCCAGTTCAAGAGGATAGGTGAAGGCGAGCGGGCAGCGAGACAGAGAGACCTAGCCCACCCCGTGACCCTACCCTCATTCCTCATGCGCCGCCGCCACCGCCCCCGCCCACGATGGAGAAAGTGAGAGGAAAGAGGAGAGGGGTCCTATGATATAGTGATTGTTCAACTATATGTATTGGTATGCTATATTTACATCCGGTAACAATTTGTGCTTATTACCATGCTAAAAACATGCATAGATACTGCTCAGGATTTCAGAGTTGTCAGATCTTCTGTAAACTATTTACAAAAATATAGTGCAGCGTGGTGTTTCCCGTTGATAGTAAGTTGACTGCCAGTTTAAAATCTCAAACTGTTTCCTGGGACAAATTGTTAAAATATGGTTTTCGCTACAAGTAAAGATGACTGGAGTTATTCTTTTAAATTATCCAATTCCCTGCCATTGAAGGTATTAGACATATCTTGTATGTATCACCTACTTTATGAGAATATAGGGGTATCGGTTGAGAAGTATCAAAATGTCTTTTTGTTATTTGATCATGTACATATCTGTTCTGTTGTAACAGTCACAAATGCTGCTTCACTTGATGCTACAGGTTTATGTCTTTATTTATTTTTCACCAGGTACGGGGAAGGGAATCAATGGTTTGTTGGATTTTATCATGTGGGTTATGAAGATCCATTGCTTATGGCTATGCGAAGAAAAACTGTTCATGGTTAAAGTTTGCTAATATTATTACGCAACAGTCTGTTCCTTGCACCTGTTTTGCAAGCTGGATTGTACGAGAGAATATATAGAGATGAGAAGATTGTCCATTCACTTATTTCTTCTACGGAAAGGAGCATCAATGGTTTTTGCATGTGCTTCCCATTGCCTGGGCACTTGGTGAGAGGACTCTTTGATGTTATTCTTTCAAATAAGCTTTGATATGACTAAGGTGCAATCAATTGAAGTTGTTTTGAAGAACCTGCACCTGAGGAAATTCTGTTTTTCATAGCTTGCAGCAGTGTGTAGAATAAAGTTTGTACATTTTGTGAATTGTTTCTTTCAGTTTCCAGCGATGTTGGGCAGAGAGAGATGGGGACGGCAGCGCTGGGAAAAGAGAGATGGCGGCGAAGGCGTCGGTGGCGCTGAGTAGAGAGAGATGACGTAGGTGGAAGCAGCAGCTCGCCTCTCTTCGTATCATCGATGAGGACGTGGGCTACAGGAGCGTGAGGATTGGAAACCTCTTCCTCCATAATCTTGCCGAGCTGTTCCTCCTACTTTGAAGCAACTCGGCGAGGAGAGCAACCTGAATGAGGTTTGCACATTCCCTTCCCTTTTTCTGAATCTGTTTTTCTGTAATTCCCTCGGTTATGCATAGGATTACTTGCTAACCTGTACCATAGCCTTTTTGCAATGTTTTCATATAGAATTTTCTTCGGCGTGTGCTTTGATTACAGGCACCCAAAGTGTGGGAAGAATAAAAAGTAATTCAAGTTAGGTGTATTGTTGTCCAGATGAGTTCGTCATGTGCTATAACCTTGGCAGCAAAATGGTCTAAATTTCATATAGAAGGCCGTGGAATACTTTGCATGTGTTCATTCAAATATACGGAGTTGACCTGTACGTGTTGCCTCTATACACACTATGTTTCATATGAATTTGTAGGAGAGAATCTCTATAATGGTAATTAAGTATTGTCGATATTTACTCTGTTGCTTTAGGTGTAGTTTCTGCGATCGGGATGAGACTATCAAACACCTCTTTTTTGATTGCCCGTTGGCCAAGGTTCTTTGGCAGACGGTCCACATTGCTTTTAACATCAATCCACCGAACTCTGTTAATGCGTTATTTGGGAGATGGCTTAATGGGATTGAGCCTGACTTAGCGAAACATATTCGGGTTGGAGTTTGTGCTTTGCTGTGGACTATCTGGAATTGCAGAAATGATCTGGTTTTTAACAGAATATCATGTATACATTTTTTGCAGGTCTTATTCCGAACTACGGCACTGATCCGTTCGTGGTCGCTACTCACCCAGACGGAGGCCAGGGAGCATATGGTTACTGGGTCTTTCCGCTGGGAGATGGTAGCTCGGGATATCTTCAACCGGTTTGGATGGCGGTCATGTAATAGGATAGGCATTTAGTATACCTATCTAGTTTTAGCCAGCCGGTTGTGGCGTTGTTTCTTGGCTAGTGGATGTTTCTAGCCCTCTTTGGCTTTGTGTGAGCTTTCTGTGCTTTTTATTACTTTTGAAGACCTTTCGAACCATGTCTGGGGGAGGCAGTGGAAGAGGGCGAAGGCGCGGGGGTGGAAGAGGGTATGCCTGTGGTCATCACCTTCCGAGACGACACGGCCCGGCGATTCAGATTTCTCTCATTCCTTGCCTCAACAACATGCTCTGCTTCTTGAGCTTGCAGGTTCTAGCCTTTATCTTCTCCTCTTGTTGGCTTGCACTCCGATCAAGCCATGGTGCATATTGCCTCAGATTTGCTTATTTGAGTGTGCTTTTATACATAAATTTTGATTTGTTTGTTTTTCATATTTTTAGGGATATGAGGAGAGAGCTCTTTTGTTGGCAGTGACTGCATCATTTCCACAAGTGATATGGTTGATCTTTGCTATGTGGACGATGGCAGGATCTGTACCTAAGTTTGGAGATTTTGAATTAGTAAGAAAAAGATGGCAACCATTTGATTGTTTTTTTTATTTCTTTAGGAATATGAGGAGAGAGCTCTATTGTTGGCAGGGGCTGCATCATTATCTTTGCTATGTGGACCGATGGCATGATCTGTACCTAAGGTTGAAGATTCTGAATTAGGAAAGAAAAAGATAACAGCAACTTCATTTTAGTACATCAGCTTACTGAATAATTCTACGCTTTGAACTGCACGATTACAGTGACAATATAACTAAATAATGGAAGAAACTTAAGGCTAGACACCACATAAATTTTCTTTTTATTTGAATTTATAATTAGACTGAATTTAGCTTGATACATATCATATGATACCTCAGAAGCCCATATTGTAAAATTTGACCAGTTCCCATAAGGCCATAACTGTATCTTATTGTAGAATTTACCTTCTCTTTTCGAATGCCCATATAATATTTTGCTCTCTGATTCAACTTATACGCATTTAGCAGCTTATCTTTATCATGTTATCCCGTCCTTACCAATAACCATGTGGTAGCTAAATGTGTTGATCTACCACTGTAGTGTTAGTACTGTTTTTCAGCTATTTTTAATTGGCCAGCTATATGATGTTAGTCAACTACTTCCATTTTTGGACGATTAATTATTTGCATGGATGTTAAGTGAATGGCTTCTATTGCCTTACAGTGGTAAACTGAAAAGTGCCTTACATGAGGACTGATGGCGATATTATATACATGTATGTATATGTTTTCGTTAAGCAGAACACGTGAGAAATCACTGATGCAATCACTGATGCGCATGGATGATAGCTTTCCCACGATGAAACAAAGTTGATCTTGAAATAATCATAGCTGAGGGATTAGGTTCGTAACTGAGGGTATGTGCAGAGCTGGAGGAAGAAGTTGCGAGGCTTGGAACTCTTCTTGTGAAGGGCTCAGGGACAGCAGTGGGGACAATGCCTCCTTAGTTGTAATTGTGATACTCCTGATGTGCAAATAAACACTCTTATGATACTCCTTATGCTGAAATGTTGGTTGTTAGTACATTATTTGGTTCTTTGGTATTGATTTCATGATTTGTGGTTAATACATGATGTAATACAATCCACATTGCATTATATTCTCAACTACATCTCCTGCTTACTCAATACTAACATTCTTTCTATTTCGCTTCTTGCGCCATTGGCGCAACCGGGTCATCTAGTATACATAATGAATGGATGTGTTAGAGAGACACCTCATAGGAGGCATTCCCTCATTTCATTTACTTTTCTATTTGTTTTTTATTTTATTTTCTTACCTTTTTGGTTTACTTTCTTATTTTTCTCCCCTGAAAGACGACATCGATATGCATGATGGGTAGGGGATACAATTTATATAAGTAACGATATATATATATATATATATATATATATATATATATATATATATATATATATATATATATATATATATATATATATATACACACACACTATTTTGTTACCAGTAACAAAATAGTATTATGTTACCATCTGCCCCTATATACGAATTGGATCTGGACAAACCACCCCCGTTGCCCGAAACTTATCTACCTAGATGGTCAGCCACTCCCTCCCTACCCACGCGCTGCCGACGGCGGCCAATTGCCCGTCCCTACCCACGCGCTGCCGGCGTTGACCGCCGCCCCTCCCTACCCACGCTCTGCCGGCGCCGGACCCCTGCCCCTCACTACCGCCGCCCCCGCCCCACTTCGCTACTACGCGCGGCGCTTTGCCGCCCTACCGCTTCGCCCTTTACCCACTATCACATCGTTCTTTGCGACGCTGTCATTATCGTCTGTCGCGCCGGCCTCCTCCTTCCGTGTCGCCGGCGACCTGTCCAACTTGCCACCTCAACCTCCCCCTCCCCCTGGCGTGCCGCGACGACGTCCCATTCATCTAGCGCGCGGCTGTGTTAACTTGCTCGAGCTCCGCCGCCCGCCTCCCTACCTCCATCAGTCAGCTGCCACCGAACTGACGCCCCCTTCTCCCAAGAACCAACGCTGTCGGTCCTTGCTTCATGCGCCCTACCGCCATCCAGGGACCCAACGCGTCGCCGCTCCTTTGATTCTTCTGCCCGGCTCTGCCTGCAATTCTTCCGCCGACACCAATGGTCAGCACCCCACCTCCCTTTTTTCTCTGGATCTCACTTCGTTGCTGCTCTGCATGAAGCAAAACAAATGTGTTTTATATGATTTGCTATATATGCGTACACCTTTGTAGGGGTTTTTTGTTCAAATTTTGCTAGCAAAACAAGATTTGTCACAGTTCAATATAAATAGTGAAATCAGTTAGCTGATGCGAAATAATTCAACTATATGTGTGCACACTTCACTAGCAATTCGCTAGAAAAAAATTCAGCAGTTTGCTAAACAAAAAATTCACACACATGGCTCTGGAAAATCATTGATCAGGTAAAGTTCAATTCAGACCACACTAACTGGGCAAATTATAGATAATATTTGCAATGTCCTAAATTCTTCCACTCTCTGGAAACGAAGTAGCAGAAAAGGATGTGAAAGGGTGTAAAGCTCAATTCATCTGCATGCATAAGTCCGAAGATTGTCGTTCAAGTGTGGCTTCGTGAAAAGGTGTGGGTTTCTATTAGTAATTTGGCAGAAGCTGTACTTGATTTTGTGGAGCTTTATTGAAAAGTTATGTTTGTGGACGTGTACTCTCCTTTGATGTCACAAATAGGAGCACAAAACCAGAGGAGCAACTTGAGCTGATGCTGCCACTAATTTTCAATTGTGCCTTGATGCTGCTTAATTCAATCTTGTGCTTATTCTGTGCACAAATTAATGCTCTATAGGTGCTTGTCAATATGTGTATGAGAACCAAATATTTTTCCGCCTTTTTTGGGTATATTGGTGCAAAAATGAATTAGCTTTTTTGGTATAACGATATTTGTTATTTGAGAACCAAATATTTTTATGCCGTGCTGCCTGGATCCAACGAGGCTGCGTCGCACCGGCCTCGGATCCACCTGCCTCCATGCCATCACCTGCCTGCGCCAGCCCCGACCCCGGATCCCCCTCCAACTCAATTCGTGCCATGGACAAGGTCAGTTCAACTTGTGCACTTACTACAACGATTGCCACTGAACTCTGAACTCTGATTATTGCCACTGATTTCTTATACTGCCTTCCATGAAATAACCTGACAAAAGAATATTTGATATTGTGCACTAAGCTGAACAACTGTTGTCAGTACATGTTTTTTTGTAAAAAATATCGTCAATTAATGAAAAAGGCAAAACACAAAATAGAAATTGTTCTCTATTCTGTACTAAACTCAAATATTAGTTCAGTATATATTCTACCATCAGTTCAAAGAGAAGAAATTCCTTTTCTTCAATGTGTATTCTATCGTCAGTTCGGTGTGTATTTTTGTTTTTTGTTCTCTAGTACACAGAGACGAAAAATATTGTTAGTGCATGAAAAGAGAATTTCTATACTAAACTCAGTATTAGTTTGTTGTGTGTTCTATTGTCAGTTTGGTGTGTAAGTTTATTCATTCTCATGATTTTATAAAACCGCATGCACTCTCTGTACAACTAAGTTCAGTCAAAAAGGTTCATTTTGTAAAATGAGTATACCTGGTGCACGGGACATGGGTGAGGATCCCTCAGTTCATGAACATGACTGACTGACCGGCACCTCACTTTTCCAACACATGCACATATACTTTTTTGAAGGAAAAAATGGTTTGAATTAAAAACATTGACCAGTACGAATTAAAAACAATGATCAGTTTGAAAGAAAAGAAATGATTAGTTTGAAATAAAAGAAATGATTACTTCAAATTAAAAAATGCCACCGCATCGTAACACCGCCACACGGTCTCTGTTTTCGTGGTGTGGCGTCGTCCATGGTGGCCTGCGCCCCCACCGCGGCCACCCGTCCTCAAACGCCCCACGGACGCCTTCAGTTCAATCCACCTCCCATTTTCTGAAAATCTATTCCTTTAGTTCCACCGTACCTAGAAAATCTGTTCAATCCCTCTCTATATTTTTGAAAACACGTACACCCGGATTTCCATCTAGGAGAACAACCATTTTCTGGAGGATTTTTTTTCAGTAGTGTCCTATTTTGTTGTTGATGCCATCTAATTTCAGTAGTGTCCTGTTTTGCTATTGATCCCGTCCTCGGCATTCACGAGCGTGGGCACCCCGTGTCCGACGGCGAGATGAAGGCCACCCACGATCCCTGCTTCCATCATCACTTCCACCTCGTGTGAGTTCGCTGCCCAGAACAAGCACGACCACCTGCAGTTTCCGTTGGTCGCCTTGGCCACCCTCGGCCACGAGCTCGTCCACCGTGGTTACTTGCAGCTGTCCAAGTGTAGCGCGGACATCAGTCCAAGTAGAATCGCGGCTACCATCTTCACCAAGCGTTGCACAACCGTCCAAGTAGAGCACACACAACAGTCCAAGGTGATGCATCATCACTGATGGATTCAACATCTTTTTATTATTTTGAATTCTGCAAGTCTCAATTCTATGGAAGCTTGCCGATGATGCGGCCAGCATGCTTACATCAGTTCAACCGCAGAAATAGAATAAGTCCATGAGATGGTCATATAATTAAGTTCAAATTACTACATGATCCATGTGTTTAATTGCAAAGTCCATGTATTACTACATGAGAAGTACAAAAATTACTCTGCAGACATATATGTTACGATGTGTCGGAAAAGTTCAATTCATCCACACACTTCAGTTCAAAACAGAATAGAATGCAAAATTGTCAACTTATCCTCCGACATCCGGTGATGGTCCCCCGCCACCACTCTGCCTTCTCCCCAATGGTGCTACACCGCCACCGCATACAGGAAGTTCGCTGCCACCACCCTGTCCGTTCAATGTCGCCGCCGTGGGCGCATCCCACTCCAACGCCATTGCTTATGCTTCAGCAGCAAACAGTGCAGCCTGCTGGAGGAGTCGCGGGGTCGAGGACCACCAGCTCAACAGGACAACTTCTTGCTCTGTGGCAGGTCGCTCAAGGAGCTGCCTGCCGACCACTCCTTGTTGCAAGCTGCTGCACCTATGACTGTCCGGCACAGCCGCTGTTGATG
Source organism: Aegilops bicornis (assembly GCA_021605145.1). NCBI lineage: Eukaryota > Viridiplantae > Streptophyta > Magnoliopsida > Poales > Poaceae > Aegilops > Aegilops bicornis. The sequence goes on from CM038669.1 coordinate 49,903,370, forward strand.
CATGCACTCTACTATGCAGCTACCAATTGTTGCTATTGTTACCTCTATTTTCTATCTGAAGTTCAGTTCTAGTGCGGTGATAGAGAATGTTAATAGTTCGATTTTGTCATGTTGAATAATAATACCGCTGAGCACCCTACGTTTTTTTGCTTGAGTTTGATTTACAGCCAGTTATGCCTTCCTGTCATGCTGCAGAACTGAAAAACTATATAAATGTGAATTTAGTAATGTTTTGGAGAGCATAATTTCCCAAGTGGCAAATTTGATCTGTCCCCGTAAGTACATGATTAATATTTTAGGATGTGTTGTTCCAGTAAGTACATGAGTACTATTTAGCAAGTTTGATTGCTTCTGAAAATTGAAAAAGTCAGTGTGTACTGATGCATTCAAATTGTGTTGTGTTTTTCAGGAAAAAACTTTTGTCAGGTTTTTGGTGGCCAGGTATTATTGATATGGAGATGAATAACTATGCGCTTCGGTTGTTCTTATGGAAAAGACAAGTTTCCATGCTTTACTTTATGAGCTTTCTAATTTGCATACTTCTAGGTTATTGCTTGCTGCCACTAATGAATTGCGCAAGTTCAATGGGTGTCGTCGAGCATGTTCAGAAGTATGCCCTTCGTGCAAAAGTGTGATTTTTCATTATTTTGTATATTTCATTTGGCAGAGGCTTCATGTCATCTTATGGAGCTTTATAAATGTACTGTAGTTACACTTTTAAGGCCCTAAGAGTTCATTATATCATACATGTGTGGCTGTTCAGTATTTGTACTTCTTTACTTTTTTGTATATTTCATTTGGCAGATGCTTCATGTGATCTTGTGGAGCCTATCATCACACTTTTAAGGCACTACAAGTTCATTATATCGTACATGTGTGGCCGCTCAGTATGTACTACATGATCAGTTCTTGGAAAAAAGAACACATACATAGTTTGGTAAAAAACAATGATTAGTTCGATAGTGTTCTCTCCCGCCTATTTTGGTTGATATCCAGAACATCGTCGTAACATAATGTTGAGTCACAAAAAAGCATAAATAATATTTTCTTTATGTAAAAAAATATCATTCAGTTCAACAATAATAAACCATGCAAGTTTGGGGACGATGATAATAGCAAAACGTACCAAAAAACAAAGTGAAGTCTGATATGTGATAACACGCTCAGTACAAAACCATACGAACATCAGTGCGAATACTCTTCTCTTGGAGCCATTCAAAATTACTCTATGGAAACTTCATCAGTACAAACACATTACATAGATCAGTACAAGTACTCTGTTTTTCTGATGAAAAAACAGCACGACGGGTCTCACCGTAATCCAAATTACTCTTCAACGGTTGCGAATTTGAGAAAACTTTCAACATGACTAAGTTTTGTATTTTTGATATCTTTCCAACGGTATATCATTTATCTCATTTCGATAAACTAAAAAAAATCGCGTGGAAATCAAATTTGACCATATTCAAATTTGTTTTTAAATCGTAAGGAATTAGAAAAACATTTCAAGACGAAAAAGATGCGCATTTTCCATAGCTTTCCAACGCCGTATCATTTGAGTCATTGGGACAAACCGTTTGCAAACAATCATGAAAATACGTTTTGCCAAGAATTTCACCATTTTTCAAATCACTTTTAAACCGTATAGAATTAGAAAAACAATATATATATGGAAGATGTGGATTTTCAACAGCTTTCCAACGCCATCTTATTTGCTCAATTCCGACAAACCGTTTGAAAATTGAGTCCAAAATACGATTTGCGTTTTCGGTTTTGAAAAAAATGTTTTTTCTAAAACTGCTCTTAAACCATAATGATTTTGCAAAAACGTTCAGTATACTTGAAATATAGTTGTCAAGAGCTTTCCAATGATATATTACACGCCCCATTCCAACAAAAAAATTGCAAAAAAAAATTTGAACTAAAGAAGACGATCTATTAAACAGAACTGAAAGCATCAGTTCAACCGCTTCGAAAACATCAGTACAACCGCCTGAAACCGTCAGTTCGAGTAGGGTAACAGAATAATATTCTGTTCGCGAAATAGAATATATATACTACATACTACGCGTACATACTCTTCGATATGATAGATACTACATAGAACGTATGAAACAAAAGTGGGAGTAACTACACCCGGTAGTAGGGAAAATTTGTCCTATATATATATGGTGGGTCTATTATGATAACACCTCTTATTCTAATAACACCAGCCTTATTCTGCACACCCCCCAACTGATCGCCGCCGCCCCTCCCCTCTCGACCTTCTTCCGCGGCAGCGGCCTGGGAGCACCGCCGCCCCTCCCATCCCGGCCTTCTATCGTGGCAGTGGCCTGGGAGCCGCCGCCGCCCCTCCCCTCCCGACCTTCTTCCGCGGCGGCGGCCTGGGAGCGATGCCGCCCCTTCCCTCCCCGCTTTCTCCCGCGGCGGTGGCCTGGGAGCGCCACCGCCCCTCCCCTCCCGGCCTTCTTCCGCGGTGGCGGCCGAAAGGGACGCCGCCCCTTCGCTCCCGATGATCTTCCGCGGTGGCGGCCAAGCAGCGACGCCGCCCGTCGCCTCTCGGCCTTCTTGCGCAGCAGCAACCGAGCAACACCTTCCCCACCAGCATATCGGCCTTCTTCCATGGCAGCAGATCGGTAGCGCCGCCACCGAACTCCTCTGGGCCTGCAATTAGCTGTACTTCATCAGATGTGGATTGGTGCTGCCTCGACATCAAACCAATTTGAGCAAGGAGGATTGTGCGCAAGGTTCCTTCATCCATGGCAGCTTCTTGAAATAAGTCTGCAACGACCTTCAGAGCAAATCCTCCGTCTCCGTTCACCTTGAGCAACGTCCAGACCGCTCATGAACTTCTGAAGGGCAAGTGGACTGCACGGGTGAACGTGAAAGTTGTGCAGACGGACGAGAAGGGAACTTCCTCCTGCAAATGCAAGAAATCACTGCAACACGAGGTAAGCAGTACACTTCCTCAACCATCTCAGTTTATTTTATTCCATACAAAGGAGTACAAGCAGTCCAGTACGCCTACAAAAACTATGTAGTGTGGTTGCTTCGGTTCGTTGTGGGGGAAAATGCAGTGCACTTGCTCGGTTATGCAGTATGCTTGTATAGGTTCATTACGGATAACGATGTAGTGCGGTTGCTTCAGTTCACCTTGCGGGTGATGCGGTCGACTGCAATACTTAACGATACCATTTGGAACACTGCTGCGATTCGCATGATTCAGTTCATTTAACCTTACAATGCAGCTGATACGTCTCCAACGTATCTACTTTTCCAAACACTTTTGCCCTTTTTTTGGACTCTAACTTGCATGATTTGAATGAAACTAACGGATGATCTTTGTTTTTGAGATCGCCATGATGTTGTTTATGTGTAGAAAGCAAAAGTTCTCGAAATGTCACGAAAATCCACGAAGGCACTTTTTGGAAAATATAAAAATCTTGGCAAAAGAATGAAGACCGGGGGCCCACACCTGTCCACGAGGGTGGGGAACGCCCTCACAGGGCGCGCCCTGTCTCGTGGGCCCCCTGGACCTCCACCGACCTCAACTCCAACTCCATATATTCACGTTCTAGGAGAAAAAAAATCAGAGTGAAAGTTTCATCGCGTTTTACGATATGAAGCCGCCGCCAAGCCCTAATCTCTCTCGGGAGGGCTGATCTGGAGACCGTTCGGGGCTCCGGAGAGGGGGATTCATCGTCGTCGTCATCATCAACCATCCTCCATCACCAATTTCATGATGCTCACCATGGCGTGAGTAATTCCATCGTAGGGCTTGCTGGATGGTGATGGGTTGGATGAGATTTACCATGTAATCAAGTTAGTTTTGTTAGGGTTTGATCCCTAGTATCCACTATGTTACGAGATTGATGTTGCTATGACTTTGCTATGCTTAATGCTTGTCACTAGGGCCCGAGTGCCATGATTTCAGATCTGAACCTATTATGTTTTCATGAATATATGTGTGTTCTTGATCCTATTTTGCAAGTCTATAGTCACCTATTATGTGTTATGATCCGACAACCCCGAAGTGACAATAATAGGGATACTTCTCGGTGATGAACGTAGTTTCAGGAGTTCATGTACTCACTATGTGCTAATGTTTTGTTCCGGTTCTCTATTAAAAGGAGGCCTTAATATCCCTTAGTTTCCGCTAGGACCCCGCTGCCACGGGAGGGTAGGACAAAAGATATCATGCAAGTTCTTTTCCATAAGCACGTATGACTATTTCTGAGAATACATGCCTACATTACATTGATGAACTAGAGCTAGTTCTGTGTCACCCTATGTTATAGCTATTACATGAGGAATCGCATCCGGCATAATTATCCATCACTGATCGATTGCCTACGAGCTTTTCACATATTTTTCTTCGCCTATTTACTTTTCCGTTACTATTGTTACAATCACTACAAAACCCAAAAACATTACTTTTGCTACCGTCACCTTTATTATCATACTACTTTGCTACTAAATACTTTGCTGCAGATACTAAGTTATCCAGGTGTGGTTGAATTGACAACTCAACTGCTAATACTCAAGAATATTATTTGGCTCCCGTTGTGTCGAATCAATAAATTTGGGTTGAATACTTTTCCCTCGAAAGTTGTTGCGATCCCCTACGCTTGTGGGTTATCAAGACTAATTTCTGGCGCCGTTGCCGGGGATCATAGCTCTATTCTCTGAGTCACTTGGGATTTATATCTGTTGATCACTATGAAGAACTTGAAGACGCGAAAACTTCAATTTATCCCTCAACTACGAGGGGAGGTAAGGAACTGCCATCTAGCTCTGCACTAGATTCTCCTTTTGTTTTGAGTAAGCTTGCGACACCTAAACCTGCTACTACTATGAATTCTGATATGTCGCATGTTATTGATGATGCCACTTCTGCTATGCATGATACTTATGATGAAAGTACTTCTATGCGTGATACTACTTTGCCATTAGGTGAATTTCTTGATGAACAACTTGCTAGAATTAGGGGGAATGAAATTATTGAAGATGCTATTATTGATGATAGTGATGATGAAAATTCTCCCAATGATTATGAATTGCCTGTTGTTCCTGAGGGTTATGTTATGAATGAAGAAGATGCTAGAGCTATCTTTGCTTGCAATGGTAGACATGATCTTAAGAAACTATTAGCTAAATGGAAGTAGCAGTCTCTTAATGCTAGAATGAAACCTGACCCTGCTTTTGCTACTTCACCTATACGTATTCTTGATAAGGATTATGAATTCTCTGTTGATCCTGAAATTATTACTTTAGTTGAATCGATCCTTTTATGGCCTTGAATCTGAAGCTGTTGTGGCACATCTTACCAAGTTGAATGATATAGCCACCCTGTTTACTCATGATGATAAATCTCGCTATTATTATATCCTTAAGATATTTCCGTTCTCCTTAAAGGGTGATGCTAAGACTTGGTATAATTATCTTGCTCCTGGTTGTGTGCGTAGTCCCCAGGATATGATTTATTACTGCTTTGCTAAATATTTCCCTGCTCATAAGAAACAAGCTGCCTTGCGGGAAATATATAATTTTGTGCAAATCAAAGAAGAGAGTCTCCCACAAGCTTGGGGGTGCTTCTCCGGTTACTTAATGCTTTTCCCGATCATCCTCTTAAGAAAAATGAAATACTTGATATCTTTTATAACAGACTAACCAATGCTTCCGAGGACCACTTGGATAGTTGTGTTGGTTCTGTTTTCAGGGAAAGAACAGTCGACAAAGTTGAATTACTATTGAATAATATGTTGACTAATGAAAATAATTGGACTCTTCCTGAGCCAATTCCTGAGGCAATTCCTGAACCAATTAAGCCGACTCCTGAGCCTATTCCTAAACCCACTCCGAAGAAGAGAGGTGTTTTATTTCTCAGTCCTGAAGATATGCAAGAGGCAAAGAAATCAATGAAAGAAAAAGGTATTAAAGCTGAATATGTTAAGATTTTACCTCCTATTGAAGAAATACATGGTCTTAATATACCGCCTGTTGAAGAACCACATTGTCTTGATAACCCGACAAAGGTAGTAAAGGTAAATTCTCTCTATAGATATGATAAAGTTGAAATCCCCTCTACTAAATTTCATAGCCCATGCTTAGATGAATTTGATGACTTTATGGCTAGACAAGAAAGTTTTAATGCTTATGTTGGTAGAGAGTTAAAGAATAATGCTTTTGAGATAGGACACGTGAGCGATAATATGGCTAGAGTTAAAGGTGAACTCAAACTCGTTAGAAAATATGCTTCTATGGTTGCTACTCAAGCTGAGCAAGTACTTAAAGCTCAAAATGATTTGCTTGATGAATTAAATAATAAACATGACTTTGCTGTTAGAGTGGCTACTAGAACTGGTAGAATGACTCAGGAACCTTTGTATCCTGAAGGCCACCCTAAGAGAATCGAGCAAGATTCTCAGAGAAATAATTTAGAAGCACCTAGTTCTTCTAAAAAGAAGAAAAAGAAAAACAATAGGACCTTGTATGCTTCTAGTGAACCTACTGTAGACACACCTGAGAATCCCAATGATATTTGTGTTTCTGATGCTAAAACACAATCAGGTGATGAACATGAACCTAATGATAATGTTAGTGATAATGTTCATGTTGATGCTCAACCTAGCAAAAGCAATGATGTAGAGATTGAACCTGCTGTTGATCTTGATAACCCACAATCAAAGAATCAACGTTATGATAAGAGAGATTTTGTTGCTAGGAAGCATGGTAAAGAAAGAGAACAATGGGTTCAGAAACCCATGCCCTTTCCTCCTAAACCATCCAAGACAAAGGATGATGAGGATTTTGAGCGCTTTTCTGAAATGATTAGACCTATTTTCTTACGTATGCGCCTAACTGATATGCTCAAAGTAAATCCTTATGCTAAATATATGAAGGATATCATCACAAACAAAAGAAAGATACCGGAAGCTGAAATTTCCACCATGCTTGCTAATTACACTTTGAAGGGTGGAATACCAAAGAAACTTGGAGATCCGGGGGTACCAACTATACCATGCTCCACTAAAAGAAATTATATTAGAACTGCTTTATGTGATCTTGGAGCCGGTGTTAGTGTTATGCCTCTCTCTTTATATCGTAGACTTGAATTGAATAAGGTACACCTACTGAAATATCTTTGCAAATGGCTGATAAATCAACTGCTATAATTGTCGGTATTTGTGAGGATGTACTGTTGTGGTTGCAAATGTCACTATCTTAACCGACTTTTGTTATTCTTGATATTCCCAAGGGCGATAGTATGTCGATTATCCTTGGTAGACCCTTTTTGAATACTGTAGGGGTTGTTATTGATTGCAACAAAGGCAATGTCACTTTTCATGTTAATGGTAATGAGCACACGGTACACTTTCCGAGGAAACAATCTCAAGTTCATAGCATCAATTCTATTGGAAAAGTTCCAACTATTATTATTGGAGGTTTTGAATTTCCTCTCCCTACTATCAAGAAAAGTATGATATTCTTATTGTTGGGGATTTTCATATCCCGTTGAGGTAACTTAGTGTTATTCGAAATTTCTCCGGTTCCATGTTATTCGGAATGAGTTTGTTAACAAGACTTGATCAACCTTGTTAGTGGATTCATTTTAATGATCACGAGATGGATGAAACTAGAAGGCACAACCTTCTGTACCCCCTTTTTACTTTCTGTTATTTAGAATAAATAAAGCAAAAATAGTATTATCTGTCTATTTTCTGAATTATCCGTGCAATAAAAAAATATCCCGAAAATAAAAGTGCTCCAAATGCCCTGCAAATTTAGTATGATTTTTATGGAATATTTGAAGATTTTAGGCACTGAAATCACTACAGGAGGGGCATGCACCAGGCCATGAGAGTGGAGGGCGCGCCCACCCCACCTGGGCGCCCCCCTGTCTCGTGGGCCCCTGGTGGCCCCCCTCCACTTATACCAGCTCCCACACACTTCATCTTCTACCCAAAAAAATCCCCATCCAGCTCAAGCACGAGTTCTAGCTCATTTTGCTGCGATTTTTGATCTCCTTGCTCAAATCTCCATTCACAAAACTGCTTTGGGAGATTGTTGCTTGGTATGTGACTCCTCCATTGGTCCAATTAGTTTTTGTTCTAGTGCTTTATTCATTGCAAATTTTTGCTGCATAGGTGACCATGTTCTTGAGCTTGCATGTTGAATTTATGAGGTCCCAAGCAATTCTAATGCATGATATAGGCTCTAGGCACTTGTAGGAGTAGTTGCTATCAATCTTGTTTAGTTTTATTCACTTTTATTTTGAAGTTACTAAAATTTCAGAAATTTTTCTGAAAAAGAATTATGTCTAGGAGAATGTACCAAGGTGGTTCCTCGGTGAAGAAAGGGCCCAGGATTGCTATTCGTGAGCAAGATGTTGAATTTCCAAGGGACGCGGATGTACGAGCTTGTGAGTGGCCATCCGATGATTTTATGGTCGAAGCAGGCTTTAAGGAGGAATTTGACGCGTATGTGCGTGGTGCTGAGCTGGAGGACTTTTTACAAGATAAGTGTCCTCAGTACTATCAATTGACTGATTCCTTTGTGCGGAGGTTTAAATATAACTGTACGCGTAATTCTCCTAGTGTCCTATTTGATATTTATGATACATCTTATACCATGGACTTAGAGGATTTTACAACTGCTTGTACACTCCCTCAGTGGGGTAATATTAATGATCCCCACAAATCTGAATTTAGAGATTTCCTTGCTAGTATTACTATGGGAGAATCTAGGGATATAGCACAAGATACCATAGGGAGCATTCACTTTCCTGCTATACATTATTTTGCTCTCTTCATTGGTAGATGTATTAACGGTAAAAATGAAGCATGTCATATGTGTGTTCCTAATCTGTGTGTCCTCAAGAGTGCTGTGTTGGGTTATAAAGGTTATAACTTGGGGGCAATAGTTGCACGTAGGTTGCAGAATAATAGTAGAACGTACTGGAGATTTATTTGGAGGAATTTACGCAACCCGTGTGGCTAATTATCTTGGTATAGCCCCACGAGAGGGGGATATGATGATAACTCCTACTTATTTAGATTATGACGCTATTGTTGGAAATATGCCCTAAAGGCAATAATAAAATGATTATTATTATATTTCCTTGTTCATGATAATTGTCTATTGTTCATGCTATAATTGTGTTATCCGGAAATTGTAATACATGTGTGAATACATAGACCACAACGTGTCCCTAGTAAGCCTCTAGTTGACTAGCTCGTTGATCAATAGATGGTTATGCTTTCCTGACCATGGACATTGGATGTCATTGATAACGGGATCACATCATTAGGAAAATGATGTGATGGACAAGACCCAATCCTAAGCCTAGCACTAGATCGTGTAGTTCGTTTGCTAAAGCTTTTCCAATGTCATGTAACTTTTCCTTAGACCATGAGATTGTGCACCTCCCGGATACTGTAGGAATGCTTTGGGTGTACCAACCGTCACAATGTAACTAGGTGGCTATAAAGGTGCACTACGGGTGTCTCCGAAAGTGTCTGTTGGGTTGACACGAATCGAGACTGGGATTTTTCACTCCGTGTGACGGAGAGGTACCTCTGGGCCCACTCGGTAGGACATCATCACAATGAGCTCAATGTGATCAAAGAGTTGTTCACAGGATGATGTGTTACGGGAACGAGTAAAGAGACTTGCCGGTAACGAGATTGAACAAGGTATTGGTATACCGACGATCGAATCTCGGGCAATTATCGTACCGATAGACAAAGGGAATTGCGTACGGGATTGATTGAATCCTCGACATCGTGGTTCATCCGGTGAGATCATCGAGGAGCATGTGGGAGCCAACATGGGTATCCAGATCCTGCTGTTGGTTATTGACCGGAGAGTCGTCGGTCATGTCTGCGTGTCTCCCGAACCCATAGGGTCTACACACTTAAGGTTCGGTGACGCTAGGGTTGTAGAGATATTAGTATGCGGTAACTCGAAAGTTGTTCGGAGTCCCGGATGAGATCCAGGACGTCACGAGGAGTTCCGAAATGGTCCGAAGGTAAAGATTTGTATATAGGAAGTCAAGTTTCGGCCACCAAGAAAGTTTCGGGGGTCACCGGTATTGTAACGGGACCACCGGAAGGGTCCCGGGGGTCCACCGGGTGGGGCCACCTATCCCTAAGGATCCCATGGGCTGAAGTGGGAAGGGAACCAGCCCCTGGTGGGCTGGTGCGCCCCCATGGGCCTCCCCCTGCGCCTAGAGTTGGAAACCACAGGTGGGGCGCCCACCTGACAGGGGGCAAATCCCTTGGCCGCCTTGAGATTGGATCTCTAGGGGGCCGGCGCCCCCCAGGGCCCCTATATATAGAGGGGGAGGGAGGGATGCGCACCCCAAGCCCTGGCGCCGCCCTCTCCCCCCGTAACACCTCTCCCTCTCGCTGAGCTTGGCGAAGCCCTGCCGAGATCCCCGCCGCTTCCACCACCACGCTGTCGTGCTGCCGGATCTCCATCAACCTCTCCTTCCCCCTTGGTGGATCAAGAAGGAGGAGACATCTTCCCCAACCGTACGTGTGTTGAACGCGGAGGTGCCGTCCGTTTTGCGCTAGGATCATCGGTGATTTGAATCATGACGAGTACGACTCCATCAACCCCGTTCTCTTGAATGCTTCCGCTCGCAATCTACAAGGGTATGTAGATGCACTCCTCTCTCTCTCTAGTTGCTAGTTACTCCATAGATTGATCTTGGTGATGCGTAGAAATTTTTTAATTTCTGCAACGATCCCCAACAGTGGCATCATGAGCTAGGTCTATGCGTAGTTTCTATGCACGAGTAGAACACAAGTTGTTGTGGGCGTCGATTTTGTCAATTTGCTTGCCGTTACTAGTCTTATCTTGATTCGGCGGCATCGTGGGATGAAGCGGCCCGGACCAACCTTACACGTACACTTACGTGAGACAGGTTCCACCGACTGACATGCACTAGTTGCGTAAGGTGGCTAGTGGGTGTCTGTCTCTCCCATTTTAGTCGGATCGGATTCGATGAAAGGGTCCTTATGAAGGGTAAATAGAAATTGGCATATCATGTTGTGGTTTTGGCGTAGGTAAGAAACGTTCTTGCTAGAACCCTATAGCAGCCACGTAAAAACATGCAACAACAATTAGAGGACGTCTAACTTGTTTTTGCAAAGCATATGCCTTGTGATGTGATATGGCCAAAAGGATGTGATGAATGAAATATATGTGATGTATGAGATTGATCATGTTCTTGTAATAGGAATCACGACTTGCATGTCGATGAGTATGACAACCGGCAGGAGCCATAGGAGTTGTCTTTATTTATTGTATGACCTGCGTGTCATTGAATAACGCCATGTAATTACTTTACTTTATTGCTAAACCGTTAGCCATAGTAGTAGAAGTAATTGTTGGCGTGACAAATTCATGAAGACATAATGATGGAGATCATGATGATGGAGATCATGGTGTCATGCCGGTGACGATGAGGATCATGGCGCCCCGAAGATGGAGATCAGAAGGAGCAAAATTATATTGGTCATATCATGTCACTATTTGATTGCATGTGATGTTTATCATGTTTTACATCTTATTTGCTTAGAACGATGGTAGCATAAATAAGATGGTCCCTCATAATAATTTCAAGAAAGTGTTCCCCCTAACTGTGCGCCGTTGCGAAAGTTCATTGTCTCGAAGCACCACATGATGATCGGGTGTGATAGATTCTAACATTCACATACAACTGGTGTAAGCCAGATTTACACATGCAAAACACTTAGGTTGACTTGATGAGCCTAGCATGTACAGACATGGCCTCGGAACACAAGAGACCGAAAGGTCGAACATGAGTCATATAGAAGATATGATCAACATGAAGATGTTCACCGATGATGACTAGTCCGTCTCACGTGATGATCGGACACGGCCTAGTTGACTCGGATCATGTGTCACTTAGATGACTAGAGGGATGTCTATCTGAGTGGGAGTTCATTATATAATTTAATTAGAGAACTTAATTATCATGAACTTAGTCTAAAAATCTTTGCAATATGTCTTGTAGATCAAATGGCCCACGCTAATGTTGCCCTCAACTTCAACGCGTTCCTAGAGAAACCAAAATTTGAAAGACGATGGCAGCAACTATCTGGTAGATGCGGAACTTGAGGATCATCCTCATAGCTGCCAAGAAAGCATATGTCCTAGATGCACCGCTAGGTGAAGCACTATTTTCCCAAAGCAACTCAAGGCGTTATGAACGCTTTGGCGGTCAGCGTAGTGATGATTACTCCCTGGTTCGGTGCGGCATGCTTTACAGTTTAGAACACAGGCTCCAAAAGCGCTTTTGAGTAGCACGGAGCATATGAGATGTTCCAAGAGCTGAAAATGGTTTTCCAAGCTCATGCCCGGTCGAGAGATATGAAGTCTCCGACAAGTTCTATGATTGTAAGATGGAGGAGAATAGTTACGTCGTGAGCACATACTCAAAATATGCAGGTTGCACAACCGCCTATCTCACCGGGAGTTAATCTCCCGGATGATGCGATTGTTAACAGAATCCTTGATCGCTCCCACCTAGCTACAAGAGCTTTGTGATGAACTTCAATATGCGAGGATGGAAAAGACCATTCCCGAGGTATATTCAATGCTGAAATCAGCGAAGGTGGAGATCAAAAGGAACATCAAGTTTTGATGGTGAATAAAACCACTAAGTTCAAGAAAGGCAAGGGTAAGAAGAACTTCAAGAAGGACGGCACGGAGTTGCAGCGCCCGGTAAGCCAGTTGCCGGGAAGAAGCCAAAGCATGGACCCAAGCCTGAGACTGAGTGCTTTTATTGCAAGGGAAGCAGTCACTGGAAGCGGAACTGCCCCAAGTACTTAGCAGACAAGAAGGCCGGCAACACCAAAGGTATATGTGATATACATGTAATTGATGTGTACCTTACCAGTACTCATAGTAGCTCCTCGGTATTTGATACCGGTGTGGTTGCTCATATTTGTAACTCAAAACATGAGCTGCGGAATAAGCGGAGACCGGCAAAGGACGAGGTGACGATGCGCGTCGGGAATGGTTCCAAGGTCGATGTGATCGCTGTCGACACGCTACCTCTACATTTACCTACAGGATTAGTTTTAAACCTCAATAATTGTTATTTAGTGCCAGCTTTGAGCATGAACATTGTATCTGGATCTCGTTTAATACGAGATGGCTACTCAATTAAATCCGAGAATAATGGTTGTTCTATTTATATGAGAGATATGTTTTATGGTCATGCCCCGCTGGTCAATGGTTTATTCTTAATGAATCTCGAACGTGATGTTACACATATTCATAGTGTGAATGCCAAAAGATGTAAGGTTGATAATGATAGTCCCACATACTTGGGGCACTGCCGCCTTGGTCATATTGGTGTCAAACGTATGAAGAAGCTCCATGCGGATGGACTTTTGGAGTCTCTTGATTATGAATCATTTGACACGTGCGAACCATGCCTTTTGGGCAAGATGACCAAGACTTCGTTCTCCGGAACAATGGAGCGAGCAACCAACTTATTGGAAATCATACATATAGATGTGTGTGGTCCAATGAGTGTTGAAGCTTGCGGTGGCTATCGTTATGTTCTCACCCTCACTGATGACTTAAGTAGATATGGGTATGTCTACTTGATGAAACACAAGTCTGAGACCTTTGAAAAATTCAAGTAATTTCAGAATGAGGTTGAGAATCAACGTGACAGAAAAATAAAGTTCTTACGATCGGATCATGGAGGAGAATATTTAAGTCACGAATTTGGCACGCACCTAAGGAACTGTGGAATTGTTTCACAATTGACGCCGGCTGGAACACCTAAGCGTAATGGTGTGTCCGAACATCGTAATCGTACTCTGTTGGACATGGTGCGATCTATGATGTCTCTTACCGACTTATCGCTATCATTTTGGGGTTATGCTTTAGAGATTGCCGCATTCACTTTAAATAGGGCACCGTCTAAATCTGTTGAGACGACACCATATGAACTTTGGTTTGGGAAGAAACCTATTTTGTCGTTTCTAAAAGTTTGGGGATGCGATCACTAGTAGAAAAACGGTCAAATGTGAAGCACATTAGTGCCGGTTTGTAAAAAAACCGGCACTAATGTGATCAATAGTGCCGGTTCATGGCTGCGATCAATAGTACCGGTTCGTGTTGAGCCTTTAGTACCGGTTCGTGCCACGAACCGGTACTAAAGGGGTAGTGGCAGGCTGGCGTCAGGCCGGGTCCCCACGAGCCCCTTTAGTACCGGTTTGTGTTACCAACCGTTACTAAAGGTCTAACCTATAGTACCGGTTCGTGCCACGAACCCACACTAAAGGGGACAAGCTTTTAGTACCGGTTCGTGCCACGAACCGGTAGTAAAGGGGCCAATTTTCAAACTCTACCCCCCCCGTGTATCGCCATTTCAGTTTTAAAAAAATCAAAAGAAAATGATTAAAACTTCAAAAAATAAAATCCTTCGAGAGGTAGTTATATTACTATATCTACTAGTTAGGAAAATTTGAAAACTTAAATTTGGACATGTTTTGCAAAAAGTGTAGGAAAATGTAAAACGGCTATAACTTTTGCATACGATTCGGAATAAAACGTATAATATATCAAAAAATTCAGCACGAAAATCCGCATCCGATGGAGACCGCCTACGGCCTATTTGGAATTTTTTAGAATCCTCAAATTCGAAAAGGAAAAAAAGATATGGTCAAATTTCAGTTTTTTTTAAAAAAATTGGTTAAATTTGGTCAAACTACTTATTCAAGAATTATTAATGTTACTACATAATTATTCAAGAATATTAGTGTTACTAAATAATTATTTCAATTTTTGAATTTTGGTCAAACTATGGTCAAACTTATTCAAGAAATATTAGCGTTACTAAATAATTACTGTTTTTTAGAATAATAGTTTCAAACTCAAACGGTGAAATGTGTGACTTCATGCTCAAGCTAAACTCCCGAGGGTTAATATGATTGACATCTTACTATTGTCGGAAAACAACAAGTGCACACTTTCGGAAGCGAAGGAGAATAGAACCGAAAGTTAAGCGTGCTCGAAATTTGGAGTAGTGAGAGGGATGGGTGACCGGTCGGGAAGTTAGATGATTTGGAATGAGTGATCCACACTTGAGCAGATAAGAGAGGTGATTAGAGACTAAATCATCAAATAATTCAGAAAAATTAAAAATCGAAAAAAAATCAAATTTTTTCCAAAATTTTCGAAAAAAAATTCAGAAAAAAAAAACCGGTACTAAAGGTCCCCCATACTAGGGCGCGAGCTTACGCCATGTGGTGGCACTTTAGCGCCGGTTCGTGCCGAACCGGTACTAAAGGGGGGGGGGCTTTAGTGCCCACACTTTAGTGCCAGTTCCATAACCGGCACTAAAGGCCCTTACAAACCGGTTTTAAAGCTCCGTTTTCTACTAGTGGATGCTTATGTCAAGAAACTTCAACCTGAAAAGCTCGAACCCAAGTCGGCAAAATGCGTCTTCATAGGATACCCTAAGGAAACCATTGGGTATACCTTCTACCTTAGATCCGAAGGCAAGATCTTTGTTGCCAAGAACGGGTCCTTTCTGGAGAAAGAGTTTCTCTCGAAAGAAGTAAGTGCGAGGAAAGTGGAACTTGATGAAGTACTGCCTCTTGAAGCGAAAATGGCGCAGCTCGGGAAGATGTTCCTGTGGTGCCTGCACCGGCTAGAGAGGAGGTTAATGATGATGATCAAGGTACTTCGGACCAAGTTGCTACTGAATTTCGTAGGTCCAGGAGGACACGTTCCACACCAGAATGGTATGGTAACCCCGTCCTGGAAATCATGTTGTTAGACAACGGTGAACCTTCGAACTATGAAGAAGCGATGGCGGGCCCAGATTCTAACAAATGGCTTGAAGCCATGCAATCCGAGATAGGATCCATGCATGAAAACAAAGTATGGACTTTGTGAGACTTGCCCGATGATCGGCGGCGATAGAAAATAAATGGATCTTTAAGAAGAAGACGGACGCGGATGGTAATGTTACCATCTATAAAGCTCGACTTGTCGCTAAGGGTTATCGACAAGTTCAAGGGGTTGACTACGATGAGACCTTCTCACCCGTAGCGAAGCTTAAGTCCGTCTGAATCATGTTAGCAATTGCCGCATTCTACGATTATGAGATATGGCAAATGGACGTCAAAACGGCATTTCTTAACGGCTTTCTTAAGGAAGAATTATATATGTTGCAGCCGGAAGGTTTTGTCGATCCTAAGAATGCTAACAAGGTATGCAAGCTCTAGCGCTCCATCTATGGGCTGGTGCAAGCATCTCGGAGTTGGAACATTCGCTTTAATGAAATGATCAAAGCGTTTGTTTATGCAGACTTATGGAGAAGCCTGCGTTTACAAAAAAGTGAGTGGGAGCTCTGTAGCATTTCTCATATTATATGTGGATGACATCTTTGTTGATGGGAAATGATATAGAACTCTTGGAGAGCATAAAGGCCTACTTGAATAAGTGTTTTTCAATGAAGGACCTTGGAGAAGCTGCTTACATATTAGGCATCAAGATCTATAAAGATAGATCGAGGGCGCCTCATAGGTCTTTCACAAAGCACATACCTTGATAAGATATTGAAGAAGTTCAATATGGATCAGTCCAAGAAGGGTTCTTGCCTGTGTTGCAAGGTGTGAAATTGAGCTCGGCTCAATGTCCGACCACGGCAGAAGATAGAGAAAATATGAGTGTCATCCCCTATGCCTCGGCCATAGGGTCTATCATGTATGCCATGCTGTTCCAGACCTGATGTAAACCTTGCCATAAGTTTGGTAGGAAGGTACCAAAGTAATCCCGACATGGAACACAGGACATCGGTCAAGAATATCCTGAAGTACCTGAAAAGGACTAAGGACATGTTTCTCGTTTATGGAGGTGACGAAGAGCTCGTCGTAAAGGGTTCCGTCAACGCTAGCTTCGACAAAGATCTGGATGACTCTAAGTCACAAACCGGATACATGTACATTTTGAATGGTGGGGCGATGGCTGGTGCAGTTGCAAGCAAAGCGTCGTGGCGGGATCTACATGTGAAGCGGAGTACATGGCAGCCTCGAAGGCAGCACATGAAGCAATCTGGATGAAGGAGTTCATTACCGACCTAGGAGTTATTCCCAATGCGTCGGGACCGATGACTCTCTTCTGTGACAACACTGGTGCCATTGCCCTTGCCAAGGAGCCAAGGTTTCACAACAAGACCAGGCACATCAAGCGTCACTTCAACTCCATTCGTGAAAATGTTCAAGATGGAGACATAGATATTTGCAAAGTGCATCTGGATCTGAATGTCGCAGATCCGTTGACTAAACCTCTTCCGCGAGCAAAACATGATCAACACAATAACTCTTTGGGTGTTCGATTCATCACAATGTAACTAGATTATTGACTCTAGTGCAAGCGGGAGACTGTTGGAAATATGCCCTAGAGGAAATAATAAAATGATTATTATTATATTTCCTTGTTCATGATAATTTTCTATTGTTCATGCTATAATTTTATTATCCGGAAATCATAATACATGTGTGAATACATAGACCACAACATGTCCCTAGTAAGCCTCTAGTTGACTAGCTCATTGATCAATACATGGTTAAGGTTTCCTAACCATGGACATTGGATGTCATTGATAACGGGATCACATCATTAGGAAAATGATGTGATTGACAAGACGCAATCCTAAGCCTAGCACTAGATCGTGTAGTTCGTTTGCTAAAGCTTTTCCAATGTCAAGTAACTTTTCCTTAGACCATGAGATTGTGCAAATCCGGATCTTTGTAGGAATGCTTTGGGTGTACCAAGCGCCACAACGTGAATCAGGGTGGCTATAAAGGTGCACTATGGGTATCTCCGAAAGTGTCTGTTGGGTTGGCACGAATCGAGACTGGGATTTGTCACTCCGTGTGACGGAGAGGTACCTCTGGGCCCACTCGGTAGGACATCATCACAATGAGCTCAATGTGATCAAAGAGTTGTTCACAGGATGATGTGTTACGGGAACGAGTAAAGAGACTTGCCGGTAACGAGATTGAACAAGGTATCGATATACCGACGATCGAATCTCGGGCAAGTAACGTACCGATCGACAAAGGGAATTGCGTACGGGATTGATTGAATCCTCGACATTGTGGTTCATCCGATGAGATCGTCGAGGAGCATGTGGGAGCCAACATGGGTATCCAGATCCATTGTTGGTTATTGTGGAGAGTCGTCTCGGTCATGTCTGCGTGTCTCGAACTCGTAGGGTCTACACACTTAAGGTTCGGTGGCGCTAGGGTTGTAGAGATATTAGTATCACGGTAACCCGAAAGTTGTTCGAGTCCGTATGATATCCAGGATGTCACGAGGAGTTCGGAATGGTCCGGAGGTAAAGATTTGTATATAGGAAGTCGATTTGACCCAAGGAAAGTTTCGGGGTCACCGGTATTATACAAGGACCAGGAAGGGTCCTGGGGTCCACCGGTGAGCCACCTATCCGGAGGGCCCCATGGGCTGTAGTGGGAAGGAACCAGCCTGGTGGGCTGGTGCGCCCCCATGGGCCTCCCTGTGCCTAGGGTTGGAAACCACAGGGGTGGGGCGCCCACGACTTGGGGCAAGTCCCCCCCCTTGCCCCCCGCCCCTTGAGATTGGATCTCTTGGGGGCCGGTGCCCCCCAGGGCCCCTATATATAGAGGGGGGGAGGGAGGGCTGCGCACCCCAAGCCCCTGGCGCCTCCCTCTCCCCCCGTAACACCTCTCCCTCTCGCTGAGCTTGGCGAAGCCCTGCTGAGATCCACGCTACTTCCACCACCACGCCGTCGTGCTACTGGATCTCCATCAACCTCTCCTTCCCCCTTGCTGGATCAAGAAGGAGGAGATGTCTTCCCCAACCGTACGTGTGTTGAACGCGGAGGTGCCGTCCGTTCGGCGCTAGGATCATCGGTGATTTGGATCACGATGAGTACGACTCCATCAACCCCGTTCTCTTGAACGCTTCCGCTCGCGATCTACAAGGGTGTGTAGATGCACGCCTCTCTCTCTTGTTGCTAGTTACTCCATAGATTGATCTTGGTGATGCGTAGAATTTTTTTAATTACTGCAACGATCCCCAACAGCTATGGTCAATCATCAATTTCTAAGGAGGAATGAACAATTCCTCCATTATCGACTAAGCTATAACAGACGCAACATCGTCCATGTTACTCTTCCTGCTCCCCACCTTTTTGATTATTAGGCAAAAGGAAGATATGTTGTCACCAGGGAGGAAGCAGCTGAACACGAGGGGAGAGCGGAGGTAGCTTCGCCAACACGCCCGCAGCTCAGAGGCGGTTGCCGCTTGCATCGCAAGATCTGACCCAGCTACAACTACGGATATCAGCCAGGCGGTCCTTGGTACTAGACCAACTTAGGCCAAAGCCTAAGCTTGGGGGAGTACGTATTTCTCACCGACTTTACATTCATGTTCACACACTAGTCGTCAGTGCTCATACTCTTTCATTGTATTATCCATGCTAGTTTAAATTTCATTTTTCTTTCTTTTTTGTGTGTTTGATAAACCTTGAGAAAAACCAAAAAATTAGTTAGTTTAATTTCCATGCTTGTAGTAGTAATTAAAATGAAAACCCAAAAAGATTTCTCGTTCTTCTTTTTACCTGTTGGGAGCTTTCCCGTGTAAATAGTTTTATTTTATTTTCTTTTGGGGGTCGAGAGTAGAAGACCATATTGAAAATGTTTAGTGGCTCTCATATGCATGATTGTTTATTTAATTTAGAGCCCATATTACCTTGTCTTCTCTCTTGAGTTGAATGCTTGCAGATTCCGGCTTAGTCCAATGCACGTGCACTATTATTATTATACACATCATTCGGTCGTGCAAGTGAAAGGCAATAATGATGATATATGATGGACTTACTGAGATGAGAAAAGCTGGTATAAACTCAACCTCTCTTGTTTTTGTAAATATGATGAGTTCATCGTTTCTGATTCAGCTTATTATGAAGTAAACATATTTGCAATGACATTTAGAGATTATAGTCGCTTGTGCCATGCTTGATTAGCTATGAGTTATAATGGTTTACCTTGCGTGCCAACATGCTCTTAGAATGATTATGACGTGGTATGATGGGATGATATCCTCCTTTGAATGAATTGAGTGACTCGACTTGGCACAGGTTCACGCATGTAGTTGAAACAAATCAACATAGCCTTCATGATATTTATGTTCATGGTAGATTATATCCTACTCATGCTTGTACTCGGTGTAAATTAATTTTAATGCATGTTTATGACTGTTGTCACTCTCTCAGTTGGTGGCTTCCCAGTCTTTTGCTAGCCTTCACCTGTACTAAGCGGGAATACTGCTTGTGCATCCAAACTCCTTAAACCCCAAAGTTGTTCCATATGAGTCCACCATACCTTCCTATATGCGGGATTTACCTGCCGCTCCAAGTAAATTTGTATGTGCCATACTCCAAATCTTCAAATGAAATTCCGTTTTGTATGCTCGAGCAACTCATGTTTCAACTAGGGCTGCCTATATCTTCCATGCTAGGTGGGTTATTCTCAAGAGGAGTGTACTCCGCTCCCCAGTCATTAGAAAGGGCTGGTAACCGGGATGCCCAGTCCCATGACCCAAAAAGATCAAAGCAAATCAAAATAATTAACCAAAACTCCCTCAGGGCTGTTGTTAGTTGGAGGCACTCATTGTTTCAAGCAAGCCATGGATTGATGCTTGTTGGTGGTTGGGGGAGTATACCTTTACCATTTTGTTTGGGAACTGCCTATAATGCATGTAGTATGGAAGATACAACCATCTCATAGTTGTTGCGTTGACAGTGAAAGTATGCCACTCAAAATGTTATTCAATCTCTATTTTAAAATCGAGCTCTGGCACCTCTACAAATCCCTGCTTCCCTCTGCGAAGGGCCTATCTATTTACTTTTATGTTGAGTCATCATCCCTCTTATTAAAAAGCACCCGCTGGAGAGCACACTATCATTTGCATTCATTGCTATTGGTTTATATTGGGCATGACTTGACTGGATCTCTTTTACCATGAATTACAATGTTTAGTCAGTCCTTGATCTTTAAAGGTGCTCTGCATTTATGTTTCTTGGTCTCGAGAAAGGGCTAGCGAGATTCCATTTTGTTATATCATGTTATGATTGTTTTGAGAAAGTGTTGTCATCCGAGTTTTATTATTATGGCTCGCTAGCTGATTATGCTATTGATATGAGTAATTGTGAGACCTGAGTGTTATTGTGAGTATGGTTAGTTCACAATATTTTCTGAAACCTGAATGATGGCTTTGCATGTTTACAACAACAAGACAAAACAGAGTTTGTAAAAGTTTTTCTTTATCACTTTCAGTTTATCAACTGAATTGCTTGAGGACAAGCAAAGGTTTAAGCTTGGGGGAGTTGATACGTCTCCAATGTATCTACTTTTCCAAACACTTTTGCCCTTGTTTTGGACTCTAACTTGCATGATTTGAATGAAACTAACCCTTGACCGTATTTGTTTTGGCAGAACTGCCATGATGTTGTTTTATGTGTAGAAATGAATAGTTCTCGGAATGTCCTGAAAATCCACGGAGGCAATTTTTGGAAAATATAAAAAATACTGGCGAAAGAATCAAGAACAAGGGGCCCACACCACATGCACTGCGAGGGTGGGCGCGCCCCCCAGGCGCCCCCTGTCTCGTGGGCCCCCTGGACCTCCCCCGCCCTCAACTCCAACTCCATATATTCACGTTCGGGGAGAAAAAATCAGAGAGACAAGTTCATCGCGTTTTACGATATGGAGCCGCCGCCAAGCCCTAATCTCTCGGGAGGGCTGATCTGGAGTCCGTTCGGGGCTCCGGAGAGGGGGATTCGTCGCCGTCGTCATCATCAACCATCCTCCATCACCAATTTCATGATGCTCACAGCCATGCGTGAGTAATTCCATCATAGGCTTGCTGGACGGTGATGGGTTGCATGAGATTTACCATGTAATCAAGTTAGTTTTGTTAGGGTTTGATCCCTAGTATCCACTATGTTCTGAGATTGATGTTGCTATGACTTTGCTATGCTTAATGCTTGTCACTAGGGCCCGAGTTCCATGATTTTAGATCTGAACCTATTATGTTTTCATGAATATATGTGTGTTCTTGATCCTATCTTGCAAGTCTATAGTCACCTATTATGTGTTATGATCCGGCAACCTCAAGTGACAATAATCAGGATACTTCATTGATGACCGTAGTTTGAGGAGTTCATGTATTCACTATGTGCTAATGCTTTGTTAGGTTCTCTATTAAAGGAGGCCTTAATATCCCTTAGTTTCCGCTAGGATCCCGCTGCCACGGGAGGGTAAGACAAAAGATGTCATGCAAGTTCTTTTCCATAAGCACGCGTCATTATGACTATTTACGAATACATGCCTACATTACATTGATGAACTGGAGCTAGTTCTGTGTCACCCTATGTCATAGCTATTACATGAGGAATCGCATCCGGCATAATTATCCATCATGATCCATTGCCTCTGAGCTTTTCACATATTGTTCTTCGCTTATTTACTTTTCCGTTGGTATTATTACAATCACTACAAAACCCGAAACATTACTTTTGCTACCATTACCTTTATTATCATACTACTTTGCTACTAAATACTTTGGGATATTCAAGAGTGAAACCACCATTAGTATTGATAATGAAATTATTTTATTTGCTATTGATGCTGATGACAACAATTTTCATCGTTTTTTTTCTCTCTCTCTCTCTCATCCTCTTTCCTCACCTTTTCATTGAAAAATCATCATGAATCAAAATTTGAATCTACAGCTTGGTCTTTCTGATATTCATTTTTGTCATCATTTATAAAATGAAAAAATTACTATTATAACCAAAAGGGTTATTTCAATGTGAATTTAGCGGCGACAAAAAATGACATCTTGTTTTTAAAAAACACTTATATATACACACACACACCTTATACATACATTTTCAATGTCATCAATTACACGAATTACATACAGATAAAGCAAAATGACTTGAAGTTGATTTTTTAGTTTTTATTTAACTTGTTCATTCTACTTCTTTTCACTACTTCTTCAACTCTTTCCTCTCTCTCTTTCCTCTCCTCTTTACCCATTTTCCCAACTTAACCCCTTACCTAGCCTGGTCAATGAATTGAAAAACATTGGCGTTATGACAGGTTAAAAAGACGCCTGTTTTCACCATCAATTCATTGTTACAGGTTTAACAATTGATACAAATTGATTATCATGAAACAAACATCCATTGAAAACATTAGTTGCTTCAAAGCATCTTTCAATTTCTTTTTTTGTTCTCGCTCTTCTCATCATCTTTTGCCTTTGCCGAATTCACATGGAAATAAACTCATCGAAATCAAGTGCAACTAGACGAATATCATCTTTTAGAAAATTCCTTCTAAAAAGAAAAAGCAAAAAGAAAAACAAATTAACTAAAAAACAAAGCTGTAATATGTCAACCTCCCAATACAAATCAACAAAAAAAACACCCATTAACTTGACCATCATCTCGCTTTTTTCATCTCACCTCACCAGTATAAGCATATATATACATTGACACATCCATTAAAAACAACCATCACAACCACGAAGTACATTATATCATTTGAAAAAAGCAACTCCTTACTTCTCGAAACAATTTGTTAAATCTTTTTTCTCGCCTTTTCGCTCTGATCATCTTCATTTTTCCTCCGCTAAAACCATCAACTATGAAAATGAAAATGCAACCTCGTTTCCTCTTTTTTTTCTTTATGCTCTCTCTCTGTCTCCTTATATTTAAATCAATGGAAGAATTTTGGAGAAGAAACTTTTTTTTGTGGATGAATGATATGCAGATGTCACTTATTGATGAGTGTTTTTCTCAAGTTATGAGGTTGAAAAAAAAATACATAATAAAAGTTATGAGACACAATATTCATTAATCATTCATTTGTTAAATTAAATAAAAATACATTTAATAATTTACACAACAGTCTCTATATTTTTTTCGGGCAACAAATGTTGACATTTTTATTCAATAATCGACTTATCTGGTTAGTTTTGGATTCTCTGTTGATTAACCAAGGGTTACAAGATTTTAAATTGAATAAATTACGGCAAAATTCATGGATAACTGGGAAAAGTTGATTAAAATCAATCTTCAACACAATTAAATGAAACCGCGATGACAGGTACAGCGCCATCATAGAATTTTGCCGCTACTCTTACAACCCGAACTTACGGTTGAGTCAGGAGGTTAATCATTAATCTTAATGTTGATAATTTAGATATTTAGCTCTTATTTTGTTTAATTACACTTGATCTTTAGATTTCGGTAACTAGGAAGTGGGTTATAGAGCTACTCACAATGCCAGTCATAAAAAGTACCGTAAGCTTTAACTAAAATCTTTATTTCCATAATCTGTAGCATTATTTTTTCGTGTGGATATTATCGTAATTGCGGGCTGATTTAGCCTCATTAATTAACCAAAAAGAAGAGTTTAGTAATCTTGGATCGAGTGGACTCTAATTAGTTCAATGAAAACCTCTTTTGTTAGAATGACCTTAATCACTTCTAGTAGTGAAATTACAATCTAGCAAATGTTTTTCTTCAATTTTTTCGTATTGGTCAATATTATTCTTCATTAAATGATTGATTTGAAACAGTCTCCAGAAAAATCGCAAATTAATTCAACTTTTAGTTAGTTTGCTTGTTTTTAGATGATATTCAAGTGTTCAGAATATTTAAAATTTATATTTTTGCAACGAGAATCAACAGATTAGTCAACAGGTGAAGCGAAGTATTGTGAATTATATCAATTACGAGAAGATTCCTTAAAATTGAAAATGAAACTTTAGGTTGTTACTAAAAAGAGGCAATCAACAAAATTGTCAAATTAATACACAAATTGACGAAAATTGCACAAACGGGCAAAAAACGGGTAAAAATCCATTTGCACTCATATTACTACTAAATGAATGTACAACTAAATGAGTTTGTAGGGAAATACAAATGAGTCTATCTGTGCGATTTGAGGATTTCTCTGATGAACATTTCTCGAGAAAATAGGGTTTTAAGTTGAAAACTTGCAAAGCCTTTTATACAGTTATGCTAGCAGATTTTTTCATGAAACTTATAGTAATGATGTACCTTTTGATTAGCAACCAGAAAATGAGTTCATTTTAAGAAACAAAACTTTTCTTCTTCTTTACAACAGATTAGTTCGATTCTCAGTTAAACTTATCGCATTCTGTGACCATAAGAGTTAAAGATCTGAAACTTATTATTTGTCCATAAAAATTGTTGGTACACATCGTACATTGCATACTTTCTACAAATTATCGATTGATTGCTTGATTTAAGCACTCCGTCTTAAAACTTTGAGGCTCAATAAATCGAGAATGGTATCATCTACAATCATAATTCTCTCACGCATTTAATTCTTTACTAATAAGTACTGCAGTTCGAGTTGAAAACTCGCCATTAGACCATTTAGGTCATGATATTTGGGTTGTAAATGCACGAGAAACAACTTATTCAACAAAAGAAACTCATCTTAATGCACATCTTGGTAAATAAAACAATTTTCTGGTTAGACTTACAAATGAAATGGAAAAAGTACTGCAAAAGACGCGAACATTTGATTAAAGAGTTGTTACTTGGCGGGGTTTGTAGGGAAATAAAAACTTAGTTAAATGAATTTTCAACCAATTCAGTATCTGAATGACAGTTTTCTAGATAATTGAGGTCAAAGTTAAAACTTCGATCGACTTTTGTACAGTTATGGAAGTTGATCTTTTCATGAAACTCATTTCAAGGATGTAAATTTTGATGATCAACCAGACAACCCACTTATTTTGAGAAATAAACTTTTCGATTTTCCACAAAGAAGATCATTTCGGTTTTCAATTAAACTTGTCGCATTCTGTGACCGAAAAATTGTGATGGTTGAAACTTAGTAGTTGTCAACAAAAATTGATACTACACATCAACGATTGAGCACTTTTCTCAATTTCACTACAGTTCTTTAGATTTTGGTCATTGGCCTTAAAACTTTGAGGCTTAATAATTCGACAATGAAATTATCTACAATCATTATTCTTTCACCAAATATTAGCTTTCATTATGGACTATAATATTCATAAATAACAAAGCATTTAAGATTCTACAAAAAAAGTTAAAGAATATTATTACTTATGTTGACTAATTTAAGGGCTTTATTTATAAAGCTAAACACAAATCTTATCAGCTAGAAGAATCTTCTTCGCTAAATGAAAAAACACGCATTTCACTCAGTATTCAGTCATATTCTGTTATAGCCCATAATGAAATCTGATGTTTGGTGAAAGGAAGAATAATGAATTGTAGAGGTAATTTCTCATTGTCGAATTATTGAGCCTCAAAGTTTTAAGGCTAATGGCCAAAATCTAAAGAACTGTAGTGAAATTGAGAAAAGTGCTCAATCGTTGATGTGTAGTATCAATTTTTGTTGATAGCAAATACTAAAGTTTTTAATATCACAATGTTTCGGTCTGGAATGCGACAAAGTTTAATTGAAAATCGAGGCGATCTGCTATGTAGAAAATCGAAGAAGTTTATTTCTCCATCATTGGGTTGTCTGGTTGATCATCAAAATTTACATCCTTGAAATGAGTTTCATGAAAAGATCAACTTCCATAACTGTACAAAAGTCGATCGAAGTTTTAACTTTGACCTCAATTATCTAGAAAACTGTCATTCGGACAAATGAATTAATAGCACCATTTAACTAAGTTTTTATTTCCCTACAAACCCCGCCAAGTAACAACTCTTTAATCAAATGTTCGCGTCTTTTGCAGTACTTTTTCCATTTCATTTGTAAGTTTAACCAGAAAATTGGTTTATTTACCAAGATATGCATTAATATGAGTTTCTTTTGTTGAATAAGTTGTTTCTCGACCATTTAAAAGCCCAAAATCATAACCCAAATGCGCTAATGGCAGAGTTTCAACTCGAACTGCGTGCAATGTAATAATAAAGAATTAAATGCGTGAGAGAGAATTATGATTGTAGATGATGCCATTCTCTCGAATTTATTGAGCCTCAAAGTTTAAGACGGATGGCTTAAATCAAAGAGAATTGTTGCTAAATTGTTAAAGTTTATTAAGTCATTGTTCAATTCATATCATCAAGTACCATTAGTTTGATGAAAATAGCTACTTCCATAATTGTACAAAAAGATTTGCAAATTTCAACGTCGAACCTGATTTTCTCGAGAATGGTAGATCAGAGAATCTTTGAATCGCACAAATGAACTCAGTTTCATGTCTGTACAAATCAACTGATGTTCAATTTGAAGGAAATTGATTTGCACCCGTTCTTACCCATTTGTGTCAATTTGTATATAAATGTGACAATCGTGTCAAATTGTATCTTTTTAGTAACAACCGCAACTTTACATATAATACAATGCACTCGGAGACTTACTGAGCTGACACTCAACACAATTTTATTGATATTTCAAGCTGTTTTAATAGAAATGTCAAAACCATAATCACAACACGATCTGAACGAAAGATACCTGTTTCATTCAGATCATAAGTAACACATTCCCTTGTAAGTTGTGGAAATTCATGTAAAAAGAAATCATAAATATATCAAACTATTATTTGAACAATGATAAACGATGCCAATGCTTCCATTGTAACAATATGATCCTGATGTGAACATTCCGAGTGCAGAGAAATCAAACTTAAAAGCTTACTTTTTAGATCATAAGCTTCGACATGAATTTTTGCTCAAGTTTAGAATTTTATCAACATCGATAAACTCCCAATTGGTCTTGATTGAACAATGATTTTGTCACAATATAATGTGAGAAGGGTGAAAGAGTAACTATAATCAGCCGCTACAATTGATTATCAATCGATTAAGCTCAGATGAAATTTGAGAGAAAATTGAGTAAATTAATTGTTTCGATTAAACAGAAAGCTACAAAATGCCTGATGATTTATTATTTTAACTTTTCATTCAAAGAACATGCACAATGAAAATGATTTCAGAATTTTAAGGACCATCATGTAAAAAAGTTAAACTTAATCATTAATCAGAGGTTAAATAACAAAAAATACCCGTTTAAATGCTGTCAATATAACAATGTGTTGATCAAATATTTGATGCATCAATAGATGAACTGAAAGTCTCTGAACTTTGCTAACTGAAAGATAAGCAAATATACGAAGTCATCTCTTTCATCGTCCTTTAGGTTTACCTTTAGAAGGTTTCTTTTTGGCCGGTGGTTTTTTCTTGGCTGGGGGTTTCTTAGCTGGAGGCTTTTTCGGAGGAGGCTTCTTAGGCGGAGGCTTCTTGGGAGGAGGTTTTTTCGCTGGTGGTTTTCTAGGTGGTGGACGTGGTGGAGGTGGATTTCTTGGTGGACGTCTAGCTGGTGGATTCATTGCTGGTCGTCTAGGTGGCTGCCTTGCTGGTTGTCTGGCTTGCTGTCTGGCCGGCTGTCTGGCTGGTTGTTTGGCTGGTGGTCTTCTGGCCGGTGGTTTTGGAGGTGCTCTTCCTTTAGGCCTTGCTGCAGGTCGTGCACGACGATTTTGAACTGGTCTACGAGCCGGAGGATTGGTAACTAGTACTGGAACTGGTGATGCATAAGGAACTGGATAAGGATAGTAGATGGGCTGGTAATATTGAACAGGTCTGGGTCTTGGTTGTGCTTTTGGGTATTGTTGACCACAATTTTGACCGCATAACCAGTCGAGACAAAAGCGTCTACTACGAATCACAAGTCCAGTTTTGTTATTATTATCGCTTAGATCGACCATCTTTGGTAAGTTTATCAACTGTATCAACCATGTGAACACTGAAACTTTTATCCAAATCATCATTAACTATCCAATGAGATTGGAAACTATTGTAGGTTGTTTAACTTGTCGATAGATAATCATTAACAGTTCAAGATTCATAACTCGAAATCATTACACCTATTGATTGTTTTGATTAGTGTTTTTGGTTGAAAACTAATGGTTATCAACCAAGGTAAAACTCATGTTGACTATGCATTGTAAGGTGATAGTTTGAGGAGCTAATGGCTTAGATAAGGAACTTAAAATTAAACGATTAACAGCAAACAATTGAAATTTTTAATAGTCACGTAATTTACAGGTAAACAAACAATCTAATGTACATTTGTATAGCAAAATAACACAGAGTCATTTTTCAAACAGTTTAAGTAATCATTTTACAGAAGTCAATCAAATGATGGTTCAATTTGAATATAATGAGAATCACTAAGCTGAGTGATTCCAATTGTTGTCATTTAAAATTTTACATTCAATTTTTATAATAATTTATATAATTTCTGAGATTTTACGAGTTGAACTTAAAATAATCAAACTCTTTGAGATGATGAATTGACTAATAAATGATGGATGTTTGATTGTTTTGTTTGATAGAGCTTTTAGTCATAAATCAAACACTCGTTTTTTTACTCGTTTGAACAATTAAAGTCAATATAACAGGGCAATGAGAGTGCTCCAGGTGCAAAGATTGCTTTTAAGGCCCAAAAGGTACAAGAGATTCCGCCAATTATGCCAACTATCGAGATTTTGTAGTAATAAATCTTTTCCAGAGTTGATACTTTCCTGTAATCAAATGATAAATACAGAAATTTAAATATCACTGTTGAGCTTTAGATGAGGTTTTATTACTCACCATTCAGGCTGGTTTTTATCTTTCATGGAACTTTAATTTCAAACCAAAGAGAGGCCAAAATATAAGAAAGCATAGTTATAGATGAGCCACCCATAAGGTCGAAATTTTTGCCAAAATGAGAGAATTGTTTCTTCAATAAACAAAACAGATATCAATGCCACCGTCCGAACAGAAAAGCGATTCCAACCAAAAGCTGAGTAGAAAATTGAATTATTAACAGAGTTGCTTAATTTATTATATAATAATGAAATATGACGTTTTATCAAGATAGAGCTTTGACGGTGTTAATTTCGGCCTTTACAAGCATAATCATTTGAAATTTCTATTCCATAATTTCATTATGTCAATAGTGTTTTGTTAAAACAAAAAGGGAAAAAGCTCTATCTATAAAAGTTTATCTAAATGTAAAAAAGACTAACCATTTGGTATTTTGATCGCATTTTCAATTTCTAATATTTGCCCCGTTAATTTACAATAGAGAAATATATGCGAAAAGGTGACCAGATAATAAAAGAATGGCAGCATCTTTTGCGAGTCCATTGGGTATCGATGAGATTATATTGTTTTTAACACTTGATCCATAAGCAATATAACCAGTGATAGCAATAGGTACATATAAAACGATCAAAACTGTACGCCAAGAAATAAAAATGTATATGGAAGTCAATAACATGTGAATAATAAGATGAGTGATATTTTTAAGATAAAATTAGAGTTGAATACATGGTTTACATGTAATCTGATCACAAGTGGCGGACCTCTTTTCATTCGCCTCAACAAATAAAAAATAAGAGGGAAACTTACTTAAATAGCCGAAGATTACGGCTTTTGGAAACTTGGATTTATCTCTCATATCATTTTGATAGTTGGGGAAAATTGCAGTTCCTCCAAAAGCGAAAATAAAGGTACCGAAAGCCAACGAAACACTCGATATAGAAGGCTGCGAGGATGGTGCTGGCTTCATATCCGCTTTGACGAATTCTTTGGTAGCTTCCATCATAATTAAAACAATGGCTGATGTAATTGTAAATAAGGCGGCTGCAGCCACTGGCCACATTTCACCTGGACTACCAAGCATCATAAATGGTAATAAACCATGCCAACAATTAATATCCATAATCCAAATGATAGGTGAAAATACTGGCCGGCAAATTCCGATACCAATTGAGCACATATTAACAAAATTACTACTGCAGACCCAAGTAGACAGGTTTGAAGACAAAAGGATACGACTTTTCTAAAATTAGGTGATTGGAAGAAACAAGAAAAAAAATTAGATGAAACTATCAAAACAAAGATTGATAGACTTACTTCATCCAGGAACCGTAAACCATTTCTCCGATTTATAGCCACGGATATCGACAAGATTCACGAAATTCAGGTAAATCTTTCTTCCAAAATGAGCCAACATTTACCAATAAGGATTCCACATATTCCTGCGTCAATCCAACACATGATTAGTAAAGGTAAACCACTCCAACCGGTTCGATCAAATGAGAAAGGTAAAGCCAATACCCCACAGCCGGCATTTTCACCGGCAATGAATAGTATTGCCACCAAAGTTCCCATTCCATGTTTTTTAATTGTTCCAGATTCATTATCATCTGACGACACAGACTAGAAATAATAATTTTTTTCAAAAAATATTTATGGTGTCAATACAATATCATTAAACACTTGTTGAGCATTGAACTATACATAAGCACAGTAATAAAACATGTAAAAAGGTAAGACTCCGTCATCAAAAGAGGTATATTTAGCTAAAGGATAAAGTAAATGAAAAGAAAGCAAATAATAACTAAACAATTCTTAAAAGTTATCAAAATTAAATTCGACAAGTTTTATTTAACAATTTGAATAAAACAACCGAAATAACGGTTACAATCGGCTGTTGAATCGGTAATTTTACCGCAACATAATAATGCGCAAGCCTTACCGTACCATATGAGCGGATGAATCCGAAAACGTTGACTGATGTTTACATTAACTAAACATCTCATTATTACTCAAAATATTTTGTTTCGCTTCAGTCTGTTCCAGACATCTTATCATTATGACCAAATTATTTAGTTTTAAGCTATCTTGAGTACTGTCCTTAAATCAATCTAAAGACATTGGCTACTTCAACAAAATCATCAATCTACAGATTTTCAAGACAACATCATGGATACTCACGTTTCCAGTCAGACTTGTCTTTGAATCAATTCTTCTTGGTTTGGGTCCTCCAGAAATTTATTTGACATTTTGACGACACTAAATGATTAAAAATCCGTATGGCACAATTTAAAACGTTTGATTGTTATCCAAAATTATCATATAAAAGATTGGTCAAGATTTGGACAATAATTGACAGTTTAACAAGTGGATTCAAAGACTGGGAATACGGAATATAATTATCTATTCTGGAAGGGTTACGATTTCCAAGCCAAGGTTTTTCCTCCTGAAATTCCTCACACTAAAAACAAAGCCAAAGGATTTGTGTTAATAGTTTAATGAACAAATATATATAGTTTATATTCAATGGGCGGATATAATATGGATAAGATTACCATCAATATGGTTATGATTTAATCACAATCATTTTCAGTGGGTAACAAAAAAGTGATATTTCAGGAAAAAACTTGCGAGTTGAATGTTCATTATTGGTAAAGGAAAGCTACCAGAATAAACACTTTAATTAGACATTTAACTGTTTAATTTATGAGGTCATAAACAATTATGAAATTTTCATCTAGTGATCATCTTATTGTAGTGAAACAGATAGATTAATGCCAATTTTGCGGTTTCCATCCGTAAATCTTTCCATTCAACTCAATGAATGTAATACAATGAATTTAATCTAATCAACCAATTGACTACAGTCTGTTGAAAGGTACAAAAACAGAGTTTCCCCATAAAGTAAACATGATGAAATTGGAATATTTCTTTTGATGATTGATTAAAAGAGCAACTGTAAATATAACCTTTGAACCGGCAGTAAAAAAGTTTATAAAATAATTAAAAACTAAGAAGATGCTTCAAATTGCCGAAAATTTGGTTTATCACAACAATGGCGGAGGGTAAAAGATTATTCAATGAATTTATAACGCACCAATTATCGGGTTACAACTGGATAATAGGTGCGTCGATTAGATTTATAAACGATATCATCACAGTTCTGATTAAAATAAGGATTGAGAATAAAATAATTAAGCAATAAACTGAGCAAGAGTTATTTATTTGCATGTGGTCTAATTATGTATCAAACCCAAGTTCAGTTCAACGAATCTTAAGCTTAACCAACTGGTGGAGCCGGTGGTGCTGGTAATCCTGGTGCTCCTGGTAAACCTGGTGGTGCTGGTAAGCCTCCCGGTGGTGCTAGAGGAGGCATTGGAGGTAAAGGAGGGAATGGTGCTGAAGGGAAACTTGGTAATTTTGGTAATGCTGGTAAATTAGGTAATCGAGGAAGCTTTTTAGGTATTGGAAGTTCTGGGAATGCCGGTAAAGGTGGAAAGTCGGGAATTTGGGGAAAGCTAGGAAGAGCTGGGAATGAAGGTAAATCTGGTAAAGCAGGCAGTGACGGAAAACTGAAAAATGGATCGGCTGAAGTTGCAGCTATCGGTCCAAGTTGATTCGATGATGGTTGTCAAAGCGTAATCAGCTGGGTAGTAAAAAGGTATTAACCTTGTCCTTTTTTCGAGCTCCAAGATCTCTTGGTCACAGCAACAGTCACAAGAATTACAGCCAAATAAACAGGCAAAACGTTTGCTTCTTTCAACACTTTCATCTTTGCTATGAACACCATTACTGTCAATGTTTAGTTTTTGAGTTGATATCGGTATCGATGTTGATATATCAATGGGTAAAGTTATATAAATAAATAAACCAAAAATTAGATTGAATTTAACCCAATCAATGAATTGTACCATTATAACTCAAGTCCTTTGAAATATAAAATTTTAGCATCAAAATAAATTAAAATTTTCATTATCAGATGTTTCACATGTTTAAAAGCTACTGTTATTGATGTAATATTGCATTTAGAGTATTGATATTGATTATATCGGTAACAATTAGGTTTAAGGGTTGAATGGGTAAATCAAAAGGGAGATTGCAATGTTTTAATTTCCTGTTTTTCGTATTTTTACATGATGATACTAGACGGTTTGCATTTGATCAACCAGTCTGAGTAGGAATCAATGAAAATTAAACCACTAAATTGAAGTCATATTTTGACTATTCTCGCAATTTTAAAACAAATACTCTTTTGGCTCTCTTCAATCACATGCATTCTCAGTTCATTCAACCAAACATTTTAGCTTCCAACGTTTTTGGTAAGCTCAGGAAACTCTAATTTTATTTTTTGAAGTTGAATTATTTATAAATTGGTTCAATCTTGTGCGAAAAATTTGCTGATGTACTTTAAGTTAAGCACATTTCGCGATGACAATTACATTTCATAATCGACTGACCCATCTCATTGGTCTTTCGCCGAGCTAGGTCTTACGAGATTAGTCTTAAAGTCAAGCTTTTTTTATTTATAAAAATCTGAATTGAGATCT